>JBBCBC010000012.1:5176226-5690117 GCA_037126765.1 Stenogyne calaminthoides
AGATCTCGTGATTTTGGCGAAGATCGATCAAACGGGGATCTTTTCTGGGTTTCAGTATTGTGGAATTTTTTATTTTTTATTTTTGTTTGGAAGATGAATGTTGGCGATCATGGCCTAATGAATATGGGGTTGATCTGTAATCCAAATTCTCATGTGAATGTTGGATTGTTGATGAATGGGTTGGATTTGTGTTTGATCAGTGTATGAATTTTGTCACGAATCCGTGAAATTTTTGGGTTTTTTTTTTTTTGTTCAGGGTCCTAACGAATATTCAGTGAAAATTCGATAAATATTTCCCACAGACGGCGTCAATTGTTGTAACATAGATTTTACGTCTATGCCACAAACAAGTAATTAATGAATATCGAATGAATGAATGAATGACTGAAAGACATAAAGAACGAAGGAATTTGTTGATTCAGTTCGTCCGGAAGGACTACATCTGGGGGCATACCAAGCCAGGATATTTTACTAACTTTTTCCTATGTATTTTCGTGTGTCTTTTCTCTTGGGGTTTGTCCCCTATTTATAACAATTACAAGGTACAAAGAAGAAAACCCTAACGGGTCACTCAATGGGTCTTCTAAACAGGGAAATACAAGATACACTAAATCATCGTCCAGATCTTCAATAGATGTGTAAGATTTCTCTTTCCATAACGAACACTGGGAATCTTGTTTATCTTCGATATATGGATGCCGACCTTTCTCGTGGGGCGACCTTGGGGGAGGTCGCCCAGTCAACTGGTCCCTATTCCCTTTTTTCCGACCTCGCCTGCGGACCCTCCTCGAGGGAGGTCGCCCGTTAAGGCGAGCTTGATCTTCTTTGCTCGTCGCCAGGTCACCCTTTGAAGGCCGACCTCGGCATCTCATACTCTTCATTTGAACTCGGTTCTAGCTACCACATCATCACCATTTGCCACGTCATCGTCATTTGCTAAGTGGCTATTGATCGATTATTATGGCTACAACAATGTTCGTTTTTCTAAGCAAGTTACTATTTTTCATAACGATGTGTTTATCTGTCATGGAGCGTTACTGAACAATCTATATACTATTAATTGTGCACACCACTCACAAAATGCATCTTATAACACATCGACTGTTTCAAACAATAAGAGAAAACGTTCAGAAAACATGATCAAGACACTTCTATGGCATCTTAGATTAGGTCATGTTAATCTGAATAGGATCCAAAGGTTGGTGAAAGATGGTTCACTGTCGGACCTACAGGTTGAACCACTTCCAACCTGCGAATCATGTTTGGAGGGTAAAATGACCAAGAGGGCATTTGAAGCCAAGGGAACTAGAGCCACAGAAGTGTTGTCCGACAACCTGAGAGATTCATGGGGATAGGAGAATCTTCGGATTTGATCCCCGGGAATAGTGAATCAGACCCTTGGTCCTACAAGGAGGCGGTCCAAGATAAGGACTAAGAATCCTGGTAAACTGCGATGGAAGTCGAGATGAGCTCAATGGATCATAATCAAGTGTGAGAGCTAGTTGAATCACCCAGAGGGGTAAAACCCATTGGATGCAAGTGGGTCTACAAGAGAAAAAGAGGACCGGACGGGAAGGTGGAAACCTTTAAAGCTAGGCTAGTGGCAAAGGGATACACTCAAAAGGAGGGTATCGATTATGAAGAAACCTTTTCGCCTGTAGCCATGCTTAAGTCCATCAGTATTCTCTTGGCAATAGCTGAGCATCTAGATTTTGAGATCTGGCAAATAGATGTCAAGATAATTTTCCTTAACGGGAGTCTTGACGAGGAAATCTATATGCAACAGCCTGAAGGTTTTTTATCGCGAAAGGCCAACAACACCTTGTTTGCAAGCTAAGGAAGTCCATTTAAGGACGGAAGCAAGCATCTCGGGCTTGGAACCAATGTTTTGATCAAGTAATAAAGTCTTATGGGTTTGATCAAAATGATTTCGGAGAGTTGTGCGTATAAGAAGTGTGACGGAACTGCCTTGGTATTCCTATTACTATACGTAGACGATATTCTGCTCATCGGAAATGATGTAAAGGTTTTGTAAGACATAACGGTATGGCTGTCAAAACAGTTTGATATAAAGGACTTAGGGGAAGCCGGTCATATTCTTGGGATCGTGATCACTCAAGATCGAAAGAAATGAATGATTGGTTTATCGAAAGCTTCATACATAGACACCGTTTTGAAGCATTTCAGCATGCAAGATTCCAAGAAGGGTTTTGTACCTTTCAGGCACGGAATCCATCTATCGAAAGACATGTGCCCTAAGGCACAAAAGGAGATAAATGACATGAGAGGCATTCTTTATGCGTCGGCAGTAGGAAGCCTCATGTATGTAATGCTGTGTACGAGATCGAATATCTGTTACGCCGTAGGTATGGTAGCGAGATATCAAAGTAACCCCGGAAATCAACACTGGACTGCTGTTAAGAACATTCTAAAGTAACTGAAAAGAACTCGGGATATAATGTTTGTTTATCAGTCAGACAGTTTGTTTCCAGTAGGATAGACGGACTCGAATTTCCAATCGGACCTTGATTCCAGAAAATCTACCTCGGGTAGTGTGTTTTGTCTGGGAGGAGGAGCTGTAACATGGAGAAGCGTTAAGCAGAAATGCATCGCCGATTCTACCATGGAAGTCGAATATGTAGCTGCTTGTGAAGCAGCAAAAGAAGCAGTGTGGCTCAAGAACTTCTTAGTGGACTTGGACGTTGTTCCGAATTTGCCCAGCTCCATCACGGTTTTCTGTGATAATGCCAGGGCAGTTGCAAATTCAAGGGAACCGAGAGCCCACAAGGCCAGCAAACACATTGAAAGGAAATACCATCTTATACGAGAAATCGTTAAGAGGGGAGATATAGAGGTGGCAAAGATCATGTCGGAAGACAACCTAGCCGATCCATTCACAAAGGGTCTGCCTCAGTTAACATTCGAGAGACATGTGGAAGGAATGGGTGTCAAGAGCGTTGCCAATCAGCTTTGAGTATAAGTGGAAGAAATGATATTAGGTTGATGTAGGTGACATTAGATGCCAACGTATAATACATTAGATATGTTGTGGTATACTTAAAAGCAAACTTTGAGTATAAGTGGGAGATTGTTGGGGTTATACGTGAAAGTATGTTTTTACTTCGTATAACCTATGTATTAAACACTTATTTACTGAAATAAATTATTTATCACTATTACTTTAAATATGATTGAATATTATATATATTTATTTTAAACCGTTCATATAAATAGCACGTGTTACATTGTAGCCAACGTGGTGATACCATATCACAGAAGATCACGTTAATAGTCCCTTGTAAACAAGTGTGTGTTTCACAACTTAGATAGATCCGAACAATCTATTGGTAGAAGTTGATGTGTAAGGCTCAGATTGGCTTGTCTTGACCAAGAGATTACACTAGTGCATTCGATGCGCTGAAGCGGACCTACAGAGAGGATAAACTCATTCGCACTGACTTAAGGGATGAAGAGTTAGACCTTAGTGGTTGTTGATTTCTTAATCTCTGTCACTTAATAAGGACTGTGTGTGATTAGTAGTTATTGCTTTGACTTATAAATGGGAAGAGAATCATTGCGACTTCGATACCCTATATCTTGGGCAATAATATTAATTGCACGACAGTTGCTAAATTAATACAGAGAATCGTGTGCTTGCATCGTCTTGCGTGATTGGTCCCCTTGGTGGGCTTGGAACCTTTATCGTACCAAATCTTGTAGGTGGAATTAATTTTCCTGTATAGATAATAAAGCTGAGTTGTCCTTACTCCAAGGATAAAGATATTAATTAATATAAAGCTTTTCAGTGGTTTAATTAATTAATGGACTAAATAATTTTAAACACGGAAAATAATAACCGGGAGCCATATTACCGTAATATGGGTAAAGTTGGATAGTGCAATATTAATTATATAGTGGAATTAATTAATATTAATGGACTGAATTATATTGTGGCTCAATATTAGAATTCAGTAGTCCATTGGAAGGTCCATCTTAATTCTCCTAAAGGCCCCTTAAGTAGCCCAATTAAAGTCCATTAAATAAAAGGTGTTTAAAATAAATTAAATATTTGTTGCTTTATTTTTCCTTAAAATTTTCGAATTTATTAAAGAAAAGAGGGAGAAGGATTTTCTTGAAAAGATTTTATGGAAAAGAGATAAAGTATTCTTAGAATACAAGATTATCCCATAAATTCAAGAAATCTCTCACTTGGCCTCTTTAATATGTAATTTTCGAAAATTATAGAGTAATAATAGGAAGAAAGATTTTCTTGAAAAGATTTTATAAGATATGTATTCTTGGAATACAAGAATATCTCATAAATTCAAGAAATATCCAATCATGAGGATCTCTTATTATTTTCGAAAATATGGCATGATGTAGGGTGTGAGATTTTTGTGAAAAAATACACATGAAAAGAATAATATATGAGATATATTCAAGATTTCTTGGAGATCAAGAAAAAATCTTTCATAACCATATTTTGAGCCTAATTTTCGCGCCCCCCCCCCCTCTCTCTATTATAAATAGGGGATGATTTTTTTCATCCCCAACACAATTCCATGAGTTGGAAAAATAAAAAATTCAGTGCAACAATTATTTATTTTTCCTTTATTTTATAAATTGTTCATTGGAGAACCTTCCACCGGGGTTATTGAACGAGGACTTGGGAATACTTGAGAATGACTTTTGGTTGGTAGCCAGTTACTTGATCATGTCCGTCTCAACGGTTGTCTCTCCAAAGGGTACGTTTACGTAAACTCCTAGAAATTCCGCATGCTAGGATCTTTTATGTGAAATATTATTTGCATGTCGTTGTTGGATTAATTATTATTTGAATTCACTTAAGTTAATTCATGCTAGTAATAATTGTTAATTTAAATTTGTGTTTATGAGGTCATCCCGATAGATCCTGTCATATGTTATCCCAACATTAGGGACCTAAAAGACATTCCATAGAAGGATTATTTGTAATTAAGTTTCACCCCAAGAATAAAATTGAGTAATTCAAACCATACAATGTCTGTAAGTTAAAGAGAAAGAAATTTTCAATCCTATTATATTTTCCAATGACGATAAATAAAAGTAATTATCAATCACTTTCAAATGTAAGTTGAATTGTTGTTATCTACTCCCTCCGTCCACCAAAACTGTGCTAATTTCATTTTGACATGTTGTACGGAAAGGTAAATTAAGTACGTTTATGGACACAATTTTTTTTATCTTCATCGTCCAACAATCACTTAATTACTCAAGTTATCATTATACTTTACTCACAATCAATTATGTTATTCATAAGTGAACTTAATTTACCTTTTCGTACAACATGTCAAAACGAAATGAGCACAGTTTTGGTGGACGGATGGAGTATATATTAATAAATATGAAAAAATATAAAAATATATTATATTTGTATATATTAAATAACATATATTTTAATTTTTAATATATGAAACAGGGCACAGGTCCGGGGCGCGGGTCCCGAGTAATACCCAGACCCGACCCATTTCACTACGGGTCCGGGGCGAGTCCGACCCAAATAGTGTGGGTCAGTGCGGGTCGGGGCGGGCCGGGGTGATATTGTCATCCCTAAAATTATGTGTTTCGATTCGGATGGAGGACCTTGCAAGTATACAATAAATATTGTTTAGAGTATATTTTAATTGATTTGAAATCTAAATTTTGGATCAATTTATTTTTTTTATAGAGTCATCAAGTAACATAACATATAAAACTATATTTTTCCTATTTAAATTACATTTTTATTTTTAATATTTTGTGAATTATAAATCATTTGACCACAAAATGTAGTAAACGACAAAAAAATATTAAAATATTATTAATTATTTTATATAAATTATTTATTTCAATCCGTGGGGCTAATAGATGATAACAAAATCAATGTTTTCAAAATCGGGTTGAACCGGGAACCGGCCGGTAACCCGGTTAAAAAACACTATATAACCGGATTTCAGGTTGAACCGGATTGAACCGGTCAAAACCCGGTTCAACCGAAAATAACCAATTTTTTTCTTTTTTTTTAAATTAAATTATTAATTTATATTAAATATTTAAAATTTTAAATCTATATTCCTCTAACATTTTTCTCCAACACTTTCGATGTGGGATAAATGTATGAGGTGAGACAAAATTTATAAAATATGATATGAAAAGTTATAAAATATATATTTAAATTTTTGTAGGTGTATACTTATTTTGTTTTTTTAACTAAACATATAAAACGGTTGAACCGCTGACCGGTGGTCTGTCCGGTTCGATCACCGGTTCGGTTATGAAAACATTGAACAAAATACGTACTATTATATCTTGTCTTTTTTTTTCCTTTGACCGCAAGTTATACGTTTCTATGTGAGAAGGGATTTGATCACCGTTGAATTGGGTGATGATTTATACCACTATAAATAACGGTTCGGATCTCCAATTACACAATATGGTGTTACATGTCCTGTTATAATATTTAGATTTATATCACGTGTACATCCATCAAAATATATAAATATGAGAATAACACTCTAACATACAAATTTAAGGAATGATATTAATTTTATAAAAAACAAATTCTTTCCAAAATCACATCGTAAAAGTCTTATAAAATATATAAAGTAATAATTAGAGTTACATGTATTAATTATCCCATAACATCTTTGATCGATTACAATAAATTTTGAACTCCTATGAGTCCATGACTATGTCCTGATAAAAGATGATGACACAGGTATAATAATAATTATTATTATTTTTTATGTATAATACAATTAATATTAATATTATGATTATGAAGATCAGAAAGAAAAATATGAAAACATAACTATTTATAAATAATACTAGTATAAAATTTTACAAGCCCTTACAGTACACATAAAATTAGTACTTAATTAATAATCGAAAAAAAAAAATCATGCAATTTTACATAATTTGAAAAAGTCCAAATATTATACCTAACATATTTTGTAAAAAATACACATATATAAAATGTAAAAACAAACTAAAATTACATAAAATTATAAGGTATAATAATAAGATCTGTATAATTAAATATTATTATTGTGATCTAAATAAATAATCCTAGCGAATAAATTATTATTACTTTATTTTTATGTAAATTATAAGTACACAAATTATAATTATTATTTTATTACCATGGAGATTAGAATTGTAACTTGTAAGTACACAAATTAAAAGAATGGTACGAAGTTAAGTAGGAGTATTAATTTTTATTTTTAAATATGGACTTTCGGATGAGATTTTTGATTGAATTTGTGTTCCTCAAATTAATCAATATCATTCCTTAAATTGGTTAAATGGTTATGATACAGTACTATTCTCATATTTATATATTTTGATGAATGTACACGTGGCATAAATCTAAATGGTGTAATAGGAGATGTAATATCATTGTGTAATAAGAGATCCGAACTGCTATAAATAACTGAGTGATACAACAATCAAGGGTGTAATACAAGAAAAGATTTACCTGTCAAAAAAAAAAAACAAGAAAAGAAAAGATTCTACATGATGGAATTTTCCAAGTATATACAAATCAATTACATTAATTACTCTTATTAGTTTCTATTCATTCTTATTTTGTGAATAATATATATAGGGCAAATTCATCCCCTATAAAATAAGTGAAAAATTAAGCTCTAGGGACAATAACAAATATTCAAACATGGTGAAGAAGATGAAAACGAATGATCCGGCTCACGAAATCGGGGATGAAATATTGGAGGAAATAGTGTTGTGTCTTCCAGTAAAATTCGTGATTCGCTTTTCTTGCGTTTCCAAATCATGGAACTCCATCATTTCCAGTTCCCGATTTATAAAGATATACCGCGCACGTGCGCTAGCACGTGAAAAGGTTATGGTGGTTCCCTTTAATCCCATGAAAAAAAAAAAAGTGCGGCAGCCTATTCAGGGTTCCTCTCTTCCAAAAGGACGTATGTGAGGTAAATTAATTCATTTATTTAATTTATCTACTATGAAAGGATTCCGTCTCATCAAAATTCTAATTTGTAAACAATACAAGAAAATAGTGATTTGCCTATGGTAATTTTTCAATATTTTTTTCACATACCTACAAAATTTTCAATAAAAATAGATAAAGAAGGGCAACACGTCGCTACTGGTGGTTATGACGTCACTGTCCTCTATTGACAAGGCTGTTTGCAGGCGAATTTCGTGTTTGATATTCAGTTAAGTTCAATTTGTTGGTTTGATTCTGATATCTCATGGCATTCACTTGAATGTTTGACTTGTTATATTTCTCATTTCAGATTGTAATTCTTTTTACTTACTTGCTACGAATACATTGAATGTTTAAAACCTTTAATAGCTTGAAGAAGTTGATCTATGGCTGATGGCTCTAACTTCTAATCCTGTCTTAATTACTTTGAAGTCTATGTCTTGTAGTTTGATTATGAGGATCATACAAGTTAGTTAAGTTCTCAGTTGCTGATGGAGATTGTTAAATTTAGGGTAGAATTTCAGTTTAAGTTCCATTTTGTTGTTTGATTTGTTGGCCTGTCGGTAGTTGAACTACGTATATCGGTATATGTTACACGATGTTAATTTCTTTTTAAAAAATAAAATTTGTCTACGACTTGCATACAAAATTTTCTAATTATATAGATTATTTTTAAACTACAAATATAATTTTCTACGAAAATGTAAATATTGCCTAGGAAATTATTTGTGTAAGTAAGTTTGCTTACGGAAATTATTATGTAATTTGCTCGCAGGTAATTTGTTTGCCTAGTGAATTGTTTGTGTAGCTATTCTTTTCAAAGATTATTCAAAAAATTGATAGGCAAATCGTAGGCAATCCTCACTTTTTAAGGACCATTTGAACATTTTCGTAAGCAATTCTTAGGGCCCGCTTGGTATGACTAGGGAATAATAATGGTAATGAGTATTATTGAGGGGTCAATTAGTAAGGGTTATTGATTGCATTATGTGAGATGAGTTGAGTGAGTGAGGGTAATCAATTGCTTATTTCTATTCTCATTATTTGTATATCAAAATTACCAAGCAACATCAATAGAAGTAATTCTCATTACCCACTTCCATTACTCTAATCAAGTGGGTCCTTAATTTTATTGTAGTGAAAGATGTTTGAAATTAATTCGTTTATTTAATTTTCTCAACAAGTACACCGACAAAATCGTTTCGTAGGCAATTCTTAATTTTATTGTAATGAAAAAGGTGTGAAATTAATTTATTTTATTAAATTTCCCTAAGAGCTAGGTACAGCGACAAAATCGTGATCCCGTTTCCAAAGGGAGAGAAGAAGAAGGTGTGTTATATAGCCCAGTGCGAAGGATTAGTGTGTGTGACTGTTGGTAGTAATCTCCATTTATGGAACCCTTCCATTAGAAGTGTCAAAAAACTAGCTCCGTCCCCGTGAAAGCTCAAAACTCGACGTCGACAATTTGTTTTCGGATTAGGTTACGACTCCGTTGGGGATGACTACAAGCTACTGTTGATTCCAATCGGAATTAAAAACAAGGAATCAGAGTTGTACTCGTTGAAAACCAACTCATGGAGAAAGATTCCATCCTTCCACAAATCAAGGCAAGTGAAGAAGCAGATGTGTGCTTTTGTGAACGGGGCACTTCACTGGGTCGACTCCTCCCGAATTGTTTCTTTTGAGTTATCGTCAGAGAAGTAGGTAGAATTGGTCGCACCAAAATACGATTCTGATTCGACTTGTGATGTTGTGGGCAGTTCTGATTCTGACTCATAAATGTGGGGACGTTAAGTTTGTGGTGTGGTTGATGGAGGATTACAGAATCGGGACATCGTGGATGAAGATGCTCCAGATTGATCACTCTAATATTAAACCTTATAATCCTCGGTGGTATATGAGACCTATTTACTTGTATGATAGTGGTAATATTATGGCAATAGTACATGAAACTCGTAATGCTGCGAATCAGGTAATGCTGTCTGAAGCCCATACCACTGGATTATACGTATACAAGAAACATGAAGCTACGCTAAAGAAGATCATACTTAAAATTGGCAAGACTAGCGTTCAATATGTTTTTGTCTATGTTGAAAGCCTAGTGCACCTTTAATTTTTTGAGAGGGAATTAATGATCCATGCTTTCGGATATTGAATGTTAAAATTTCTAGTTGGGTTTTGTACCCTTTAAAACATGTTTCTATTCATTTTATAATTACACTTGTCAAACTGCTTTCTTTTGTTTTGTCAAAGTGTTATTCAAATGTTATAATGTGTTTCCTAATTTTTTGCCTCAATCTTTTACCTCACCTCAGTAATTCCATAATCTTCTCTATAATTGAAATTTGATTGAGTATTCTTTGACTTATACTCCTCCCGTTTCATTGTATTTGTCCCACTTTTCTTTTATGGACGTCCCACTATAATTGTCTCAGTCCATAAAAGGAAAAAGTAACACTCTATTAACTATTATTTTAATATTATTCCCCTCACTTTTCATCACAACTACCCCAAATACCTTCACTTTTCATTCATTAAATACTATAAAGGTTCACTATCTATTATTTTAATATTATTCATTAAACAATTCACCCAAAAGAAGTGGGACAAATACATCGGGACGGAGGGAGTATTATTCTGGAGGAGCGTTCGAGTTGAAGTGGATTTTGAAAAAAATCTTCTTTGTGCGTGAATTCTGAGTACCTTTTGAGCATTGTTTGTTGAGAGAGGAAAATTAAATTGGTCCATCGCTGTTACAATCTTAAGTCTCCTGTGACGGTCGACGGCACCGAAGCCCAACACTACCCACCACTCACTACAACCCACTCGTCATGATCAAGTAGTTGTACTATTGTTTACCTTTCAAAATTGGTATAGTAATAATATTCTAAAGACAAAAACTTGTATATATAGAACGGGTTCATGCTATGAATCTTGCTTTTAATTCATGGCATTTGACCCTGCCTAGAGTATAATATAGATCAAATTTAGTGGTTTAGAAAAATATTTTAGAAATGAGTGAAATGAGTCAAATAATCCAAATTCATAGCATAAACCTAGTTCATGGGAGACCAGTCCTATTCTAAATGCGTCACTTAGGACCATGATGGATTGGTGTTAAGTTGCACCGGAGGATCTTCACATGTTAGTAAACTCTCTTGAGTACCTCTGGCTCAATAAAGAGATTTATTTCCACAGAACTTTGTAATAGTTTTTTTTTTTTTTACTCATTTACTTGGGTTTACAAGGAATTCATGGACAAGTACTTTTGTGTCTACCTATTTTAATAATTAAGGTCCAAATGAAAAATACACTAACGCTTAAGTTGGATCTCAATCCACTACAAAAAAAACAGTAATTTAACGAGGGAAACTAGTGAGGGTAAAAGAACCCTCGGTATTTACCGAGGGATTTAACGAGGGATAAGATGAACGAGGGTTTTACCGAGGGCAAGACCCTCGGCCCATTCAATGAGGGCACGCGCCCTCGGTATTTTCGTCGACTGAGTCAACGAGGTTACCAGGCCCTCGTTAAATACGCGTGGCCATTTACCGAGGGCTCTGACGAGCGCCGACCACCCTCGCCAACAGGAATCTCTGACGTGCATGCACACCACTGCCCGAGGTGTGTTTCCCGAGGGCACCTGCCCCTCTTAAATGTCGTCGCCCCCTTATATATACCCCTCCCTTACCCCATTTCGCCCATTTCGCTCGGTTTGGAGAGGGAGGAGAGGAAGCACCATACAAGTTTTGCCCATTTCGCTGCGCAGGTACATTTTTTAAATTTTAATTGTTAGTTATTTAATTTTTTTAATATTGTATTAGTTGTTTTAGTTATTTAATTGTTAGTATTATATAATTGTTTTAATATTATTTAGTATTAATTAGTATTTAATTATTTTAGAGGAGAGGAGATCGAGTGGAGCTAGACGAAAGCTTTGGAGAGAAGTCCACTTCGTCAATTTGAGGTAAGTATTAGTTATTTAATTATTTAGTATTAGTATATTATATATTTAATTAGAATTTATTATTTATTTATGTATCTAGTATTAGTTGTATTAGGTTAAATTTTAATTTAATTTAGCTTAATTAATTTTGGTTGATAATTGTGTAGTTGTTTAGTGTAATATATATATTAAATTTGGTTGATAATTTGGTTGATAATTGATAATTTTATATTTTAAGTATATTTTAGATTAATTGTGTATAGTTGTTTAGTGTAATATTATTGTAGTGTATATTTTAACTTAATTTACTTGATAGTTGCATATTTAGTAATATTTAGCATAATTTCTAGGTAATACGTGTATATTAGTATTGTTTAGCTTAATTTAGTATTCGTTTAATTTATCTTATATGTGTATATATAATATTAATTAATTATTTAATTATTTAGTATTATTTAATATATTAATTACGTTGGAGTGGAGGGATTGATCTTGATGAATATTTATTGGTTATTGCTTGTTGTAGAACATGTGCTTTCCGACTTGATTGATTTTAATTGATTAAGTCGAAAATGGATGCACGTAGGATATTGATTAATTGGGGAATACGATAAAATAAGACGAAACTCTGCCGAAATTTTTAGGAAATATTAATTATTAATTAGGCTTTTGAATACTAATTAATTCGTAAATATTTTAAACAGATAATTGATATGGATTATTCCATCCGTTTACGTTGGATGTATGGTTCTAGATCGATTAATGGCAATATCTCCCGAATTCTACAGTGGACTTGAATCTTTTATAGATTTCACCACTAGTAAATGGGATGATTCAGGGCAAGATTAGGTGTCCCTACAATAAATTTCGATGTCGGAACAATAATACGTATCATGACCCTGATGAGGTGAGAGCACATTTGTATAGAAATTGGTCCATGCCCAATTATTGCAATTGGATTTTTCACGGTGAGAAAATGTGGGGTCATGAATACGATCATCTGTCTGCTTTGACTTCACACGGGCCGGTTGACGAGACTTTTCCATCTAGCTCGTACCACGATATGATGACGGACTTAACCTCTGGTCCCCACTTAAATGTGGATGATGAGGCCCCTGATGAGGAACCTCCTAGTGAGCATGCTGCACATTTTTATAACATGCTTCATGCAGCGAATCAAGATATAATGTCTGGTTGTGAATCGCACTCACAGTTGTCATACAATGCCCTGTTGCTAAACATTAAAACTGAAAACAGACTGTCAGAAAGGGGCTATAATCAAATGGTTGATGCGATTCGTGTTCTTTGTCCGAATAGTCTGGTGCCCAAGAAATTTTCTGATAGCAAACAGCTGATGAGTGAGATGGGTCTTCCAGTGGAGAGGATTCATTGTTGTGCACATAACTGCATGTTATATTGGGGTGCAGAGGGCGAACTTGAAAACTTTAAGTTTTGCAGTCGGGCACGGTTCAAATCTGCTAGACGTGACGTGAATGGGCGATTGAAAAAGAACCGTCCTTTTAAGGAGATGTTCTATTTTCCTATCATCCCTCGTCTGCAAAGATTGTATCAGTCGAATGCTACTGCGAAGGATATGACATAGCATGCACGTTGCTTGAACGACCACTCTGGTGTCATGCATCACCCTGTAGACTCACAGGCTTGGAAACACTTGGATCAGTCGCATCCTGATTTTGCTTCAGAAATTCAGAACGTGAGGTTGGGCTTGAGCACTGACGGTTTTCAACCGTTTGGGGCGCATGGAAAATAGTATCCATCATGGCCAGTGATAGTGACACCATACAATCTACCCCCGTAGTTGTGCATGAAGGATCAATTCATGTTTCTTACGGTTCTTACGGATCAGATGTCACAAATGCAAAGCCAAGTGAACCAGATGAGCCAGTTTTTCTCGATGTGGCAGTCAACCATTGCTCCCCAGCAACCGTCGTTGCAAGGAACCGGTGGTCCGCAGATGGGTGTTACTCCCCAGCAGGGGTTGCAGGGAATCGGTGGTTCCGAACAGTGGGGTAGTCAGACCGGTAATTTTACACAGCTTCCCCAGCCGACCGGTGGTTATTATGATCCCGTACCACATCCTAGTCTTTTTGTTCCTCCATTCCCTCAGTTTCGTGCTCCTGTAGGTCCCAGTGGTTCTACTGCTCGTGCTCGACGTCGTTCCGTCGACTCTTCCGGTAGTACTCAAGGAATCACTGAAATATTGAGAAGTGTCGGTACATTTGATCCCAATTTGTTTCCTCCTAATCAATTTCCCCCGGCAAATGACAATGATGATGGTGGTGATGGTGATGATCATGTGAGGAATTAAACATTTGTGTGTGTGTGCATTAAACATTTGACTGAATATTAATTTTGTTATGTTGTATGTTAATTTTGAACGCCACATATTTTGATATGTTTTAATTAGAATATTTGAACGCCACATGCATGTGTGTTTTATGTTTATTTGTTGATTAATTTCTACTATTAGTTTGTGAGAATGCTTTAAAATTTTATTTAAAAAAAGATTATTATAGGATTCAAACGTATTAGGATTACTTTTAGTGAAAAAAGAGTATTAAAATGATTATTTGAAAATATTTTAGTAAAATAATTAATTTATATATATATATATATATATTCATAATAATAAATAGTGAAAAAGAATATAAAACTAATTATTTTAAAATTTTATTGAAAATATTTTAATAAAAATAATTAATATAAGTATATGTATAAATGTACTCAAAATAATAAATGATGCAAAAGAATATAAATTATTTATTTCAGAATTTTATTATAAATATTTTAATTAAATCAAAGTATATATGCATGACAAACAATTAGACTAAATGATAGAAGAAAAAAAATTAATAAAACACAATACATAATACCTATACAATTAAAAATACATTCCTAATGAATATCTCGTCTAGCCCAAACGGTTAGGCGGTACACGTAAGGCCTCCATATACCGGGAGGTCGCGTGTTCGAATCACATGGGGGGCAAATTTCGCCCATATATGCTGCTACAGTACCATGACTCGCGTGTCCCAATGGTTCAGCGGGTGCACTCGGAGCCTTGCAGCCCGGGCTCGAAACCTGGCCGCAACATTTTTAAAACCTGAATTAAATTCGCGAGGGCATAATCCCTCGGCAAAGAGCTCGCCAAATAGGCGAGGGCCACGTCCCCCTCGGTAAACCTACGGTGTCAGAAGGCGAGGGCCAGCTGGCCCTCGTTAAATTTTAGGAGGGTCTTGCCGAGGGTACATTTGTCGGTAAAAAGGCGAGGGCTGAATGCCCTCGTTAAACTGACATGTGTCAGACCCTCGCTAAAGCCCTCGCTATTTGCCAAGGGATTTTTTTCCCTCGTTATATATTTACCGACGAGCATTTTAACGAGGGATTTGTTCCCTCGTTAAAGCCCTCCCTAAACCCCTTTCCCTCGTTAAAGCCCTCTTTAAATTGGATGTATTTTGTGGTGATAAAGAGACAAGTTAGGAATGAAAATGTTAATCTAACCTATTATCTTGAGGAGATAACTTCATTAAAACCAAACATAAAGAAACTACTCCATAATTTGTAGTAAGCATCACTCAGACTTAATCGCCACTCTTTCTTTTCTTTTTTTTCGGTGATCTATCAGCAGCATCACCACCACCGTCACCGCCGCTGCCGCCACCCACCATCACCATCATCATCAACACCATTATCACCACCAGCACCACCATCGCTCTCTTCCCCTTGATCTTCATCCTCTTCCTCTCCCTCACCATCATCACCACCACCACTGCCGCCATCATCATCATCACCACCATCCCCACCATCCCCACCATCCCCATCATCACCGGAGGGATTCTCTTCATCACTCTCTTCCCCTTGATCTTCATCCTCCTCTTCATAACCATCACCATCATCATCATCATCATCTTTGGAGGATGTGTCAGGATGACCAGGGTGATAGCTACCATCATGGTCATAAGGACCAAATGGATCGTCTTCTTCTACCTCCTCGTCCTGGTGGACGAACTCATCATTATCCGATTCATCATTCGGGTCATCAGCCATAATTTCAAATTAATGAGTGATATGGTGGCCATGCATGGATGGATCAACTCCAATTTATAGAATTGTGGCATGCTCATGAAAAACTTGTTGCTGCAAAATCAAAATCTCACTAGTTTTTATCCCCTATCTCCAATAATATCATCGTGAAGTTTCAAATCTCATGTTGGTCATGCATGCATGAAAAACTTGTTGCCATACATTCTTGTTGCAAAAAATCATGATCACAAGTTTTAATCTCCTTTGATCCATTGTCATGATGTTTTAATTTCTTGTTGGTCATGAAATTTGTTTCTCTGACTGTTTGTTAGAAACGTACCTAGCTTGGAAATGTGCTATTCGCTAAAAGTGAATGGAAATTTAAAAATGTATCTTGCTCTTAGCATAAATTAGGCTACGAATATCCAAAACTGATTTGGTGCTATAGCATTTTCAAGCACGATGTCGGATGTACTATCACTTAATATTGTAAAATAGATATATTGAACAAATTAATATGCAAATGTCAATAAGCTGTCAAAAAGGGTTGAGCCCATTGGGTCAGCCAAACCCGCCCCGCCGTGCTTAATAGGTGGGTTGGACCAAAAAATTTCAGTTCGTAGGGTGTAGACGGCCGGGCCGACCCGTTTGGATTGTGGGTTATGGTGGGGCGGGGGCAGATTTAGGCTGATCGACCCACCTCTTAATTTAAATATATATATATATATATATTTCACATTTTTACTATACATTAATTTAACAATTATAATATTATTTATAATATTATGGATGGAAAATTTAATTTGTAGGAGACTATATATATGAATTATTATGGTTAATTAATAGTGAACTTCAATGTGTAGAAAACTATATTTGCTATTAATGAATGATGAACTTTATTTATAAGAAAAAAATATTTTTATTTTTTATAGTCATAGAAATCAACATAAATGGTTGGATTATATTTTATTTTGATGAGTTTAATGTATTAAAGCTTTTAAAATTATATTTTTAATTTTAAAAAATAAGTATATATTTAAAAAATAATTATGGGTTGGCCCGCCTAAATCCGCGGCCAGCCAGTTAGTGGGTTGGATTGAAGTTTTGTAACCCGCCAAACTTGATTGACGTACATCGATTTCATCTCGGATTTCATAGCTTCATGCCACTTCTTTGAGTCAACATCTAATGTTGCCTCAGTGTAAGTTCTAGGTTCGTCTCTATCCGGGATCTCCACATTATCATGTTCCTCCACGAGGAAACCATAATATCTGGTGATCGGATTACGAACTCTAGTGGACTTACGGAGTTTTGGTTGTTCAGGCTTCATATTCTGATCGTGAAAATTTTGTGGTACAGCGATTTCATCGTCGACCGGGAAGGCCTCAAGAGAGACGGTTCTGGATGCTCCTTGAGCACTTCCGGATGCCTCTTGAGCAGGAGTTTGAACTATGTTGTTCTCATTCAGCCTACTTGGAGTTCGTTGCTCGGACAATGAAACTCCAATGACGCTCCCACTGGCTGAAAGATGATCATTTAGTGATAAACTTCCACCATGTGAGCTGTTGAATGCTCCCACTGATTCTTCGTCATGTTGCTTTGACAAGACATCGGTCTCCTTGTTAATTTGTGGTTCTTGAATTTCTTCAAGTTCTATCGACTTACGACCTTGTTCCTTGAAGACGTAGTCTTCTTCAAGGAATTTGGCCTGCCTAGAAACAATTACTGTTTGTTTCTCAGTGAGATAGAAATAATATCCTCTAGTTTCCTTAGGATATCCCACAAAGTAACCCTTTTCACCTTTTAATTCCAACTTATCAGTGAGTATTTTCTTCACAACGCGGGGCAACCCCACGTTTTCATGTGAGAGAAATTTGGCTTCTTGCCATGCCATAGCTCGTATGGCATATGCTCAACTGATTTGGATGGAATCATATTTAGAATGTAAATTGAGATTTGAAGTGCGTATCCCCATAAGAATGTTGGAAAATAGGAAAAGCTCATCATGGACCTTACCATGTCCAACAAGGTTCGGTTTCTCCTCTCAGACACTCCATTCATTTGGGGTGTACCGGGAGGAGTCCATTGTGATTGGATTCCATGCAACTTCAGATAATCAGTGAATTCATGGCTAAGATATTCTCCTCCTCGATCTGATCGAAGAGTCATAATACTCTTACCAAGATGTTTCTCTACTTCAGCTTTATACTCTTTGAATTTCTCAAAAGATTCAGATTTGTGCTTCATCAGATACACATACCCGAATCTAGAGAAATCATCAGTAAAAGTTATGAAGTAGCCGAAGTGACCCCTAGCTAGAGTGAGCAATGGTCCACAAACATCACTGTGGATTAACTCTAGAACTTCTTTGGCACGAACCCCTTTCCCAGAAAGGGTTTGTTGATCATTTTGCCCTTAAGACAAGATTCGCAGTTTCCATAAGACTCAAAGTCGAATGGGGCTAAGTAATCCAACTTTCTTAGCCTTGCGATTCTTTTCTCATTTGCATGACCAAGCCTACAATGCCACAAGTAAGTTGGGTTTTCATGATTAGTAAGTTTGAGTCGTTTGTTTTGTATATTAAGAATATTATGTCCACAATGCAACAAATATAAACCATTCGATAAAGGAGCATTTCCATAAACATCACCATTAAGCGTAAAATAACAATTATTGTTTGCAAAATGGAAGGAAAACCCTTCAATGTCTAACATAGGAATAGAAATAATGTTGTGGGTAATAGAAGGGACGAAATAACAATTATTCAGTTCAAGTTTAAAACCAGAGGATAAGTCTAAAACATAAACGCCAACACGTTCAGCAGCAACTCTTGCTCCATTTCCAACGTGTAGGGCAACTTCACCCGGTCTAACTGCCCTGCTATCTTGAGACCCTGCACATTTGTACAAATGTGTGAGCCACAACCGGTATCTAATACCCAGCAGTTAGTATCATTTGTGGACATGTTTATCTCAATAACAAACATACATGTTCTAGTGGCTGAGACACCTTGTGTCTTCTTTTTAGCTGCTAGAACCTTGCAGTCCTTCTTCCAATGCCCCTTCTGCTTACAATGGAGGCATACATCCTTGTCCACCCTCTCCTTCTTTTGAATTCCACCTTTGGGTTTAAGGAAGTTTGGCTTGGAGCCTTTCTTTTTTGCCTTCTTAACCTTCTTTCTTTCCTGGAGAAGAAGAAGTAGAGAGGCACTCACCATGAGTACGGGCTTTTTCTTAGCGATTGGAAGACTCAAAGGTCTTTAGCATGTTATGCAGCTCGGGCATAGTCGATTTCGTCTTATTCATATTAAAGTTTACTACGAAACTCGAATATGAATCGGGAAGTGACTGAAGAATGGCATAAACAGCAACATTGGTCTTGAGCTCAATGCCTAGACGACCAAGTTTCTCGATTAGCCCAATCATCTTCAATACATGAGGAGAAACCTTCCCTCCCTCAGACAATCGGCATCTAAACAGATCTCTCATCACTTCATAAATCTCGGAACGAGATTCAGAATCAAAGAGATCCTTCAGATGCTTAATCGAGATTCAGAATCAAAGAGATCCTTCAGATGCTTAATCATCTCAAAGGGAAGCATCTTCTCATTTTGCCTTTGCAACTCGGGAGTCATCCCGAGTAGCATAACACACTGAGCCTGGGAAGCATCCTCTTGATGCTTCTTCTAAGCCTCGGAGTCAAACGCCTTCGGCTTCAAGATTAGCCTCCGGTAGTGGCGAGGATTAGCGTGTCCAACATGTACTCAATCTTTTTTTTGCTCGAAAGCACCAAAGCGAATGTTTGGTGCGGTCGAGAAAATTTGGCCCAACCCAATTTGTTCGTTTCAAAACACTTCTCAATGACAAGTTATTCATTTCAACAATCCTAGAGAAATAAAATAGAAGCGAGAATTAAAACACATAATTCCTATGATCAATATTCAAAGAATCAAAATAAACATGGCCTTTAAATTTATTTTGTTTCCATTATTTTCAAGATACTTAACTAACCTTATCTGAAAAAGACATTTAATTTATATCTAATACAAATCATAATGGACTATGATCCACATTACTACCACCATAATCCGTGAGGGTTGATCATTCAATAAGATAACTGGTAGGTCTCAAACCAATTACAATCATCTAGAACTCCTAGTTTGTCGAACCTAGTTTGTCGATGTCACTTACCATTTGTTATCATGGAAATGGCGAAACAAAGTTAAGTTGGTTTACAACCATCAAGTGGCGACATTACATGTCCCTATAATAAAAGTCCCATTAGATATAGATCAGAAGCAAAAGGCGAGGGTCTTTAAGACTTCATTGAACGAAATCTCTAGGTTTCTTTTAATTTTGATGGAAGACATCTTATCAAATTAATGAGAAAAATATATTTCAAATGAGGAACATTTTAAAAGGCGGGGTATTATCGCTTAATCGAGATCCATCATGATATCTAAGTCACATTTGAGCAATTACTGGTACCGCTTACCCAAAACATGACATATACGGACTAACAAATATTTGGGCGCCGTCTACCCAAGCATTTAATACGGTCCGACAATTATTGGGCGCCGCCTACCCAAACAATTATAAAGCGGACTAAAATCCGTTAACGATTTCGATAAATAAATAAACAGGCAAGTTAACCAAGTGGGAATTTGATCATTATTAAAATTGTTAAACAAATTACAAAATCCAATTTTAACAGGTTTAACCAACTTTAACCAATTTTCGAAACAATTAATCCAATTAATCTGTCAAAAGTCCAACTTTCAACTTTATTTTAAAATTAATCTTTATTAACTTTAAAACGGTTTAATTTGTTTATCGTCTAGGGGCTCAGGTGCAATTTTTGAAATCTGCACGGAAGGGCCTGTCTCAAATCAAATTTGCAAACAGCCCTCCTCCATCACCGCCCAAATTCGACAGCATTCAATTTGTAATTTGGGACATCCAATTTCACAAAATCCAAACCCTTTATCAGAATTCAACATCAACAATTCGACAAGTTCAAAACAGTATCGAAAAGCATCGAAGAGCAGGGCAAAAGTTCACAAAATTAGATCGGCAGCAAGCATCACTGGGACGAACGGGTTAGTACGGCAAAGCCAGAAGGAAATCCAAAATCAGAGACGAAGGTCAGCTAGCCACCGCCGCAAACGCGTGGGTGGATCGCCGCCGCCGCTTGAAGCGCGTGGGTGACCCACCAACACCACCATTCGAAACGCGCGGGGCATCACGTCGACAAGCATCGAAACTTGGCTCGATTCAACATCGAATTCGATGGCACAAATGAAAAATTGATGTGAGCAAAAAATTGATTTGAATCTGAGTCAGAATCAATCGAATCGAACGCAAAATAGGTGAGCAAAACCAAGCAACGGACTGCCACCAATCGATTAACGCGAGCAAGCATCGCCGCCGCGTTTGGTCGACCGACGCGAAGCATCGCGAAGCGGGAAGAAGAGCGTCGCCAGACCGCACAACCGGTGCGATGACGCATGACCGTCGCGAGGCACGGCTTGAGCCACCGCCTTCAAGCGACGCGTCGCGGTCTCCGCGACTGGCGGCGACGCCCTAGGCGCGGGTCTGAAAACCCTAGGCTGAGCGGAGAAGACGATGAACCAGGGAGACAAAAGGGGCCGAATGATAACAAAACAAAGAAACCCCAATTTAATTTTTAATGGTGCGGTCAAATATAATTTGGCCGTGCCAAAATTTATAAACAAATCAATCAAACACAATTTAAGCAATTAAATCAAGAGCGCGATCGCCTCGATACCATTATTGGAATTTTTAGAAAGAAACATCGTAAACACGAAATCATACCACCAACAACGAAAAAATAAAACAATTCACCAATCAACTAACAATTAATTGATAAACGATTACAATAATCATAACGAGAAACCCATGAATGATTCGATACAGAGATTTTCTCGTATTGAATCCACAAATAGATTCCCTATAGTATGAATGAAATAGACTTGCACAGATATGCGAGAGTTGAATCGAGGATTTGAATTTTTTAGGAAAATTCATAATCTAGATTTTATGGAGAAACTAAGTTTTCTTAAAACAACGTTGAATAATGAATCTCATGATGTCATATATATAGGGAGAGATTAGCTTAAATCTTAAGCAATCTTTATTAGGAAGATATTCCTTAATCTTGCAAAACAAATCTCAAATATATGTTTTTCCCTACGGATATTTTCCTACAATAATATTCCATAATATTATTTTGGGATTCCTATTTAATTAAATCTAATTTAATTAAATAGTAATAATAATTAATTTTAAATTAATATATTTTTAATTCTCCATAAATTAAATATTAAATTCAATTTAATATTTAATCAATCAACCATAATCCGCACAAGGGAGTTACTTGTTGTGTGACCCATAGGCCCTCATATATCGAGAGATTAGTCAAACTAACGGTCTTAATTGAACCCTATACAATAAATCAGACATTCTCAATATATGAGGTACGTTGCGAGAAACGTGCAACTACTTGTAACTGTAACATGGGCTATTACGATTTCCTCCTTTCATTCACGAATACTCGATTAGTCTTGAACATGATGAAGTGTCTATTCAAATAACTTAATCAATTTATTTCTAATCACTAATTGATCATTCATGTCACACTTAGCCACAAATTCCAAGTTGACGTACATTGGCCAATGACTTTGATCCAATTATGATGAGAAGATGAGTATTCTCTCTAAATCCACTTTGAGGAATGAATCTTTTTCTTGGCTCAACTACCACGCACATGCACTTCATGATGAACTCAATCCAAGCCGTATCTACCCATGGAAGGGTGCAAGTGTTGGTCATGGTCAAAGTTCATCACTCCATACATGTCGTGTTTATTGACCTCAAGTCTAAGGAGTATCGCATCGCTCCCACTAACCGAGACACCCGTAGACACATATACTGGAAATACATCAAACGGTTTCTCGGATGGGTGTACCAATACCCTCTAAGGTATTTGTGCATCCATCATGAGATACCCAGTATCTCGTAGTGAGTGAGATCTCACTACACTCTCTAAGAGTATGATGCAGATCGCACACCAATCTCCATTGCATCATCAATATCCCATTCTCGATGATCATCGATTGGGGTTATTTGAGAATCATGCTTAGGTCATCTGAGTTCTCACTCTCTCAATGACAGCAATGACTCAAGGGAATACATATAAGAACAAATGCAAACAATCAAACATACTATTCTAATAAGTGCAACGCCATATATTTAGTATTAAACAAATAATAATATTAAATCAATACTGGATATTATCTGAGCATTATGTCCTTACAATGGATTGTCTCTAGGACACTAACACTAACAGTTAGATAGGGTTAATGAATTTTCAAACTTGATCAACAGGTATCCACTGCAAAGAGGGGTCAAAGATAGATGGAAGTGGAAGGTAGAGAAGGATGGCAACTACAAAACAAGGACAGCATACTCTCTAATATCCAATGGCACGGCTGATCTCGTAGTATCTCCGATCTCAAAAGCTCTTAACTCAGTATGGATCAATGGCGTTCCTATGAAAGTGGCGGCAATTGCTTGGAGGATTCTTCAAAACCGGATACCCACAAAGAACAATTTGGTAAGGAGAGGAGTTCAGCATGCACCTCCTAACGCATATTGCTCAATCTGCAACGATGAAGTGGAGACGGTTGATCACTTGTTCCTCGAATGCAAAGGTACATATATGGTGTTGTATGAGTATTACAAATGGCTTAATATTTCATCAGCACTCCATAATAATATCACAGACCACTTCTCCCATCATTCTAATCTTCTTAAAGGAAAGAATGGGAGGAAGCTGTTAATATGCTTGTGGATGTGCGTGACTTGGACAGTGTGGAAGGGGACGAATAATTTGATTTTCAAAGGCGAAGATTTTAACATTGTGAATATTATAGATGAAATCAAGAGTAGGTTGTGGAGTTGGTTTTCGGTATACTGTACAGGTTTACATAGTCATAATTTCCATGAATGGTTATTAGAACAAGGAAAATGTTAGATTGTTAGGGATGTAATTATTGTCTTTTTTCAGCCCCGAATACACAATGTAAACGGGACACCATATTTCGTAATGAAATATTTTTTCTTATAAAAAAAAAAAAAAACCACCCCCATCTTGTAGCATAAATAGAGACATTTATGCCCAATAAAAGAGATCCGAATTATTAATGAGAAAAAGACTCTATTAGCCAAAAATTATCCCTTCATAAAATCACAATCATTTGCATTTATTACTTGTTTGATTAGCTAAGTCCACAACCACAAGCCACATTAAACAAACTTTACTCGATTGTTTAGCAATCAACACCACCCAACATAATTACTTAAGGAAATACAGAATTATTGTGATAGATAATTTGTTTTGCCTACAGATATTACAAATATGCAGTCAATTTGTTCATACGTAATTTATTTGCCTACTAAAATTCTAAAAATTCGTAAATAAACAATAGGCAATTATCACTATTTGAAGATTGAATTTTCTTTTGTTAAAGAACTTCATAGCAATTTAAGAATTTCCACTTTCTTGTAGATTCATCCAACAACATACATAATAAAAAACCACAAATTCCACTCATTAATTCATCTCCACCAACAAAATAATCATACCACACAAATCAAAAACATTAACAACACATGAATCAACAAATTACAAAGTTTCAAATTCAAATCCCTCATTATATCTCCACAAGTTTCTCAAATTTGTCCATGGCAGGAGCAGGCAAACCCAGGAGCACATTCACGCTCTTCCTCTCTCCCCCATGCGACAGAAACAGTATCACCTCCTTCTCCGGCAACGCCACCGGCCCGGACAAAACCGGCTCCCCCCACCCGAAATCCGTCGTGTGAAACGACAGCCGCGACCACGTCGTAATCAACAGCGTCGCCGCCAAAGAGGGCCGGGCCCGGGTCGCCTCGAAATAGTCAATCGCCGATCTCATGTACCCGTCCGTCACCATTTTAACAGCCTCCTGCACAAGCTTCACACTGAAGGACACCGGATTTTCCACAATTGCCCCTGCTTCGCAGAGCGCGTTCGTCAAAACGATGGCGTTTCCGAAGTACTTTTCGGGAATTGGGGGATCGAATCTGGGCCGTCCATCTACGGCGAAAAGGAGCTTGGTTTGCTGATCCGGGTTCATATCTAGGGCTTCGGTGCGGGCTTTCCAGACGAAGCCCGATAGGGCCTCGAATGTGGTGCATTTTGGTAAATTGGGGTCTTCCATGGCTTTTTGACGGATTTTTTCGAGCTTTTGGGAGTCGAAGCAGATGGATCGGTAGAGGATTTCGTGGTTGTAGAGATCTGCGGTGTTGGATATGTCTTGGATTTGGGCGAATTCGTGGTGGGGGAATTCGGGCTTCGGGGGGTTTCGGGCTTGGAGGATTGTACGGTCCATGAATGGGGGGACTTTGATTTGATTGCCTCGGGCGATTTCGGCCCAGGAATTGACGAATTCCATTGCGCCGATTCCGTCGAACATGCAGTGGTTCATGCATAGTCCGAGGACGAATCCCCCACATTTGAACTTGGTCACCTGCAACAACAAAAACAGACGGATCTTACTGCTAAATTCACGGAAAAGTATTAGTTGTTTTTATTGAAGAGTATTAGTTGTTTTCATTAAAAAAAAAAAAAATTATGTACAGTTGCATCGATCAACTAGGGTAAGAGACTTATTCTTTTAGCAAACCACTAAATTTAATCAGGAATACTAAAATTCAATAAAATTTGTTCAAAATCAAAGATAAATATCAAATTATTCAACTCATGTAATCAAAAAATTAATTAAAAAAAAAACACTTTAACAAAACGTCTAAATTTAAATTTGATAAATTTTAAAATTTTAAGTAAAAATAAAAAATAAAACAATTTGTTGATTTTGCAAGGCTAACTCACTCTCGGTTTGCTACTTTACAATTCAGCAAGTGTGGTAATACTAGTTTCACAAATTTTAACTTCATTTCTCTCTCACTTGTCTTTATATGGTGCCGGTATTTACACTTGCTAAATACATTCAACTTTAAATAAAAATGAAGTTAGTAAGTAGAAGTTACTTGAGCGACAAGAGGAGGGATTTCAAGTATATTTTGGGCCCCTGGAATGTCGTAACCGGGTCAGGCTTGGTGATATCACCCAATTCCTCAAGTGCACAACCCGCTTCAGCATCAACAAACACAGCTCCTTCCCCTGTGCAATTCACAATAAGCTTCATTTCCGAGCTGATGCTGAGTCGACCCGCCAACGGATAGTAGTGAACTATAACCTTTGACAGTGAATCTTTCATAATTGCAACGACATCCTCATTCCCTTTTTCCTCCGATTTGAAGCAATAAATTGTCCGGACGATGACGGCGATGTTTTGGTCCAAATTAGATAGGAAATAGAGCCCCGTCTCTGTTTCCTCTGATGGAACCACCAAACTGGGCTCTCCTTGCTTCACGTTGACCTCGAAAAGCTGGTTGCTTCCATTTTCCATTTCGATCGACAATCTTTACTTTAAATCTCAAAACTCTGAATTGAAATTTGTCTACACAAGATTTTGTCAAAATGCAGAGCATATGAAGCAAAAATTGTACTTACCTGGTGTGTAAAAATGAAGACTGGGATCAGCATATAATTGAAATTGGGATTTCGTGAAATATATAGGGGAAACATGGTGTATGAAAATAGACAAATGGGGCTGTTTTGGTAGCCAGAGGTGTAATATTGAAAGGGACTGGAATGCAATCTTCATACGCAAGGATATCTTAATGGGGATAATATTCAATGAGTTGTTTTGGGGTATGTTAATTTGAACAAGTTTTTCAAAGAAAGATACTCAACATGTCATATGGTTGAGGTAGGATACTTGCCCCATAACCAAAATATTACCAGCAATTAATATCATATATTTGGGGTATTGGAGATAATAGACACATGGGGGGTGGGTTTGGTGGGGTTGGCATCCAAATTTTACTTGCTTAAGTTGAATGGAAAATAATCTTCAATTGGCTAAATCTTTTATGCATTCAGGTATACCGTGTAGTTTAGAACCATGCAATATATTACATTGAATGATGCAATTTATTTCCACTGAATTATGTAACTATTAATATGAAAAAATAATTACACGATTCAGTGTAAATAAATTGCATTTTTCATTATAGTAAGTTGATGCATCTGGATGCAAATCAGATCCACTCTCTTCAATTTTATACTGGCCCATCTTTCTGTTTTTTCAGTATTACTTTATTTTGGGTGTCAAACGAAAGGACAGAAGAGAGGATTGTGGTTATATTCGTAGCTTATTATTGTTCCAATATGATTAAGCATGTGATTTGGAGTTTGTCAACATTGTGTTACTTGTAGGGAGTAGGGCGTTTGTAAACTTTTTGGCTAATCACGCCATGTATTCTATAATAATCACTTCATTTTCAAATGGCACCCACTTGTACGGAGTCCATAATTTGAGGGATCAATATATAAAAATTGAGGGTTCAAATTGAGAGTTGATATGCAATTCTTCCACTAATAATATTAATAGTTTTCAATTTTATTACGTTCTAGTATTGTCGTAACATTTTGTCAAGTTTCTATGCTCAAAATTTGAGAATTTCTATCGAGATTATCAAGAAATTAATGCCAATATATACTAGAAATAAATAAATAAATAAACCACTTTCTAAAAGTTTATTCTCTATTTTAACCAAAACCATCCAAATTCTATATTTAGGTATTTTATGTAAATACGATGTCACTTATCAATTGATATTATTACATTTATTAATTAATATTATAATATTTATATAATTAATATTATAATAATTAATATATAAAAGTAATGACCGTGTGAATTATTCAATTTTATGTGGTGAATAAATATTCTCAAGAGAGTTTGTCTATATTAAAAGTGTTTTTCCATACAATTAGTTTGTAGCTAATGCTTTAGAATTTAAAAAGAAAAAGTTAATATTTTTTAATAAAAAATTAATATTATCAAATCAACACTTTTTAATAAAATAACTAGTATAGTATAGAAATACATACTAAATGTAAATCAGTTGGACAATAATATTGATTTACATAAAATTTGTCAATATTAAAGAGGGAGAGGCTTAAAATGTGGACAGCCCCATCAAAATGATATAGTCATTTTGTTACTCTCTTATTTGAACATTTTTATTAAAAGTCTGCCTAAAATTTAATTGAATATTTTTATGAAAGGCAATAAGGCAATGTCTCTTTTTTTTATACCCCTCAAATATCTTAATGTATTATTTTTTTCATACTAAAGTTAATTTTATTTCTTTTAATTTACACAAATATTATTATTTTACTATTTAACCACAATCCAAAAACAATTTTATTCCCATCAATATCATTAAACAATTTATTTTTTAAATTTCGTGTAAATAGTAAATATTCAGAAGAGAGAGTGATGATGGGAGTATAATATAGTGTATTTATCATATATTAATGAGGAAAATATGGAACCAATAAAATTATAACTCTCAAATGCTAAGGAAAAGTATACGAGCTCTAACATTATCCATAATATTTCATTAGCTAAGAAAAATTCATGATTATCATATACACTTCTATTATTAGTCATCGGACTTGGGAAAAGATTTTTTTGGTCCTGTCTCATATTCAGAAATAAAACATTCAAGCTTTTAATTTATTAGAAAATTAAATCAAGCTTTGAATTTAAAGGAAAGAAAAATATTTTACCCTCATAATAATAAGGGCCCATTTGGCACCGCTTATAAATTCTTTAAAATAGTTTATAAATTATTTAAGAGCTTATAAACTCTTTAATTGTATTTGGCAAAATAAGATGTTTAGCATTTTATAAGATCTCAAAAAAAAACTATTTAGAATTTATAAGCTCCAAAAAAATAAGTTGGGATATTCCAACTTATTTTACAAAAATTATATAAGCTCTACCCTATCTCAACACATCCCGATCCAAACCTAGCCCGAATTCAACTCAACCCATCCTATGTTTTCTACGCAAAAAATTAGAAAATAATAATATTTTCGAAATAAAAAATTTATTTTAAGAAAAAAAATTATGTTCAGAAAAAAAAATTAAAAATTAAATTTCGAAAAGAAAAAAATATTTTGAGAAAAAATATTTATTTTCGAAAAATAGTTATTTTCAGAAAAAAAATCGAAAAAATATTTTCGAAAAAAAAAAAAAATAAATAATATTTTCAAAAAAAAAAATAAATTTTAAAAAAACATTATTTTCAAAAAAAAAATATATATTTTCGAAAATTTTTTATTTTAAAAAAAATTATATTAAAAAAATTTAAAAATTATTTAAGAATTTATAAGTTGTATTAGCCAAACATTTTAATAACTTATTAATTATTTAAATATTATATTTTATAAGCTTTTAAAATAACTTATAAAATATTTAAAATTAGTTTAGCCAAACGAACGTAAAACGTACCTAAGATGAAGACTATATCAAGACAGGAAATAAAAACTGGACTATGTTCCAAAATTCTTCCCTTTTGATTTATAGCTCAATTTTCAACTTTAAAAATCTCAAAAAATGGGCGTACCAATATTTTCCCAACTGAGGTAACAATTACTGGAAGCAATAACAAACCGCCCATTAATTAAAATGATGTAGTATTTCCATGCGTCTTATAATTTTGGAAGTTTATAATTTACTGTAGTTCAAAATGATGCATCTATGAAAAAACAAAATGTTACAGCCATTTTCGGCATTCTGCAAAATGTAAAACTATCAACGCTAGTTTACACTTACTCGAACAAACAGTCGATTAAGCATGTCGAGCCTAAGCGTCATCGTCTTTTCCTGATTCGTCTTCAGACTCGGAGGCTTCCTCATCATCAGACATGTTCTTTATTACTTCGGTGATTATATCTTTTACTTCGGCTTTCCTATGTATCATATCTATGCCAAAATGTTCTCCTGGTTGTCGGAAACAGTTGCCAAATAAATAACGTAAGATAAAAGTCATAATGTATCTTCATCAAAGTAATATTGTTTAGCATACAAAGTGTCATGGTTTAAACAGTGTTTGATTTTGTGTTACTCTTCTCATAACCACTAAACTGCGCTAAACAGTACCACTTTGTATACTAAACAGTATTACTGAGTTCACCTTAAACTTCTGTGAACCAAGTTCATTGAAATTTTTGTTATAGAAAGAGCAAGTATAGAGATGGCATACCAAGTTTTCTGAGAATATCAGATAGTGTTGCCTGCATGCATACAGCTTGTAAATAACAAACTAAAGCTTAATCATCAAGATGTGAAATGAATGAAAAGGAGGTAAATCTTACTGTGTTGAAATCTACTTCCTTCAGTATCTTCACTATTACTGCTTGCATTTCTTCTCCGCTAGGCTCTTTTTCAGCCTTCTTGAGCGTCTTGCCTTCTCCTATTCAAAAACCAAAAACCAAAAAACAAAAAAAACTCGGCTAAAAAATATGATACTACAAAATATACCCAAGAATCGGGAACGAGGCAATCCTGGAAAATATAAAGAAAATAAATCTTGTAGAATCAAATAAAGAAAATATCTATCCAAGGAGCCTAAAAGCGTACTCAGCTTGAAATAGATATATTTCTCAATTATATGCATGATAAACGTAATGCAAGTGATAATTATATGCATGATAAATATATAAATTCAATAAATTCAAAGAGTATCCTCCATCGGGCAGCATATTCCTCTTTTTTACGCAATGGAGCATCTCCAATGACAATGAGAGACTAGAAGAATAAATATTTGGATTGCGAGTTTTTACCTTGATCGGTTTTCAAACCAACGGGCGAAGACTGGTTTGAACCTTTAATTTTTGCAGGTGGGCTTGTATCCATCTTATTGTCCTTTTCAGTTTTTTCTTTCTTGGTTGAAAGTTCCTTCTTTTTACTCTTAGACTCAGATTCACCAGCACCTTTCTTTGATGCAGAACTGGAGGAGTCTTTAGTAAATTTACCAGAGGCATTCAAACCTTTTGCAGGAACTTTTTTATCAAACTTCTCAATACTCTTATTAGTATCTTTCTTTGTGGTTTTCTTAGGAGAGCTTGTCTTAATAACTATTTCTACTTTGGTGTGATCTTCTTCATCTGTTTCTTTTTCTGATTCATGCCCTTCTTCCTCAGTTTCTTCCCCGGAAAATTTGGTATCATCTTCACTTTGTGAAGGCTCGTCCTCAGTTGAATGCTTCCTTTTCTTTTCAGATTCAGAATCCAGTCTAGGTTTCTACAAATCATATATGGGCAATACACCATAAAAAAGGAAGTTAATATAACTGGATATTGTAGAAGATAACACCACTTAGACTATCTAACGATATTTGTTCATCATTTACAAATGGCTTAACATGAAACAGTAGATCAAGGATAAGGTACCATATTTAGCTGTCAATAGTCAGGGTATTAAGTTAACGCTAGGTATTTTAATCAACCTGAAGTCAAGCATTAAGGGTATATTTGATATGGGGTCACAAAATTGGATTTGGGATTTGGACATCTAAAACCAGTTTTTTGGGGATTTTAAATTCCAGTTTTTGAAAAACCCAATACATTTTACACTACAAATACCATTTTTATCCATCACGCTCTCCCCAATGACCCATTAATGCAAATATGATTGTTTTATTTCCACCCTTCTTTTATTCATCACTTTTCACATCTTTTTTCCTCACATTTACAACTTCCAATAGAACAAACTTATCATTACACAGTCATTACAATTACAATCAGCAATAATTTAACAACATCACACTCTTACATATCAATTTTACATAAAGTTAAATCCTACCCTACTTAAATCTCAAAACAAACACAAACCATTACTACTTATCATGATTTTAAAATCCACTAGATTTTGAAATTCAGATTTCAAATCTATGAAATCCGAGATCAAACATAGAAAGAGAAATAACCAAGTAAGCAAGACCAACTGCTGAAAATCATCTACTTTTTTCATGTTAGGAGAAACAAAACAGGAAAATTAGGGACAAACAACTTGGATAGACACTATCAATAAATTACAGAAAACTAGCACGCAATGCTGCACAAAATGATTGAACAAAGTCAGCCATTCTCTCCCATAAACTTTCCTTCAACTTCCACAACTACTATACAGTACACATAAACTCAGTAGAAATTAGAAAAAGTCATACCTTTGTATGTTTCCCTCCAGCCACATTAGAAGAACCAGAGGCTTTGTTAGATGAGTCATTACTCTTTCGCTTTTTACCCTTCAGATATTTAATGATGAAAGAAAAGAGAATTACATGTAGCTGCTTACAGGTAATGTGTAATATGCAGCAACAGTAAAAGCTGAAAACATGGATTTACCTTTTCCTTATCAGCAAGCAAGATATCTGTTGTAGCATAAGGAGATTCCAAGAACTCGAGTAACTTTACAGAGAGTTCTTCCTGATAACAGAAATAGAGTGGGTAACTGAAGCACAATATTAAGGTGGTGTTTGCAAACTTTACAAAGTGAGGTAGAATCACTTTTTTTCAAAAGCGAACCCCTCACAGTTTGTGAAAATAAGTGATTGTGGAAGTTGTTTTAGAGTTTAAAAACAACACCCTAAGCATTCCAGAATAGAACCCAATTGCAAGACCTTACCTTCTTCACAGTAGCTTTGCTAACTGGAATGTTAAGGACATCACAAAAATCTAACAATTTTTCTTTCACACATTTGTCAATCTTCTCCTTCATTTTAGCCCTCTGCTTTTCCTGTTAAGACACCAAGTTCAATTTTATATTGAAACCGGAAAGAGAACTTTATATGCCACATTACTAGGTTCCTTCATTAAAACATGTTCAAAATAAACATCACTTTGAGTTCAACTATATATTGTAAGGAAAAAAAATCATTTATGTCTTCCATAACTGAAAGATAAGAAGAGCACTTTATAGACATAAAAATTTGTGATCAAATTAGGTATGTTTGATTTGGGATTTGAAAACCGGATTTGGGATATCAAAATCTAAATTTGGTTCTACTTTGGGATTTTAGAATATGATATTTGAAAACTCAATATTTCCACCCTATTAACCAATAAATACCATTTTCTCTACACCCCACTCCCTCCGATGACTCATTAATGCAAATATGGTTTTTTAATTCCCAATTTTATTTTATTTATCAGTTTTCACACCTTTCATTCTCAATTTTACAACTTCCAATAAAACACATTAATTATTACACATTCATTCAATCAATTACAATCAACAATAATATAATCATACAACATCACACACTTCTACACATCCATTTGAGATAAAGTTAATCCCTAACCTATTTAAATTTTAAAAACACATATTATTACTATTTATCAAGATCTTGGAATCTACTGGATTTTGAAATCTCTAAATCCCAAAACAAGCATACCCTAAATGACTTGATCTAGTTTTCAGATAAAGCCAGTTATATCTGGAAAAATCGCGATATAGCCCAAAAACTAGTCCTCTCCCATTCAGCTAGCATTCGATATACTCTTTTATGTATGAAACGGATAGCAAAGCCCACAGTATTATCTCTCAGATATTAAACAAAGTTTTATATTTTCAAATTCTGTTTTAGAATTATTCAAATTTACATGAGAGCTATGACTTATACTTCCAATAAATATTATTTTTTGATCTATAAAATTCCCCAACCCCTCCCCATGACTCGAATCCATGACCTCACGGCATGGTTAGTGGTGCTCTAACCACTTGAGCTATTCCACTTCGTCATGCTTCCAATAATTATTCATTTAATGCATTCTTCACACAAAGTCTTGAGATCATACTACAAGTTATTAGCATCCATAAATGCATTGTATGTTGTATAGTAAAAAGGGTTTTGCATGAGTAGACATTCATCAAACATAAACTGACTCCTTCAGAAGCTAATCACACATATTCTCATATGGCAGTATAACTTTGATATTTAGAAAGCTATTACCTAAAAAGTGTAGGTTTTGTTGTACAATTATGCATGATATTTCTAATTAAAAAGCTAGGAACTTTAATGCAAACACCAAAAAATGATTTCCTAAAAGAAGTATATCCTCTAAAGATATTTTATTTATCCCACAACCAAAGTTTACCTTATTATGATCCAAAGAAAAGTAGCCACAAGGCTTTGCAAACCAAACGCCAAAGAGTGAGAGAAGAGTTAAAGATAAGAAAGCCATTTACCTCATTCTCAACCCATACAAAACCAGAAAACATGCCAATATTTTTCTTCAGAGTATGCACCTGAACAGTAAAAGGTAACGCTGAGCAATAAGCAACAGTAAGATGTAATGAAAAAGAAAAAAAATTAGCTTAAATAAAACCTTTGCTTTTTTTCCAAAAAGAATGGTGTGGAGAAGATGCAGATTCTCATCTGTTTTTCTCCTAGATAACTTGAAGGCCACTGAAACATGGATGAGATTACAGGCATCACAGGACACATTAGTATTCACTAAACATTTCGCAATAAAACAAAAAAACAAAACCAGCAGATAAAGCCAGACAACAGAAGCACATATTATATGAAAGTACAGTAAATCCCACTATCCCCTTCTGTAAACGACACTTGATGCATTCACTTTTTTTGCAAGTTTTCAACTGCAGCTAAGTAAATCAAAGATGAGACTCATCACAATAGTCTTTCTCCATTAATACAAGTGAATTGGGACATTGGAATTAGAGCACTAGTATTACAAAATTCACAAAACTACAGGATTAGTAAAATAAAATTCAAACCTTACACAAGAGATATGAAGCTTCAAAATAGATCAACATACAGTCAGCACACCACAAAGGTATCAAGAAAAGAGCAAATGACTGCAAATGGCAAATAAACTTCTCATACATCCCCACTTTATTTACCAAAAAAATTGCATATTCAAGAGGCAAAAGATATACCATTTGGGATGTCCTTCAGCTGCGTACCTCGACCCTGCCAAAATGGAGCAAATTTAGTGAATATTAAATAAAGGTATCGAAAAAAACCACCGCCACCACCCCTCCAACCCAACCAAAAAAAGGCCAAATTAAATAATGAGGGACAAAGAAAAAGGTACGGCATGGAAGAGAAAAATCTTTGCTTCCTTCCAACAGTTCACTCGAGTAGAAAATATGAAGTTGGTTTTCGCATAAAAAAGAGGAGCATTTGTTTCATTTGGAATCCATGTCCATTTTTCAGGGAAACGAAAAGTAAATGGCACTAGCAAAGAAAGAAAAACTGAAAAGTTATTGTCGAAATAAGACTATTCTATGATATGCGGATAATTAGATAACCTATTTTATATAAGAAACTGTTGGAGTGTTGTTTTAAGTTGAGAATAAGCATTAATGAGATCATTATCTCCCATATCCTGCTTCCTGCTAAAACAAATACTAATGCACCAATTTATGGTATGATGATTGATGTATGAACAATAAAAGTAAAATAACTTTATATATAATTTAACTTAAGTAGCTTTGTTTATAATTGCCATATCTGCCTACACGGTTACGATATCATGAAGGACAAAAAAACATATTGGCGCAATCACGCAAATAAAAGACAAACACGTGTTCACGTATACCCCCTAGATTTCTTTCATCACCTTTTGCTCCAAATAAACAAATTTAAACATGCCATAGTTTTACATTTATCACATAATTTAATAACCATATCAAATACGTCGCAATTTTTCATATATTATAATTATATACGTGTATGTATCATGTATGCATCTTCTATCTCCAATTTCCCCACAAAAATAGCTCAGTAATTTTATTTCATGTGTATTAACACTAAGGCATCGAATGTTAGGGTGTTGTGGGGTAGCAAACAATGCCTAAGAGAACTTCATCGATTCTCATGTTTTACTCAACAAAAATATTTATCTATTCAATCCTGTCCATTTACAGATTAATCACATCAAAAAAAAAATCATCTGCAATAAAACAGCAATAGAACTTGGAACTTTTAAATTTTATCCTTCTCAATTCTCTTACTTCCCATATGGTGCCTTCTATTCCGCAGAAAAAACACAGAGTTTATCATAAAACACTACAAGTTCAAAATTTTCTACAAAACCACAGGACATATAAAATAATTTTAACAGAGATATGGATGACAAAGATATGAATTCATGTATTTCCATCTAGTTTTCAATTCTATCTCCTTGAGTCCACAAATTCCAACGCAGACATCCAAAAAATAAAAGATTTTTGAACTACTTGTAATCAACAACATTTGCTACTTCATGATTAAAAATTCACTTACTATTATCAAACATCAAACACAATTATGTGTTTGTTAACTCAGCTCCTTTCTTATATATATCATGATGCCAAACATTCAAAACCAGAAACAATTATCTGCGAAACACGGCCAAAGGTGGCAACAATTAAAGAATTAATAACGATTAAGATACCTTCTCAATAGCCACCTTGGGAGTAGAGCTCTTTAGCGTCACATCCAGCGTAAATCTAGCCACCATCTTTCTTTCTCTAGTCGGCCTAGGCGACAACAATTCCCCTGTCCCATTCGTCTTCTCAATTTTCAATCCTTCTTCTTCCTCCTCCTCTTTCTCCCCTGCATTTCCTGCTTCGTTTTCCGAATTCTTCTCCCGAATTCCCTCACCTTCCTCCACTTGTTCGAATTCTTCAGCTCCAGCAATTTTTTCAACTTCAGTCGACTCCATCAAGTTCTCCACCTCCTGGTTGTTGCCTTCCTTTCCAGAATTCATGATAATTACGCGATATACAACAGCCCTAAATGCTTGCTCGCTGTATGTTAGAGGTTTTGAAGGTGAATTTGAAGCAGAGTAGTATCAGTGTGTGACAGAGACGGCATGTTTATATTGAGGCGAGTCGGGGGGGTGGGGGGGCGGGGGAATAAAAAATTAGGGCAAAATATTAGGGTCAAAAGGCGGGCACGATTTGTTTTTTTCGGGTTTTGAATTTTTTGGGGAAACGCATTTTCATTCCCGATTTGGTCGTTGTCATAAGGGTTTCTCACGTTCCGAATCAACTGAGTTTTATGTAATTTAATTTGCTTCATTTGTTCACGTGGCGACTATATCTTGTTTGTTATAAAAGAAAGAGAAAAATCATACATTCCTTCATAATTCATAAAGCCTTCTGTTGTGAAACTTGTATGAAATTAATATTGTGAAACGTCTTTATAATATGAAATTAATATCATTACATGTATAAATTGATATCAGTTTATAGGTAGTTGAGACTATTAAAACTCTTTCTTTCTTAGATTGGTTGGTTGATCCTTTAACATGTTGTGGCGCAACTTTAAAATAGAAATAGATCGTTGAGCTCTTATTTAAGCAAAACTCGTTAGGAGTATCAATTTGTGAACTGTACTAAGGGTATGTTTGTTTCGGGATTTAGGTGTGAGGGGGAAGTCGTGACTTTGAAATCCTGTAGATTTGAAAATTCTGATGAATAGTAAAAGTATATGTTTGTTTTGGAATTTTTATAGGGTGAGATTTTTATTTTATATCAAAAACCAATATGTAATAGTGATTGATGTTGTATTATTATATTGTATTGGATGAGAGAAAAATAGAAAATATAATAAGTGGGTGGAAGAAAACTGGTGATATGATTGTATTAAATTTTGTGAAAATTGGTGAATAGGTATATTTTATAGAAGTGAATTTGAAAGGTGGGTATGCAAATCCCCAGCTAGTATGTGACTTGGATTGCAAAGTTCTAAGTTCATCCAAGTGATTCTCAAAACAAACATATCCTAAATGTTCTAAGGCCTTGTTTGTTTATGGTTTGGGAAGTGATTTTTGAAACTTCAAATCTCAAATCTCCATTTGTTTATCAAGATTTCGGTATATGATTTTAAATCCTTCAAAATTTTACTCTATAATATCTACAGTACACATATTTTACATTTTTCAAACACAATTTCTAATACATTACCAATCATCTATCACACACTTTACAATTATTACTATCTATCCAACTCAATATTCTCTCGACTCCTTTTTTATTTTATTGTTATCATATAAATTATTAAATTTACGCATTGTATATTTTTCATTCAAGCAACCTCCCATTCCAAAGAGATTTTAGAATCATTGAGATAGGATCCATGAAAAAAATCTTGTAACAGATTCTAATCGTGTTTACTCATATTTTTACAGAGGAAAATGGAGCACACATTGACGATGATGGTAATGAAGATTTAATTTGACGAACCTATCCTTCGAACATTGTTACATTTCACTAGAAAAATGACATTCATACATAGAGAATTCTAATTTGGTTAAGAAAAATCTTAAATGATTTGCATGATGTGGTATGTCGCTCATTAATTGCTGCATGAGATGTAGATCCCATTATGAATTTGCATGACATGATAAAAATTGGTTGATTGTGGAGGACAATGAGATGATTTTAGTGAAGCGAGTAGGTTAAAGTTTTTAGTGATGAAGAAATTGATGGTAACCGTTTTGTATTTCAAATTTTCATGTATTAAACCTACCAATAAAGATATATATGTTGTCACTCTCACCTATTAGCGGACGTGGATCAATGAAAAGTCGACAATGTATTATGAAACATGAAGGCTGAGAGAGTAACCACTGCAATAAAGCTAAGATCGCATTTAATGTAGACGTACTTAAAACGACAAGGATGTGACAACCCAAAATCATGTATTTGTTGCAGTTGCATGTCCAAAATAAATATGGGTAGATCTTTCTCTCCAGCGGAAAAAAAATTCAAACATCGTCTATAAATACAGAGGACCTTGCACCCATTTAAGACTATGAGAAATTTCGAAACAAAAAAATCTCAAGAATATACAAACTCATATCATTCAAAGTAGCACTTGAAACCCGAAAGATTTCGAAAGTGTTTAAAAAATAATTATACTCTACAAAGATTAAAATAATATTTTATCATTCTTCTTGAGCTTAAATTGTAAAGGATATAATCTAGATTGTTGGAAAGAATCATATTGTAACCCTAAAACTCGATAGAGCCGAGTGGCAAGGTTTGTAAAAAATTAGTAAGCTGTAGTGATTTATTCAGGAAAAAAAAAAAAACTAAGTAAGTTGTACGAATAGAACTTGTGTAAAATTTTATGGATTATGGATGACCCCATTTAGATGGGGATGACCCATCCTCCATCTCTTCCAATTTTAGATATGCACATCTAAACAAATACACGGTCACCCTTATGGTGCACTAGGTGGTGTTTGGTTAGGGATGATGGTGGATTGGGGTGAGGATGAAAAGAGGTGGAAGTAAATTTATGTTTTGTTAGGGATGGAGAAGTAAGAGTAAATGAAGCTTTTATGTACAATCAAAAGTGTGTTGTATTATTTTATTTTAATATAACCTATTAAAAGGCCCTTTAACTATCACATTTGATTTTGAAAGACCCTTAAACTATTTTTTTATTTAAAAAAATCCTTAAACTATCAATTTTTATTTTGAATAATGACCCTTGAATTATATTTGATTGAATTACTCCTAGGTTCATTCCAAGGGTATGGATTACTCCTAGGTCCATCCCTTTATAATATTACTCCTAGGTCCATATTATGTGTGTTAAATTCCTATTAGGCCCGTATTTCTCCACAAACACGAATTGGGCATATAATTCAGATTTAATTTCTTCCTCTCTCTCCAGAACCTAATTGCTCTCACTCTCTCTCTCAATTCGTCGGCCGTTGCGGCCACCATCCCTCCACCCAAAATCAAAACGGCGGCCTCCTTCGCACCCCAAAATGACAAAAGCTCTGCAAAATATCCATCGCAACTTCTCCTCCTTCTCTCACTCTCTCTAGCTTTCAACCCAAAATTGCCGCCGCCATCTCCCAACAGGCAAACACCCTGAAACTAGGATACGACCTCCACCACCACCGCCTTCAAGCGCGCCGCCGCCCCCTCGCGCTGCCGCCCCCTCCCTCCCAAAATAAAAAACAGAATGGCATGGCTAGGGACACCTCCGCGCTCGAGCCGCCGCCCCCTCCCTCCCCAAAAATGTGTCGTCTTAATTTTTTAGATCTGATTTCTTTGAAATCTGATTTTTTTTTTCTGGTGTGTTTTTTAATTTGATGCGATTTGAGAATGTCTGATTTTTGGGGGTTTTTGTGCGCCGCCGCCTGATGGGTTTCTCTCTATTTAGAGAGAGAATTTGATTTTGAAATGTGAGGGGAAGGTGTTTGCATGTTTTTTGTGGAACGACTTATTTGCAGCTGCAAGCAACTCATGTGAGTATTTCCCCTCTTTAAATCATCTACATCTCTTCAATTTTTCACCCAATTTATTTTTTTCTGAAAAAATTATTTCCAGTTTCAGAGGATTAAGCAGCAGCAGATGATGAATAATGGCGTTTGGAACCATGTGAAATCTGACTACCAGTTTCAGAATGGGAAATTAGGCGACGAAATTGGAAAAATTCAGGGGCTATCAAGTGTGAGAATTTATTCCAAGAGGACACAATGATTTCTCTGTTTATCAGTGTGGTGGTTGTGGTGTTGTTATAAGAGGTACATTTCTTGGTTCTCGAATTTCTTGAATGTTTAGTTTGAAGAGTTGGTAAATTTGAATCTGAATGTTGTGAGTTTATTGCGTGAAAATGTAATTCGATTTTTACAGATTCAAAAAGAGCTCGATTCGATTTGCGTGAGGTTATTGCGTGAAAATGCATATTTGAAGATTTTTATGAAGATTTGGGTGTTCTGAAAAACTGGGTTGTTGATATTGATTTTTTTTTTTAAGATTTGAAGATCTAATTTATGAAGATTTGGGTTTGACGATTTCTGAGGGTGAGCATCTGAAATCGGAGATGAACATGTTCATGTAATATAAATGAACATGTTCATGTATAACGAAGACGATGATATGTAAATTTTGATGAAAATGTAATTTTTATTTTTATCTTTTTGTAATTTTTAGGATTTTAGATGGAAAAATTACTCCTGGTACAATTTTGTGAGCACCATTACCTAAAGTGCTACACCTTTTCACTTTTACTCTTACACTAAGGTACACAACATTCCAATTTTACCCTCATCTTCACACCCTCATTAATTAGACGTTATTTTTTCTTTACCCATAAAGATTCTCTTGTCACTCTTCTTCATTAGTTTTGCACCTAATTAAATTTCCTCTCTGACCCCTGTCGCCTCTTTTCAAATTTTGCATCTCCATTTTGATTAATTGTGTTCCTTCCTGTTCTGGAAATGCTTTTACAAACTAAAAATTAGAAGCATCTGAATTTCTTCTTTGCATTTGTGGACTGCCCATTGTTTGAACTTTGAAATTAAGGAATATGCAAAAGGGAATGAGATAAAAAGGGAAAATGAAAGGACAGATAATTTTTTTTTAAAAAATGACAGAATTGTGGGGTATGCAGAATTTTAAATAATATTACAGACGATTAAAAAGAAAGTTGGGGTGTGCAGAAATTTTTACGTGTGTGCAAAATTAAAAAAAAATAATTAAATAAAAGGACAGATAATTTTTTTAAAAAATTGTTGCGTGCAAAATTATTTATGGGTGTGCGGAAATTTTTACGTGTAAATTTAAAAAAATGAATTAAATAAATGTACAGATAATAAAAAAAATTGGGGTGTGCAACATTTTTTTACGGGTGTGCAGAAATTTTTATGGGTATGTAGAATTAAAAAAATTAATTAAATAAAAAGACAGTTAATTAAAAAAAATTGGGGGTGTGCAAATTTTTTTGATAATTTGCAAAATGGTTAAGAATGTACAATTTAATATGAGTATGTCTCTTGTGCACCGTGCACTCATATAATAAAATGACAAATTTTAAAAAATATTTGACCAATTAAATATATTAGACATGTTTTGTGGATACATGGGTTGGGTTGGGACGAGTGCACGGATCTTAAATTCGTACACCAGTTGCACATGAGACTGTCATTTAATATATATACGAAGATGTAATTTTTTTGGAAAATTAATTAAATAGATGATTTAAAAAAATTGGGGTGTGCAGATTTTTTAAGAGAATAAATGTTAAATTTCGGTCAAGATATTCCAAAATAAATTCAAAATTGCACAAATTTGGTATTTTAATCATATAAAGTTATTTAAGTCTTTAACACCCTTTTTTTGGACCTAGGAGTAACACTTAAAAAGTATAGCACTTAAGAGTAAGAACTACTTATAAATGGTACCTAATAGTAACTACCCCATTTTAGATATGTAAAATTTTGAGATTGTAGATATGTAACTTTCTGATATTTTTCAATTTTGATATGTAAAATTCTATAATTTTTTAATTTTTATATGAATGAATTTTGAGATATGAAAAATGTATGTAAATTTGTAAAATGTAAAAAATGCTATGATAGTTAATGGAATAATCTGATGGGGATACTTCCAAATTAAAAAAGTGAGATTTCCTCAAAACAATGAAAGAGAGAAAGCAAAAGGACGGTGGGAGCTTTTGGAGTGATTGATCTGACATGTTGTATCTCATTTTTCCTTGCAGCATGTGTAAATAAGGGTATAGTAGTCTTTTTAGAGTGTCTTTTGAACCTAAGAGTAATGAAAAAAATAGGATAGACCTACTAGTAATATTCACTTGGGTTTTGAACCTTAGAGTAACTTACTCATTGTATTTTTCTTAGCTAGTTTAATGTTTTCCGATAAAATATGACACATCAGCTCAATTTCAATGCTATTACTTTCAGATCAATCCCCAAAATTTAAATACGTCTCTAACAAGCTATAAAAAAAGGTCTTATAAAATAAAAATTATATAGTTTAAGGGCTTTTTAAAACAAACAAATAATTTTGGAGTCTTTTGAAATAAAAATTGATAATTTAAGAGCTTTTTAAAAAAAAAAATAGTTTAGGGGCTCTCGAAATAAAAATTAATAGTTCAGGGGCCTTTAGATGCATTATGCCTTTTATTATTGTTAGTTAGTGGAGTAATGACTAAATGAGAAAAAATGAATATGTAATAAAAAAAAAAGGAGATAAAAAATATTATACAGGTTATTTCTTTAAATAATATTAGTTGCTTTTCACGTTTTTATATAAACCAACTCTCGTACTCCCTTCGATCCAATTTATTTGTCACTTAATGATATTTCATACGAATTATAAAAGTTACTCCCTCCGTCCCACTATGTGTTTCTCTATTTTTCGGCACATTGATTATATTAAATTAATAAATTGTGGGTCATGTTGGCTTGCTTTTGTTAAAAAAAGTAAAGAGTACTTTTGGGAATTGGGAGAGAGGAAAAATATGTAGAATAATGAGTTGAGTAATGAGTGACATTTTTCTAATATAATGTGAAAAGTGAGGATAAAAATTATACTTAGTACATGAGGTTTTACTTTTTCCATTTATGATAGGGAAAACTTATAGTGAAATGGAAGAAATATTGAATCTATATCTATGTGGAAATCATTTTTGGACCCATTTATCCTATCCCTTTTTAATCGGAATCGTTTACACCCCATCTTTTATCTTATTATTTATTTTGTTATTAATATTTATTATTTTCTTTATCCTTTGATGTCTTTCCATTTTCCCATTTCATTCACAATTCTTATTAATTATATTCTATATCTATATCTATATCTATACTATATTAAAAAGTGGCTAGGGTGTGGGAATCATTTCTGGACCCATTTACCCTTGCCCTTTTTAATCTGGATCATTTACACCCCATCTTTTATCTTATTATTTACTAACTCCGTCTCTTAATAACGTGCACTTTTACTGTTTTCTCGTGTTTTAGCGAGCGAGTTTTTTATTAACTAGGTGTTTACCACGTGCTTCACACGTTGCACATAATTTATTTGTATAATTTGTAGTCCGTATATCGTCAGGTTTTAACATGAACATACACATTGCAACTTATATTTAAGCTTTTTATATGAGTATTAGTGAGTTGGATGTCTGTATTTTTATTTTTTTTAAAGGACTTTAGTGTAAGAAAGACATTTTATCTTTGAAACAAAAGAATTGTCCTTTATACTTTGTTAGAAATTATATGGGTTTTACATGTTGTCCTGAATAGTGACTTGACGTTTCTCTGGTCTTTTCATATCGCTCACCAACATACCAATTTCTTGCTTTCATAAGGATTATCAACAATTCAAAACTACATGAGAAGAGTTTGTTGGCTTTAGTTTGACCGAAGATGATTTTTGGTCAAGTTCCCCTTTGAACTAAATGATGAAAGGTAATATAAGAGAGAGAAAGCATCTCCTAATTCAATAATTTGCATTAACCAACTCACCAATATAAAAATAGAACAATAAATTAGAGAAAAAATTTAACCACTGTCATATTTGAAATTCATTTGACTGACACCTGTTGGGATATTTTAGTTTTGATGAACTATGCCAAAACATTATCAACTTGTGTTATTCAAGCTAACTTACAGATAACAAGTTGAGGGAGAACGAGAGAACAAGTTGAGGTGGAACTCACGAAATCAAAAGTAGATGATCGAGATCAGGACGAGACTGGTCGAGATCAGATGAGTAAGATGAGTTCCGGAGTTAACTGATGAGCTGAGCAAAATTAGAAGAAAAAAAAAAAACTAAGCCGGTGATCGGAAGAATCGAAGTGACCGATCGGATGACCGAAAAAAGATAGTTCGATCGGATGACCGGATGATCGATCGAAGACCCACATCAGATGACCAGATCAGAAGAGAAGGGTGCAGATCAGAAGATGAGGTTGTTGATCAGAAGAGGAGCGGATGAGACTGATCGAGATCAGACGTGATCGAGATTAGATAAGATGACATGATGCAACTAACCTGATATGCTAACCTGATGTGTTAATCTGATGCAGATAAACTTATATACCGACCGATGCTATATCGATCCGATCGTGAGTTGAGTTAGATCAAAGAAGAAATCAGAAACCAGAAGTCACCTGATCTGATGTCCTCAGAAGGCAAGTCATCTGAAGTCATGTTCACTGAGAATCAAAACGCTACTGATGATCAGATAGCCTGAGTAAAAGTGACTCGAGGGTCAAAAGGTGTCAATTCGTAAGATTTGAACTCAAGATGCTCGACGACAAGGTCCCACAAGAGAAGAATCCTCAAGATTATAAATAAGTTAGATTCAATTTGATGTGGACCCGATGAGAGGAAGACAATCACTGAAAAAGCCGCAAAAAGTCTGAGAATAGTATGGATTTGAATGTGACTCCATCCAATCCGGAATATTCAAATCCACACTATAAATACAAGTTCTTCCATCAAATTAAGTGTGGAAGTGTGAGAAATGTGTGATTCATCAAGCTACAAAGCCAAATCATCTAGCATTTCCATCATAGAACACTGAGCAAGAAATACACGCATATATTCAAAAAGTGTTCTACCCCAGATCTAAGCACAAATGTAATATCCTAAGCAGAGAGATTTTACCATCATTAGCATTGATCGGAGACTAAACAAATGTCGGGGAAAATCTCACCCTAGTTGGACACCAAACAATCTTTACCCAAACCGAAAGTGTTAGGTTAAGTTTTGTTAAGCAAGGATTGTAAGTTAGTTGGACTTTGGTGACTTTACGGGTGTGAGTGAGAACTCGTTAAACATCTAGCAATCCCATGAGGGTAGGGTAGCAATCCGATGGGGAGATAAGTCCCGTGAGAGTGAGAACTCATTAAACATCTCAGATTGTGTTGGACTAACACGTTAAACTAAGTCAGGTTGGTTAAGTTGGTGCCCCCGCCGATAGGGAAGAGTGGATGTAGGAGTTGGACTCAACCACTATAAAATCGTGTGTTCTTTACTGCTTTATGTTCTTACTTGTCATATGCATTTGATTATAAGCAAAACATATCGGTTTCAAGAAAAAATTGGTATCACTATTCCCTCACCCCTATTTTATATGCATTACATGATATTTTTACGCATTTCATGGGTTTTTCACGGGACCAACAACACCATAGGTAAGAATTATCATCTAAAGTTACCATAGAAAATTATTTTGACACTAAAGTATTCAAGTGCATGTTGTAAATGTCTATATATGTCAATAAACATATCTAAACCTACTTCAAGTTTGTCAGGCTAACAGGGCAAGGTCATGACTTGACAATATTCACAACTTGGCACACGCTATCACTGCACATTTCAAATCAAACGAAAAAAAAAATTGAAAAAAATGACATAATTATAACACACATTATTCATAAATAAAAAAGAATACAACAAAGAAGAAACAAAGAAAAACAATCTTAAACTCCACTGCAGAAAACTCTATTTTTTAATTTAGTAAAGGCCTAACCTCATAACACAGGAGAAACAAAAATTAACCTCACATAAAGTTCATAACTGGTTCTTTTCTTATTTATCATTCTCACCATCTTCCTTTTTTTTTTTTACATCAGATTGTACTTCTGCATTTTCGTGTTTATTCTTATTTTCTTTGTAAGCACCAACCATTACACATATGCACATGACATCACCAAGCCTGAACAAATTAAATTAAGTTTATTAGAACATATATAATCCAAGTTTCTAACAATTCTAATAGCAATCAGATGAAATTAGAGAAATCACAAATACAAAAGTATTAGTTCGGTAAAGCAGATGCAAACTTAAGGTTACCTAAATTAGTTGAGCACGTCAAGGATTTGAGCTGCTAAATCATTGACAGAAGGCACAACATCATCATCACAAATTGCATCAGCTCCCAACTGCAAGAACTCTTACCAGAAGCCCGTTTACATTTGTCATAAGTAAATTTCTTACATATGTAGTGAACTTGTAAAAATTATTCGAAAATATCGAATCAACTCAATAAAAAGGAAAATTTTATTGTGCAATCATCCACAAGTCAGATTAGTTACAAATCTCATGTCCAGTAATAATGATTTATATCTTAATTTGGATGCTAAAGGGAGCCATCAGGCCAATGAATAATAATGATCAAAGTACATATTAGATTTTTCGACATGAAAACTTTTTAATAAAATTCTTATACATGTGTGTTAGAGAGAGATTGGATACAAATTTAGAAATAGATATATTCCAAATAATGTAATGCATAAAGTTGGGCGAAGAAAAACTTGGAAAACAATTAGATTTGAAATTGATGGATGCCTAGAAAATAGATATCTAATAATCGACGTGCATAATGAGAAAATGATAATCTAACTAAAACAACGAACACAAAGCATACACACTGAAAGATTATTTAAGTCAGTAAGTCATATGTCGAGAAATTACCCATTGGATCAGATTTTGGGCTCTGAACTCCAAAGTTGATATGACCCCTCATACTCTTGTATCTTCTCTTTTTGAAATTGCACATATTGAATCACCTGTAACGAAATATCCAACACATAATGATGAAGTTGGGTTTCAAAGCAGAATCTTCTATCCAACACAATGCATTAGATTCGAGATCATTGTTGTTTAAAGCTTTAACAGATTAGTAAGAAAGAGCAGAAAACACATAATTAATTCCGACACGTACAACTAACACAAAAGAATAATTGTATCCACTGGTGGATCCAGGAAATTGTAATGGGTTGAACTCATGGCTGCTGCATATTTAATTAAATTGGACTATTTAGTTGGGGGTAGGCTGAGTAATTATGTAGAATGAACTTTTAATTAATTTTTATTAGAACATATATATATTTAGTGGATCTGGGGCGGACTTGCACTGGGCTTAAGCCCGGTGCAGCTCACCAGTGCGTCCGCCCCTGATTGTATCAATATATACCTTACTCCAATAATTCGTTCCAAATATGTGAGAATTGAAACAACAAAAAGAAAATGATGAATTGGAAAAGGAAAATGCAAATTATAAAAGCACCAATCTCAAGTTTAATTCCTTGAGATCAACTATTCAAGATTAAACATTTTTTAAATACTACTACTTACATCCATCTTTCCAACCTAATTAATAGGCAATAGCAACATACAGACAAAATTATCTGGTACCAAATGAATCTGGATCCATGCAACGGAAAAGAAACAAACGAATGGATCAAGAATGCAAGTACAACTGGACAGGGCTTTAAAATAACTAATAAGTGATAAGAGTTGCAACCTTCAACCATAGTAAAGGGATCCAGTCCACAGCAGTCCCAATAGCTTTAGATAGGAACTCGTTCTTGGTTTCCTCAGCTATTGTGAGAAGGTTACATGATAGATAGAGAATTAAAAATTAATCAACAAAATATGATAAGTATATGGAATATTTTTTTATCTTAATAACAGTCATTATACTTCTTGTCTTGTTTATTAGTAAGGTTTACCTGCAAAAGTTTCCGAGTTTAGCCAACCAATTAGCAATAGTACTCTGTAAAACACTGCATAGAATTATTGTTTACAAACATAGGAACATAATATAGATCAAACCAAACATAAACTAATTGATGCTTTTTGAGGCAAAATATATGAGATTTGAATCCTTATCATTCCCTACCACCTGTTCAAGGGAACCAAATTAAATTTCAGGCAGAAACAATAAGCGGTAATCAAATGATGCAGCATCTAGTTATGCAATTTACAAACCAGTTAATGCAATACCAAACAGCCCAATGCAAGTGTAATTAAATCAATGCAATTTTGTAATTACATCAATGCAATCTAAATTTATCAATGCAATTCTAATCTACACTTCAAAATGAGACGGATTCTTAATGGTTAATGCCACATTTATTAGAATTTACAAATGTCAATATATATCATTCTAATTGTAGATTATACAACATTAATGCAATACAAATCAGAACAATGTAATTGTACGTAAATAGAGGGTATTCGTTATATCACAAAAAAAAAAAAGGATCTCCAATTAAATAATAAATATATAATAAAGGTGAGAACAAAATGATATGCTTTCGAAAAGGGATGGATTTTATTTTGATAGGAAAGAATCTGATGGCATATGCAAATTCATGTTCATGAAGTAGAGCAAATTATATATAACTGCATGGTCAGAAAATTTTAATATAATTTTATTCTTAAATAAAGGAATAAATAATCAAGACTGTGGATACTTCTTTATAATCCCACTCTTCGAGAACACTTCAACCAGCTGCATCAAATTTTACGTATTCAAGCCAAGAAAATGAGAAAGAAAACAAAAATCATGTTGAGACTAACCTCTTCAGTAGTAACATCATCAGGCAATTCCATTTAAATATACATGCATGATGCATGTTAATTAACTTCATTTCAAACCAAGAATGTACAATATGCTAGCTTTCTTTTTTGTCCGGAAGCTTTTGTAAACCTTTGGTAACTTTATAGTTTTATAGCAGCCTCGTGTTTGGGTATTATAACCCAACGGCCATGTGTTTGAGTTTTTCTTTCAAAAAAATTACAATGATGTTGGTTCACAATCAGTACTCCTGAAACTCGATAATCGGACTTGTTTATTCTTATCACCCCACACATTTTGAAATGGATGAAAAATAGCCTGTGAAACCTAGATTTCAGTAAAAAAAAAAAATCAAAACACATACTATGTATAGGAATAAAATCAAAATAGAACAATTTTCAAAGATGCATCAGTATAACAAATGTGGAAACATAAACAAAACCATGATTAAGGTAAATCTTGATTATATAGATATAAGACAAACACATCTTAATTGAATAACACATGAAATTAAAAAAAAAAATCATAATCTGCAAATTCAACATGAAATGCTTGAAATGCTTGTTTATACATTATTTTTGGTCCTTTGTCTGAGCCTATTTCTACCGAAAAAGAAAAACACCCAAATTAACAAAACCACCAAACGCGCAAGCCAAAAAACCTAATTCATGTTGGGTTATAAAACATTTAAAACTCACCAGCAAACTCTACATTTTATTATTAATTAAAACTGAAACATCTGATTCTAGCATAAAACTTAGATAAAAAATGAAATAACCAGTAATCATAATTATTCAAGGTCTGGATCTCATTTAATAATGCATTTCTCCAGTAAAATAAAAGACTTACAAAGCATAAATTTGATAATTAAATCTCCTTCTAGACCAAGTTATTAGCGGTCGCTGAAACTGGAAACTATACTTCAAATTTTATCTACTATATAAACCTTCCAAGTTCTTGAGCATACAACCAAAAGTGGCACAATATTTAAGCTTCGAATTATTCTATCCCTCTTGCATTATTAATCTTTATTCATTATATCATTCAGAAAACATAAAGTCCACCCTCTTATATTTAAGCTTCGAATTGTCCTATCCCTCTTGCACTATTAATCTCTCTTCATTATCACATTCAGAAAACATATTGTAGGAAAATGTGCAATAGTGAACACATTTTCTAGACTCTCAAATCATGTATGTGTGCAGACGACTGCTCAAGATAAAGGAAATATCTTCCCCTAATTTAAAATCATTAACTCCATAATTTTTCAAACAAAATATCTTAGAAACCAAATATCAATTTCCTCACACATACTTATATATACATCTTAGTAACATTTTATTGGACATACTCTCAAATATTCTTAACAAATAAACAAAAATTCTCTGGAGCATATAATCAAACACCTTGAGGGCGCACTTAATTCATTATACCTTGAGTATATTTTCCCTGAAACGTTTGTGTGCGCCAAAATTGTGAGCCAACCTGAAAAAAAATCAACAATCTTGAACTATCATCTAGCAATCTTCTATCTTCTGAACGAAGCCAAAAAAAAAATCCAATCACAACTAAATAAATTTGAACAGATAAAGTGAAATCAGAGAAGAATATTGTATCTTATCTGAGTAAATTTGAACAGATAAAGTGAAATCAGAGAAGAATATTGTATCTTATCTGAGCCCAACAGTAGCGCCCTTGATGGTGAGACAATTGGCAGGCGATGCCGCGTGCCCAGGAGGCGCAGATAATGGATGATTCCTTGAACCAGGAGAGTTTGCCTGCTTCAAAAAAAGAACCAAAAATAACGTTGATTTGCTTCATGAGCCACTTTTCTCACCCATGAACACTGATTTTATTGAGGGACTGATTGATGAGAGAAAAGAGAAGATGATCGGATGTTTCTTTGATGAAGAATGTGCACAGGCCCAATTAATTCATGAATTTCAGAGATTACATTTAAGAAACAATTTAATTAAAATTAAGTGTGGACTAAATTGTATAAGATAGAAAGTGGCAGTGGTAAAATCGTTCAAAAATATTTCTCAAACCCCAAGCAACTTTTTAATATAGTATAGATATAGATATAAATATTTGAAATGATAAAGTAACTTTCAAGGATGTATCTAATAGATGAGAGGTGGATCTATATTATCCCTCCTTAAAAATCACTTTATCATTTGAAATACTAATAAATAACTTACTCGCTAAAACTCGATAAAAAAGGTAGTGAGCACGTTATTCTGGGACGGGGGTAGTATTTTGTTATTAATTTTTATTATTTTCTTTATCCTTTGATGCCTTTCCATTTTCTCATTTCATTCACAATTCTTATCAATTATTTTTTAACTGGTATTTTGTCATTATTTATTTTATTATTATTTTTCATATATATTTCATAGTTGTCGTCAGATGCTACGAGAGTGGCAGTTGAAGCAGTGAGAGACGTGCATCTGTCTTTTGAAGACAAGAGTTTAATTTTAAGAGATGTTCTTTATGTTCCCGTTTTTCGAAAAAACCTTATTTCAGTTTCAAAACTATTTCTTCGATGGATATTCATTGCTCGTTTTAATGAACATATTCTTTATTTTTAAGTAACAATATGGTTATCCGTCATGGAACATTACGTAACAATCTCTACATTATTAACTGTGCACATCACATACACAATGCATCCTATAACACATCTACTATTTCAAGTAAAATGAAACGTTCGACCAATGTGAATGAGACACTTCTTTGGCACCTAAAATTAGGTCATATTAATCCAAAAATGATCCGAAGGTTGGTCCAAGATGGTTCATTGGAGTCCCTCCTGATTGAACCATTTCCAACTTGCGAATCATGTTTGGAGGGTAAGATGACCAAGAGGGCATTTGGAGCCAAGGGGCTTAGAGCCAAAGAAGTGTTGGAGAGATCATTCACACCGATGTATGCGGGTCCAATGCAAATCAAAGCAAGAGGTGGCTATTTCTGAGTATTTTCGTTACGTTTATCGATGATTACTCACGATATGGGTACGTTTTCCTAATGAAGCATAAATCTGAGACATTTGATAAATTCAAAGAATTTAAGGCTCAAGCAGAGAATCATAAGGAAAAGAGTATCAAGTTTCTACGATCTGATCATGAGGCGAATACCTCAAATGATGAATTCGTGAACTACTGTCGGATGAAGGATTGCATCGGGTTGATCGCACCCAAGACCCTCAACAAAACAGGGTTGCAGAACGAAGAAACAAAACGCTTCTAGAAATGGTAAGGTCAATGATGAGTTATGCGGATTTACCAAAATCGTTTTGGGGTTACGCCTTGCAAACAACAGCTTATATTCTGAACTTGGTGCCATCCAAATCGGTTCCTAGGGGAATTGTGGATCGGGCGCAAGCCCAAACTTAGACACATGAGGATTTGGGGTGTCCCCAAGATACGTGTTGGATAGGAAGCGGCAAATTGGATGCACGTTAAGAATTAAGGTTGTTTATATGGGTACCCGAAGGAGCGAAGGGATCGTGTTATATGGTCCCAAAGATCAAAAGGTCGTAATCAAGACGCGACTTTAGATTTTTGGAAGAAACTATATGAACGATAAAAAGCCTAAGCGAGATTACCTTAGAAGAACTTAGGGGCCAACTTTGTTGCTAATCTGCATAAGAAGACATACCCGCGTCACACCTACACAACCTGGAACCTCGTCAGAGTGGGAGGGTTGTCGACAACCCGAAAGCGATTCTTAGGGATCGGAGAGTCCTCGAACTTGGTCTCGGGAGAAGAATCGGATCCATGGTCCTACAACGAGGCGATCCAGACAAGGACGCGGCATCTTGGCAAACAAAGAATGGAAGTTTAGATGGGTTCAATGGATCCAATAAAGTGTGGAAGTTAGTCGAACCACTTAATGTGGTAAAAACTCATTGGATGCAAGTGGGTATACAAGAGAAAAAGGGGGCCGGACGGAAGGTTGAAACCTTTAAAGCAAGACTCGTGGCGAAGCGGGGGGTACACTCGGAAAGAATGGATCGATTGTGAGGAAACCTTTTTCGCCAAGAGCCCATGCTCAAGTCCATTCGAATTCTCTTTTGTCGATTCAAGACCACCTAGATTTTGAGATCCGCAAATGGATGTAAAGACAAATTTTCCTCAACGGAAGTCTTGACAAGGAAATCTATATGCAACAACCCGAAGGCTTCATTGAAACAGGCCAAGAGCATCTGGTTTGCAAGCTAAAGAAGTCAATTTATGGGCTAAAGCAAGCATCCCGTGCTTGGAATCAGTGTTTTGATCAAGTTATAAAATTCTACGGTTTTGATCAGAACAATTTCGAAAGTTGTGTGTATAAAAAGCATGACGGAACTGCCTTGGTATTCTTGGTACTATTTCTGCTCATCGGGAACGATGTAAAGATGTTGTCAGACGTAAGGGCATGCCTGTCAAAACAGTTTGATATGAAGGACTTGGGAGAAGGCGATCACATCCTAGGGATCAAGATCACTCGAGATCGCAAGAAAAGGATGATCGGGCTTTTGCAAGCTTCGTACATAGACACCGTTTTGAAGCGATTCAACATGCAAGATTCCAAGAAAGGTTTTGCACCTTTCAGACACGGAATCCATCTATCCAAGGAAATGTGTCCCAAGACACAAAAGGAAATAGATGACATGAAGGGCATTCCTTATGCTTCGGCTGTGGGAAGCCTCGTGTATGCAATGCTGTGCACGAGACCGAATATCTGCTTCGTCGTAGGAATGGTGGTAAGATATCAAAGTAACCCTGGGAAAGAGCATTGGACTGCGGTTAAGAACATTCTGAAGTATCTGAAGAGGACACGGGACAGAATGTTAGTTTATCAATCGGACAATCTAATCCCCATTGATTATACGGACTCTGATTTCTAATCAGACATAGACTCAAGAAAGTCAACCTCGGGTAGTGTGTTTTGCATGGGGGGAGGAACCATGACATGGAGAAGCGTTAAGCAGAAATGCATCGCCGATTCTACCATGGAAGCCGAATATGTAGCTGTTAGTGAAGCAGCAAAAGAAGTGGTTAGACTCAAGAACTTCCTGGTGGACTTGGACGTCGTTCCGGATTTGCCCAGCACGATCACGGTTTACTGTGATAACGCCGGAGCAGTTGCAAATTCTAGGGAACCGAGAGCCCACAAGGCCAGCAAACACATAGAAAGAAAATACCATCTTATACGAGAAATCGTTAAGAGAGGAGACATAGAAGTGGCAAAGATTGCGTCTGAAGACAACCTAGCAGATCCATTCACAAAGGGTCTGCCTCAGAGTACATTCGAGAGACATGTGGAAGGAATGTGTGTCAAGAGCATTGCCAATCTGCTTTGAGTATAAGTGGGAGAAATATTATTAGGTTCGTGTAGGGTGACATTAGATGTCACATAGAACACGAGACATGTTGTAGTATACTTAAAAGCAGACTTTGAGTATAAGTGGGAGATTGTTGGGGTTATACTGAAAAGTATGCTTTTACTTTGTATAACCAAACTGAATTTCTTATTTATTTTACTGAAATAAATTATTTATCACATGTTGCATTAAATATGAATGAATGTTATATATATTTACTGCATACCCGTTCGATAAGTCAGTACGTGTTACGTTGTAGTTAATTTGGTGATACCAGATCACAGAAGATCAAATTAACAGTTCCTCGTGACTAAGTACAAATTCACAACCCAGATGGAAATGAACAACCCATCATGAAAGGTTGAAGTGTAAGGCTCAGATTTGACTTGTCTTGACCAAGGGATTACACTAGTGCATTATGATACGCTGAAAAGGACCTACATGAGGATAAATTCTTCGGTACTGAATATACAAGAATTAGACCTCAGTGGTTCGTTTTTTCTTAATCTTCGTCCCTTAAATAGGATCTTGTGAAATTAATAACTATTGCTTTGACTTATGATGGGAAGAGAATCAATGTGATTCGATACCTTGTATCTTGGGCAATATTATTAATTACATGACGTTTGCTAAGATTTAATACGGAGAATAGCGTGCAAGTACGGCTTGCTTGATTTGTCCCCTTGGTGGGATCAAAATTTTTATCATACCAAATCTTGCAAGTGGAAATTTATTTCCGGTATGGATAATAATGTTGAGTTGTCTTTACTCCAAGGACAAATATATTAATTAATATAAAGTCTGTTCAGTGGCTTAATTAATTAATGGACTAAGATAATCTTAAACGCGGGAAATAATGACCGGGAGCCATATTATTGTGAAGTCGTAATGTGGGTTAAGATGAATAGTTCAATATTAATTTTATAGTGGAGTAAATTAATATTAATGAGCTTGAATAATATTTTGGTTAAATATTAAAGCTTCATAGCCCATTGGAGGTCCAATCTTAATTCTCCTAAAGGCCCCGCAAATAGCCCAATCTAAAGTCCAATTAATGAAAAGGAGAAGAAAATATTTTGCCTTATTTTTCCTCATTAATTTTCGAAAATAATGGATAGGAAGAGAGAAAAGATTTTCTTGATTTTCTTGGAAAGATTTTATGGAATATGTATTCTTGGAATACAAGTTTATCCCATAAATTCAAGAAAGGAAAAAGATCTTATTTTCTTCCTATTTGATATGATATTTTCGGAAATTGTATGACAAGAAAGGAGGAGAAGATTTTGTTGAGAGATATTTTGGGGAAATAGAATATATATTGGATATATTCTAGATTGTATCTTGAGGAAGAAGCAAGGAAATTTCCCAATGCCCAACTAGGTCAAATTTTCGTCCCCTCTAGTCTTATAAATAGGGGATGAATTTTTCATCCCCAATTGAAATTCCATGTGTTGGAAAAATTAGAAATCCACAAAGGTGGTGGTCAAATATTTTATTTTCTCCTTTAAGATTAAAATCGTTCGTTGATAATCCTCCCACCGGATTACGTTCGTGGACGTGGGACATATTTGAGAAGGCACTTTGGGTTGATCCATCATCTCAACGGTTGTCTCTACGAGAGATTAGTATTTACGTAATTCCTAGATTCCGCATGCTTAGGATTTACGTGAATTACGTGTACGCATGATGTTTATTTGCTTATTAATTATTATGTTGAATTGGTTTAGGATTAATTCATGTTAGTAATTAATTAATTAATTTAAATATGTATTTAAATTCAACTCGAATAGATCCGGACACCCATAATTTCCCAACAATTGTAGGGTTCTATCTTTTTGAGATGTGGAAGATCGGCTACCTATGAGAAATATTAATCATTTGCATGTACTTTAAGGGGTGAATTAAATTAATAATATTCATTTGAGAGCAGAGCACGGTGAAGTTTTTATGCTTTTACAAATTTGCTTTCGACTTGAATTTTGAATTTATATTTCTCCAAAAGAACATGTCAACTTCTTTTACGAACTTACTAATAACGTGCAATAAATGTATATATAATTTGACCATTTTACAAACTAATTACGAACTTACTAATTACGAACTTCTTTTACAAATGCACGTTTTAAAAAACTAGTAACAATAAATGTATATATAATTTGACCATTTTATCTTTTAATTTACTTATATGATCATTAATTCATAATATCATAAAAAATCAATAGAATGATAAAATTAAATATATTACTACCTCCTTTCCATTCTTATTTGAACATTTGTCAAAAAAATGGTCTCAAATTTAATTGAACATTTCTATAAATAGCAATAAAATATTTTTTCCCTTTTATTTATACCCCACAAACAGCTCAATATTACACTACATTACTTTACCATTTAACCCACAATAAAAAAATAATTTCATTCTTTTTATTAATAATAAACAACTTATATATTAAAAATGAGTGATGCTTGTGCTTGTGCAATTGGTGCAATTGGATTCAATTTTAATTTAGATGAACCATGAACCCTAAATTTAAATCCTAAACCATGAACCATTCGGGTCGGGTGAACCATGAACCACTTGGGGCGGGTTCGGGTCGGGTTGGGTTCGGACTAGGTGTTTAAAAAAACATTCAGGTCGGGTGAACCATGAATCAATCAGACCGAGTTCGGGTTGGGTTCGGTTGGGTCCGGGTTGAGTAAAAAATTGAAAAAAAAAGCTAAAAAAAAACTAAAAATAAAATAAAATTTCAATTGCACCAATTCTAAATTGGTGCAAATGGTGCACAGAAGAATTTGCCATTAAAAATCGAACATATGAAATAATATTTAATATTTAAATTTAATAAATTAATGCAAAAAAATAGAATGCAAGGACAAATTGGGTCCGGTTATATGCACCCACAACATTAGTCAATACACCCTCAACCATTTTTTTATAAAAATTAAATTAAATAAGGCCTATGACACAGTGGATTGGGACTTCTTGGATTCAATGCTCAAATACTTCAATTTCTCCACAAAATGGAGGGGGGTGGATTAGAGAATGTGTGTCATCGGCATATCTTTTATATTAGTAAACGGATCCCCCTCGGGGGAATTCAAGCTCGAGAGAGGCTTGAGACAAGGAGACCCATTGTCACAATTCCTATATCTCTTGGTTGCGGAAGGGTTAAGCATCATGACCTCGAGAGTGGTGGAACTGAATCTTTTTAAACCGACTGTCCTCGGATAGGATTCTATCATTACATCACATCTCCAATATGCGGATGACACGGTGTTCTTTGGGGCTGCCACAGTGGACAATGCAAGAACATTGAAATACATTTTGAAGAATTTCGAGCTGCTCTCGGGGCCCTGATGATCAACTACAACAAAAGCAGTCTTATGGGAATCAACATTGAACCTGATTTGCTCTCGGGAATGGCGTCCATATTGGGTTGCGAATCAGGTGAGGTACCTTTCTCCTATCTTGGTGTTAAGGTCGGGGTAAGTCACAAAAAGATTGCAGATTGGGACCCCTTCATTCAAAAGGTCCAGAAAAGACTAAATTCATGGAACGACAAGAAGATATCTCTAGGTGGACATCTAACTCTACTGAAATCGGTGCTCACATCAATGCCTATCTACCAACTGTCCTTCTACCGGGCTTCGAAAAAAGTCATAAAACTACTGACTTCGCTTCAATGTGTGTTCCTTTGGGGGGTGTGAAAATAAAAGCAAAACTGCTTGGGTAAATTGGAAAATGGTTTGCAAATCAAAATTATTGGGGGGGACTTGGGGTTAGGGATTTGGGTTTGTTCAATAGGGCCTTGCTAGGGAAATGGTTATGACGTTTCTTTGTAGATAGTAAGAGTCTTTGGATGAGAGTGGTTAAATGTTTACATGGTGAGATGGAATTTGGTGAGTAGGGTTATTTAGGTAATAGAAGAGTGAGTCAGTGGTCGACTTGGTGGAGAGAAATAGTATCAAATGGGTCAAGTGTGTGTGTGTGTGTGGGGGGTAGGGAATGGTTTTGGGGAAATTTGAAAAAATGTTTAGGGGATGGGAGTGAGTCTTTATTTTGGCATAGCTTATGGGTGGGTGAGAAACCGTTAAAGAGTCACTTCCCGAGGCTTTATAATATTTGTGTCAGTAAAGAATGTAAAGTGTTTGATAAGGGAGTTTGGGATGAGGGAGTGTGGAGATGGGTTTGGAGTTGGAGAAGGGAACTTTTTGATCGTGAATCACCTTTACTTGATAATCTTATTTCTTTGATCTATAGGTACACTCCAAGGGAAAGAATTTGTTAGGAATTAAACAAGCAATTATGGAGAAAATAATAGAACTAGGAATTTAGAGACAAACAATTTGGTTACCCAGTTCGTCAGGAATGACTACGTCTGGGGGCACTACCAAGCCAAGAGATTCATTCTTTTCGTGTGTTATTTTCGTACAAAGAGGCAAATACAATGAGTCAAGGTATTTAAATGTGTTGGGATATTTTAGTTTTGATGAATTATGCCAAAACATTATCAACTTGTGTTTTTGAAGCTAATCTACAGATAACAAGTTGAGGGGGAACGAGAGAACAAATTGAGGGGGAACTCACAAAATCAGACGTAGATGATCGAGATCAGACGAGGCTGCAGACGAGACTGATCGAGATCAGATGAGTAAGAAGAGTTCCGGAGTAAACTGATGAGCTGAGCAAAATCAGAAGAGAAGAAAAGTTAAGCCCGGTGATCGAAGATCGATGACGGATGACCGATCGATGACGGAAACGGACGGGACGATGATCGAGAGAAACAGACCTACCGATCGCTGATCGAAGAGCAGATAAGCCGATCGAAAAAAGAAATTGACCGTAAGATCGTAAGAGAAGGTCATAGATCGTAAAGAGGAGTGAGATGAGACCGACGAGATCGACGTGATCGAGATCGATTTGAAGATGAGCAGATGATCAAGATCAGACGTGATTGAGATCGGGATGTGCTAAACCGATATGCTAACCTAATATGCTAACCTCGATGTACTAATCTCGATGCGTATAAACCGATATGCCGACTGATGCTTATATCGATCTCGATCATGTGAGCCGACGGGGATCAAAGCGAGAAGAAATCAGATATCGAAAACCCGAAATCCGGTGATACCAGATCGAAAGAAGCTTCATCGAAAAAGAAGTCATCCGAAGTCATATTCACCGAGAATCGAAACGCCGATGATCGATTAGCTCGAGTCAAAGTGACTCAAGGTCGATTGTCCGGTCAAGGTTTAACTCGGTTAAATTTGAGTGTCAAGATGCTCGATCGGACAAGGTCCGCAGAAGAGAAGTCCGCTGAATCAAGAATCCTGAGTCCAAGGAAGCTTGAGTTTGAAGAAGCTGAGGATCGGACAATCCTGAAGAATATAGCCGTTAGATTCAGCTGACGTGGACCAATGAGAGGAAGACAACCGATTTGGAAAGTCGCTGAAGAAGTTACAAAATAGTATGGATTTGAATGTGACTCCTTCCAACGGTAACATTCAAATCCACACTATAAATACAAGTTCTTCCTTCATAATTCGGTGTGGAGAATATGCAAAAGATGCTACAGAGCCAAGAGCCTTATATTCAAGCATTCCCACCATAGAACACAAGTCTGTAGATATACAAATATATTCAAAGAGTGTTCTAGAACCCAATCTAAGCAACCCACGATATATCCTAAGCTTAGAGAGATTTTCCCAACCTTAGCATTGAGGTTAAACAAATGTAAGGGAAAATCTCAACCTAGTTGAAACCAAACAAACCTTACCCAAATCGATCGGTTAAGTTTGTAGGTGAGTGTGAACTCAGAACATCTAAGAATCCCGAAGGGAGGGTAGGCAATCCCAGTGAGGGTGATAAGTCCCGATTGGAGTGTGAGCTCGTTAAATATCTAGAGGCGAACCCGAGAGGGTGATAAGTCCGATTGAAGGAATTTCCAGAGGGCAGGGGAGAGTGGATGTAGGAGCTTGAGTCTCCGAACCACTATACTTTGTTGTGTTGTTTATTGCTTTAAGTTCTTATCTTGACATATGCATTCGATTATAAGCAAAAACACAACACATGAGCTTAAAACACAAAAAATATGTAATCACTCGCCTCTCCCCCGCTTTTTATATGCACCGCTTTTGAAATGTTTTGCTTCCGCGACACATAAAATGGGTTTTCCACGGGACCAATAAAATGAGACATGGGCCAAAGCCCTAATTCACGCCAAGACAACAAGCGGAACCCGCCGACCACGGGCCTTGGTCGAAGCGGTTCCGCTTCGATCGATCGCCACCGAGAGCCTCCAATGCTCGGGTCTCCGTCAGACTCGACCTCCTTTTGGTCGAAAGCGAAGTGCTCGACCTAACACCATGGTCGAAGCGCCCGCCTTTGCCGGATCCTTCTCCGACTCAGCTCCACAACCCAACAATCTCCCACCCGAGACCGACTCAAATCAGAACTTGTCTCCCCTGCTCCAACGGTTTTCTCTCATCGGGTAGTAGTGTCGGGCCTTATGTTCGGTTTCAAAGCCGGTTGAAGTCATGCATAACTTCAACTTCTCTAAGGTCACAACCTTAGTCAACATATCGCCAGGATTCTCACTTAGGATCTTCATCACCGAAGATCTTGTTCTCGATGAGGTAATCTAATGTAATGATACATCAACTCAATGTGCCTCGTCCTCGAGTGAAAGGTCAATTCTTCGCCAAGTGAATAGCACTGATTTGTCACTATATACGAGAATACTATCCTTTGCTCCTTCCCCAACTCACACGATGCAGATTCGCAGAACCAAACCATTTCTTTACTAGCCTCGATGGATCAGCGAACGCATCGCTTCTGCGATTGGATCGAGCTACGATCTTTTGCAACTTAGAAGCCCAAGATATTGTTGTACCACCAAAAGTAAACACATACCCTGTAGTACTCCTCCTTTTGTCGAGATCATTTGATGCCAAGTCTGCATCAACATATCATGCCAACCCAACGCTTTTGCCCTCAAAGCACAAAGCTTGTTCAGTAGTACCTCTCAAGTATCTAAGGATCCACTTCACTGCCTCCCAATGTTGCTTACCCGGATTGCCCATAAACCGGCTAACAACTCCCACCACCTGTGCAATATTTGGTCTTGTACACACCATTGCATACATCAAACTTCCAATTGCTGAAGCATACAGAGTGTTTTGCATGTAGGTCTGCTCCTCTTCGCTACTAGGTGAGTCTTTGTTGGATAACTTGAACTGACTTCCCAACGGGACCCGAACTGGCTTTGCATCTTCCATACTAAATCTCTCCAAGACTTTCTTTATGTATTCAGCCTGTGAAAGATACAAGTTTCCTGCCACCTTGTCACGATCGATTCGCATACCCAAGATTTGCTTGGCCTCTCCAAGGTCCTTCATAGCAAACCTTTCAGACATTTTTTCCTTCAACTTGCTCACCTCCCGAGCACTAGAGTCTGCTATCAACATATCATCAACATATAATAGCAAAATGATATAACAATCATCATACCTCTTGAAGTAACAGCAATGGTCAACCTCACACGTCTTGATCTCAATCTCGTGCATGAACCCATCAAACTCCTTGTACCACTGTAATGGAGCTTGTTTCAGACCGTACAAGCTCTTCTTCAACTTGCAAACTAGCTCACTACTCCCCTTAGACAAGTATCCCCCCGGTTGCTTCATGTAGATGTCCTCATCTAAATCACCATGAAGAAAGGCGGTTTTTACGTCCATCTGTTCTAACACCAAATTTTCTGCAGCCACCAGACTCAGAACCAATGGTAGTTAGCTTCACCACTGGAGTAAAAACATCAGTATAGTCAATACCATGTTTCTGTTGAAACCCCTTCACAACCAATCTTGCCTTGTAGCGTTTGCTTCCATCAGCCTCCTCTTTTATTCTGTAAACCCACTTGTTATGCAGTGCTTTCTTGCCCTTAGGAAGCTCAACTAGCTCCCAAGTTCCGTTGGTCATCAATGAATTCATCTCATCATCCATTGCAAGTTTCCACTTGTCCACCTGTTTACTACGTGTTTCCTCTGCATAACATTCAGGTTCACCACCATCAGTTAACAATAAATAATGAAGGGAGGGTGAATACCTATCAAGAGATCTCCGATCTCTCGTGGATCTCCGCAGCGGAATTGTTGGTGGTGGTGTACTTGGTTCTTCCTCAACAATCACCTGATCATCTAGAACCCCTTTGCTCCCACCCGAGTTTGAAATGTCTAACTCCACAACCTGAGACTCAGAACCACCTTCTTTGGATTTCCCCAACCTGTCTTTGTACATCACCTGTTCATTAAATATGACATCTCGACTACGAATCACCTTTTGGTTTTCCTCATCCCAAAATCGATAGCCAAATTCATCACCGCCATATCCAACAAACGTACACTTAACAGATTTTGCATCCAACTTACTTTCACTCATAGAATCAACATGAACATATGCAACACACCCAAATACTCGAAGAAAAGACAGATTTACCTCCTTTCCCGATCAGGCCTCCTCCGGTATGCCATTTTCAAAGGAGTTGAGGGTCCTCTGTTTATCAAGTAAGCTGCTGTGTTAACTGCCTCTGCCCAAAACATCTTTGGCAGCCCACACTTCAATCTCATGCTCCTAGCACGTTCACATAGGGTCCTGTTCATACGTTCTGCCAAGCCATTCTGTTGTGGTGTTCCTCTCACGGTTTTCTCCATTCGGATTCCATTCGCCTCACAGAATCCTTTGAACTCACGGAGCTCGTACTCTCCACCATTATCGGATCTCAAACGCTTCACCTTGAGACCCGTTTCAGTTTCTACAAGAGCCTTCCATTTCCTGAAAGCAATAAAGGCATCAGACTTATTTTTCAAAAAATAAACCCATACCTTCCTCGTAGAGTCGTAAATGAAAGTCATGTAATATGATGCTCCACCAAGGGATGTCACTTGTGCTGGACCCCACAAATCACTGTGAACTAACTCCAGCTTCTGCTTCTTCAAAGCCTTGCCTCCCTTCGAAAAACTCACACTTTTCTATTTTTCGAATACACAGTCCTCACACAAACCAATGTCAACTGTCTTGAGGTCTGGCAGTTTACCCTTCGAGCACATAACTTTCATCCCCTTTTCACTCTTGTGGCCAAGACGATAATGCCACAAATTTGCATTTCCTTTTTCACTTGCAAGAGCAATGCTATCCCGGGTGTTGCCTGTCATATACAACGTCCCCTCTTTATTTCCACGAGCCACTACCATGAAACCTTTGGATATCTTCCACGAGTTACACCCAAAGGTCACCTTGTGGCCCTCGTCATCAAGTTGCCCAACTGAATCAAATTCCTCTTCAAACCAGGAATATGTCAACACAGTCCTCATTTGGTGTCTTAATCCGAACATCCCCCTTCCCTTTGATTTCCAACGGCTCATCATCAGCTAGATAAACCCTCCCAAAGTTCCCGGAAGTGTACCTCTCCATTACGTCAGCACTGCTGCACGAATGAAACGATGCTCCAGAATCTAACACCCACGACTCCAATGGACTGCTTACACTCAAAATCAATGCATCTGGGTCCTCATCAGTGGCAACGTTGGCTGAGTTGTCATTCTTGTTTGGTGCATTCCCTTGTGCCTTAGCCTGTGCCTTGCACTCCTTCTTGTAATGACCAAGCTCATGACATTTGTAACACTCGGACGACTCTTATCTTTCTTGGGCTTATCTTTGCCCTTGACTTCGATCTACCCCGATTTGGCTTCCCTGGATTGGATTGCCTCTGTTTCCCGTCTTAAAAGCAGATCCTGTGGCCACACCCAACTCTTTCCGGCGAATTTCTTCGCTCATGACCAAATCTCTAACCTCATCGAATTTTAGTTTCACTTTACCCACTGAAGCACTAACGGTACCGCCGTTTTCCACTCAACTTTACGGTAAAGAAGACAACAAAATTAAGGCTTGAACTTCATCATCAAAATCAATCTCAACCGAGCTCAATTGGGCTATGATCATATTGAACTTCGTTGAGGTGGTCTACCACAAAGATCCTCCACCATCCTCGGGTTGAATAACCTCCGCATCGATGAACCTTGTTCATTGCAGACGGTTTTTCATACATCTCGGTCAATATCTCCAAAGATCTCCTTTGTGGTTTTTGCTTTTCGTATATGTAGGCGGCGTTCACGGATAACGACGGGACGAACCACACTCATCGCCTTCCTATCCGAAGAACTTCCACTCGTCGTCCTTCATCTCTTGAGTTTTTTCACCCCAACGGTTGATACTGATCTTTACCGCATGGTAATCTTCGATCTGCAATTTCTAGAATCCAAAATCCGTTCCATCAAACTTCTCAACAGCGATTTCCCTTCACCCATCATAATTGCTCTCCACAGATCCCTTTAACCCGATGCTCTTGATACCGGTTGTTAGGAATTAAACAAGCAATTATGGAGAAAATAATAGAACTAGGAATTTAGAGACAAACAATTTGGTTATCCGGTTAAATCGGGGGATGACTACGCCCAGGGGCACTACCAAGCCGTGAGATTCACTATTTTCGTGTGTTATTTTCGTACAAAAAGAGGCAAATACAATGAAGTCAAGGTATTTAAATGAGACATGGGCCAAAGCCCTAATTCACGCCAAGACAAATTGCGGAACCCGCTTCGACCACGGGCCTCGGGTCGACGTGTTCGGCTGATCGATCGCCACCTCGGGGCCTCCAATGCTCGGGTCTCCCATTTCGACCTCGCTTTTGGTCGAAGCGAGAAGTTTCGACCTAACACCATGGTCGAGCGCCTCGCCCTTGTTGGATCCCTTCTCCGACTCAAGCTCCACAACCCAACAGAATTATGGACTGCTGGAAATGGAGAATCACGACGGATGCTACAAAACCAAGAGAGCATACGACCTCCTTGTAGAAGATAACGCGGCTGCAAATAAAAACGGACCACACATCAAAGCTCTTTCCTTAGTTTGGAATAAGGTGGCCCCGTTTAAAGCAACAACAATGGCGTAGATACTCCTGTTGAATAGACTATCGACAATGGACAACTTGGCACGAAGAAACATCATCCCGGATACTACATCTACAAGCTGCCCTATCTGGCGACGCCTTCCCCAAAACTGCAAACCATTTGTTTTTGGAATGCACGGAAAGCTCAAAGGTATGGAACTCTTGCTATGAATGACTTGATACTCCCGTTGCTCTTCACAATCATATTGATACTCAATTCCTTATTCACTCTGGGATTCTCCCCGGAAAGGAAGGGTGTAAGATTGCTATTGATATTTGAGTTTGTGTGGTTTGAGTGATTTGAAATTGGAGGAACAAGAAAAATTTCGAGGGGACAATTTTCTTGGTGGACATGATTATTGATGAAATAAAAAGATGCTTTTGAAGTTGGTACTCTTCTAAATTTTCTTTGATAGGAAAGTGTTCTTTAAAAGATTGATTTGTTAATCTTAGACCTTTTATAGGTTTCTAAAACTATGTATATATGTACTTTGGGTATGTTTTATACTCCAGTAAATATAATAATATTTTTTCCTGATAAAAAAAAAAATTTATTCAAACTCTACTCTCAAGCTTATAGTGGACGTGGGAAATCCGAACTTTGAAATCCTAGTATTTTAAAATCTTGATGAATAGTTAAGATGTATGTTTGTTATAGGATTTTATAGGGTAGGATGGTGGAAAAGATGATTGATGTGATATTATTATATTATTTTGAGTGTATTGAGAGAATAAAAAGTAGATAATGTAAGTGTATTGGGAGAATAAAATGTAGAGTATTAGTAGGTTATGAGGTAGAATATGATTAATATGATTTCAAAATCCTTACTTAAAATCTCAAAATAAATAGGGACTTAAGATTATAAAGTCCAAAGTCCGTCGGGATAATCGCGAAACGAACATGCCCAAAAACACTTGTTCACCCCCTCCTGCATCTCGAATCGCGGCCTTAGTTCCCAATTGCACTTTATATCTCAAAAATCAAATAATTATATTAGAATTATAAAAATATAAAGTGAGTGTATCTACTAATCTTGGGTGTGTGTATATAACCGGACCCACGGAATAATCACTCCACTGTACGGCCCAACAAATTGTGAGGGTATATCTGACATTTCAAATCTCAATTCAATTAAAACCCCCAAATTGATCCGCGACTGAATCTCATAGTCCTTCCGCCATGGAAAGAACCACCCAGGAATTGGAGCTCTACACCATTCCCAGCTACTCCAGTAAGCTCCCACCCCCTATCTTCATTCTATACATATATTCTCCGACTTAATTTTACCTAATCTTTTTATCCTTCTTGCGTGTAATTTCTTGAAAATAAAGGTTGGTTTTCCTGGAACAACATTCATGAAGTGGAGAGGTTTTCTCTGCGCGAGTTTTTCGACGGCACCTCAGTCACCAGAACGCCAAGAATCTACAAAGATTACAGGGATTTCATCATTACCAGATACAGAGAAGACCCTTCGAGAAAATTGACATTCACCGACGTTCGTAACTCACTAGTGGGTGACATTAGCGTTCTTCTTAAGGTTTTCAGCTTTTTAGAGAAATGGGGTCTTATTAATTTCAACGTTTCTGATACGAACAATGAGAAAAATAGTTACGACGGAGGTGTTAAGATTGCGAGTGTGGATGAAGAAGGGAATTGTAAGGGTAGGGTTAAGGTGGAAGAAGGTGCTCCACATGGGGTGAGAGTGGTGGCTGCGCCTAATTCCATGAAACCAATTGTGCCACCGCCGCCGCCGCCGTTTGTGGCGGTGGACGGTGGCGGGTTTGGTGGGGAAGTGGGGGAAAGCGGGTTCAAATGGCCGCCGTTGGCTTCTTATTCCGATGTTTATGGGGAGTTGTTGCTGCAGGAGAGAAAGGACGAGGTGGTGTGTGGAAGTTGTAAAGAGGTTTGTGATTCGGTGCAATATGAATACAAGAAGGTAAAGGAGATTGACCCTTTAAAGTATGGTTTTGTAATTGCGTTTTATTGTTGAATTATTGCGTTTTCGTGGATGTTTTTTATTGTTTATTTGATAATATGAGTTTGTACAAGCTGGAGTACTTTTCAATCCCTTGTCAATGTGGAGGGGAATAAGGAGGCAAACTGGATAAAGTTCACTCCTGATTTATTTGGTATTAATTGTGAATAAGTCCCACTTAGAATAGATTATTGATGGGAAGACTAATTGCTTGTGCCATTCTGGTTCCATCTTCTTATCCGACATCAGATTCTGTCTCTGTGTTTGTGTGTACGTTTGCCAATCTTAATTTTATCTGACTTCTAATGGAGAGGGCGAAATGGATTTTCTATTGCTTTCTTTGGAGATTTTTAATTCATATTTTTAATTCTGGAAATAGACATATAGGAATTGTGCCCATTTACAATGAGTCGATACAAAGATATAGTAATAATCTTTTAGAGGGCCCTTTGTTCATATTATTCAATGGATATGGTAATGAAGATCTCATTTCTCTCTACGCCCTTAATGAGAGGGATATGCTGGAGAAAGAGTTGTCTCAATGGCGGTTACATTGCTAGTGTTGTGCTCTAATTTTGGAATAGATGGGACAAATTATTATTGAATATTGGAATGATTGAGGAGAAATGGTTATAGGAGGGGAGAAAGTTAATTAAAATGAGGTAATGATTAACTTATTATTCTCATTAACCACTAAAATGGCCCATGTTTATTCTCATTGCCATTCCCATTGAAGAATTTTGAGCCAATCGCCCCTTAATATTAATGGATTGTTTCTGTTTAAGATATGTGCATTGTTGTTAGAACTAAGGATAGACATATAAAAATAATGTCCCATTTACCCCTTGTGCCTCTTGTCGCTAACAACTATGGATATGTGGTAATATTAGTTTACGTCGTCTTTAATGTTGAAAAAAAAAAGTGTAATAATTTTTTTTTTATCATGTGAGGCTTCACACCTTTTCATTTCTTATTCAGTTATTACTACAAAATTACTGTTTTTTAATCAGCCTTCAATATATCAGGAGGGAAACTACATTTTGTGTGAAAAGTGTTTCAAAAGTGGTAAATACGAGAAGGACAAATCAGCAGATGATTTCAACTTCAAATTGAAAGATACCGTGGCAGCTGTTTGGACAGAAGCTGAAACTCTACTTCTTTTGGAATCTGCTTTAAAACACGGAGATGACTGGGATCTTGTTGCTAAGAATGTTCAGACAAAAAGCAGACAGGAATGCATATCAAAGCTTATAGAGCTTCCATTTGGTGATCTTATGTTGGGGGCTGGTAATAGAAAGAGTGAATTTTTGGAAGCGTCTAATGAATTACAAGAAATCATGAAGGCTGAGGGCCCCACTCCCGAGCTTCAGAATAAGGATCGGCAGATTGGAGATGATAAGAGTGAGGGCCCACCACTGAAAAGAGTGTGCATTGAAAGATCTTCAGATGTTGGAAGTTCTTTAATGAAACAGGTGCTTCTTTTTTGGTTTACTAAATTTTTTATTATTCCTTTATTAGAAATCGTCAGTTATTATTTATATTGCTTTTGACTTGTGGAACTTGTCAAATTTACAGCACTGAAAACTTAAGTTTGAACTTTACAGTATGTCCACAATGCATTTCATCTTTTACAGAATCTTGATAATCACATTCTTGATCTGTTATAATTTCACTAAGATGATAAGGGGAGATAAGTGTCTAAGGGTATATTTGATTTTGGATTTAAAGATTTCAAAATCTAGTGGAATTTAAAAATCTTGATAAACATTATTAGTGTTTGTTTGTTTTGAGACTTAAATAGATTAGGATTTATTATAATGTCAAACCAATGTGTTGTGTGATGTTGTACTATTATATTATTGTTAATTGTAATTGTAATAACTAGTGTGTGTTAATGGAAGTTGCAAAAGTGAGAATAAAAGCTGTGAAAAGTGATAAATAAAACAAGAGTGGGAATAAAAAATCACATGGGTCATTGGAGAGAGTGTGGTGTAGAAAAAACAGTTATTTATAAGTTTTATAGGTATTTGTAGGGTGAATTAGGTTCTTAAAAACCGGATTCTAAAATCCCAAAGTATAACCAAATTTAGATTTCAATATCCCAAATCCGTTTCCCAAATCATACTGATGGAACCCCTGTTGAGCCGTTGAGGCGTTTTGGCAACACATACAAGCGTCGCAGGAGAAGAGAGACGAAGAATTGAAGGCGACTTTTATTTGTTTCTTTATTTCAGTTCTTTCCATAATTGTTTCATTACTTCAATTCTTTCCATATTTGTTTTAATTAGATTCTTGATCGCCCAAAACCCATGAGCTTGTTTTAGGGGACGTGTTATTAGTTAGGTTTTAGACTATTGTTCTTTCTTTTTTTTTTACGTTGAATTTCGAGCATCGAAACTTAGAGCGGTTTGTCGTGTTTTGCTAGTATATTTCGTGGCATTCATTCGAGATTCCTAAATACCGCAAAGAGGTTTCATCAATCGCCTCGTGCCTGGCCGTGAGTATCACACTTCCGCGACCATGGTGACTAACAAAGAGAGATTTGAAGCTCTCGAGAACTCCATAACGAATCGAACCACGCTTATGCGCGATCTAACAAGCAAGAACGTGGCGAAGCGCTCGAGGCAATGGGCGCCGGTGACAGACGCTTACGCCGGGACGGGGACTCGTGGTCGAGGCGTTTTCAACGCCGAGACGACGATGGCGGCATGATTCGCAGATGCACGCAGGAAGAAATCGTGAGCGCCGACGCTAAGACACGCCAGCGAGGGACTTAACCGGAGACGACAACCCGGATAGGCGATTCACAAATGAAATCACAATCGTTCACCTCAAAGAAAAGAAAAAAGGAACCTTTTCGGTCGGGACAACTTGTTCAACAATACCAGTCCGTTTATCGTGATGGGTCGTAGATCGAGGCCGGGAAAAGGAGAACGAATCGGATGAGGTAGAAACAGAGGTCGAGTCATTTGTTTAGCCGACGGGACAGAGGCAAAATCGCGATCATCGGCCAAAAGGGTACACGACGATTTCCCCTAAATTCCGGGAGGGACGCGATCAATCTGGCAGATCGAAAGCAGAGCAATATTTTGAATGGCACGCAAGACGCGAATGAAAAGAGTGTGTACGATTGCCTCGTTTCTATCTGGAAGGGAAGCACGGTGGTGGTGGCGTTGGTTCGAACAAATTAATGGGGACACGAACCGGATTGGTATGAATTTTAGAAGGATTACCGAGCCGATTTGGAACGACCCAAAGACGAAGACGCAATAAATGAAGAATGAGTCGATCAAGCAAATTGGCCAATTCCGCGACTACTTGAGAGAATTCGAAAAGCGATGAAGTAGAGTGCCACACCGTCAGCCGAAAGTGCACTACTCGGAATCCTTCGCACGGGTTTGAAGCCCGAAGTTGGCTACCGGTGAAGATGTGGAAGCCCCAGAGTTTACCAGACGCGATCGAACTCGCTACATTAGGAAGGATGAATGTTTTAGAACGCCTGGGGCAACTTTGATTCAATCGACCAAACCGTAACTATGTTAGAATCAAGCCGGACGGGAACCCTCCTCACGGACTCTTTGCCAGAAAGTACACAGAAATTAGGGGGACAACGACCAATTCATCAATACCCGCTTTGGTCGGGGAAGGATACATCTATCCAACGAAGAGATTAGTAGAAGCGGAGACAAATCGGGCAATGTTTCAATTCGCGAAAAAAGTACTCTCGAATCACGCGGTGTCTTAACGCCAAGACGTTGAGTCTTATAGTCAACGATGTTGTGATAGATAATGACCCAGACCCACCACCATATCTGACGGCGAGCCGAAACTATGGGGGAGGGGGAGAATGACAAAGACCAGGAAGGTGATCCGCCCATGTCGTTGACATCATTAAATGGACAAACGAGACCGGGTGCTTCGAAATTCAAGGCACAATAGGAAGACAACCAAGAATCATATTGGTGGATAGTGGAGCAACCCACAATTTTATATCCTCGGACCTAGCCACGTACTTGCTGCAACCACGGAGATGAGAGGGCGTTCACAATTGGGAAATAACGGTCGGCAATGGGCAAAAGATACCGAAGTGTAACACGTGGTTTGAGAGAATACCGGTGAGTGTGCAAGGAATTTTTCGACAACCTTCTACTCCCTACCAATGCCCTTTGGATGTCATTTTCGGATGCCACGGCTTGAGGCAATCAACCCCATGTACTTTGGACGCCAATGAGTTATCGTGTCAATTTGTGTTGGATGGGGCGCGATTTTGTTGAAGGGATTGGTTACTTAACTCCGGGAAGGAGCAAGTGGAGCAAGTGGACGCGAGAATAATGGCGGGAGAGTAGGGCGGGGCGAAGTTATTCCCGCTAACAAAGAACGGGATTAACTCAAAGGCGGCCAGATCAACCAGGAGGAAGAGACACGAGACCAACATCGATACCTTATTAGAAGAATTCAAGTCCGTGACGGTGGCGACGAGAACATTACCACCACGACGGGAGTTTGATCATCGAATCCGATTGACCGATGAAACCAAACCAGTTAACGTGGCACCTTACCGATATGCTCACTTCCAAAAGGAAGAAATTGAGAAACAATAGAGAGGAGATGATGGAAACCGGCTTGATTCGCTATAGCACCAAGCCCATTTTCATCTCCGTTCTCCTAGTTAAGAAAAGGAGGACGAGACTTGGCGTTTTTGCACGGACAGGGCACTCAACAAGCCACGATTAAAGCAGATTTCCCATCCCTACGGGTGGGCGATATGTTGAAAGCGAGTTGCGCGGGCGTTGTATTTCTCTAAATTGGACTTGCGAGCGGGGTATCATCAAATACGTATGCACCCCGATGACATCTACAAAACAGTCTTTCGTACACACAATGGACACTATGAGTATTTAATTATGCCATTCGGATTGTGCAACGCCTCAACTTTCGTGCAATTATGAACCACATCTTTCGACCTCATCTTGAAGGTTCGATTCGGTTTTCTTCGATGATATTTTGATTTCTGACAAGTCTTGGGATAGTCACTTGGAGCATTTACGGGCTGTGATGTCAATTTTATGTGCAAATTAGTTTATTATAAAACCTGCCAAATGTTTCTTTGGGGTTCGGGAAGTGGAATATTTGGGTCATTTCATATCATTTGAGGGAGTTCGGGTTGACCCGAAGAAAATTGAGTTCAGTCTTGGGATTGGCCCACACCCAAAAACGTGACCGAATTGAGAGGATTTTTGGGGTTGGCGGGATATTATCGTAAATTTTGTGCACGGTTTGGTGAGAAGGCACGTCCGCTACACAACTTAACCAAGAAGAATAAGTTTGCTTGGTCCCCAGAAGCACAACAGGCTTTCGATACGTTGAAGGAAGCTCTGAGCACGACTCCCAGATTTCGCCTCTACCAAATTTTGATGAGGATTTTACTATAGAAACAGATGCCTCGTGGCACGGCATTGGGGCGGTCTTCAAGAATCTTAATCGACCCATTGCATTTATGAGCAAGGGCATATCCGAGCTAAGAAATCCCGTCTGGTCCGGTATGCGAGAAAGAGATGCTCGCGATACTTGAGGCTATTAGTAATTTGGCGAACATATTTGGTGGTCGTGAGTTCACTATCATCATCGACCAAAAAAGAGCCTCATTATTTGCTCGAACAACGAATAACAACACCGGAGCAACAAAAGTGGATCGCCAAGCTTGTAGGGTTCGATTATGAAATTTGCTATCGTCCTGGGAAAGATAACGGAGCGGCGGACGCTTTGTCGAGGGGACAATTGGATAATTCACAAGGTTAAACTTATTTTATTTCTTTAGCCGCCCGGGGAATTGGGGCGAGATTGCCCACGGCAACGGTCCGATGCCACTCTTGGACCCTTATTCTGTGAGACACTCGAGGGTCACGGACAATACCGGTAATTCTGATCGGACAAGGTTGCCTTGCAAAGAATGGAGTTGTTTGGGTACCAGCGGGTCCGATACGAGCTAAGCTTTTGGCCGAGTTTCACAATTCCGTCGTAGGCGGCCATTCTGGCGTGTTGCGAACTCTTAAACGGATTTCAGTAGTGTTTTATTGTCAGGATTGAAGAAGAACGTGATGGAGTTTGTCCGCGCTTGTGATGTTTGCCAACGTAATAAGGCTGATTGCCGTTACCCGGCGGGCCTGTTGGCGCCCCTGCCGATACCCGACCAGATTTGGGTCGATGTGTCCATGGATTTTATCACGGGTTTGCCGCGTTCGAGAGGAAAGGACACTATTATGGTTGTGGTGGATAGATTGTCGAAATATGCTCATTTTGTTCCGCTTAGCCATCCATTTTCAGCTAGGGACGTGGCGGATGCGTTCATCCGTAATATTGTGCGTTTGCATGGCATTCCAAAGTCGATTGTTTCGGATAGGGACCGGGTCTTTATAAGTGCATTCTGGCGTGATTTGTTCAAGTTACATGGAACCCAGCTGAAGATGAGTTCCGCCTATCATCCCCAAACGGATGGCCAGACGGAGGTGGTCAACCGTTGTGTGGAGCAATACTTGAGGTGCTTCACTCACCGTAAACCCAAGGATTGGGAGCACTACTTGGCGTGGGCAGAATATTGGTACAACACTACGTACCAACGGAGTATCGCTATGACCCCGTTTGAGGTGTTGACGGACGACCCAACGCGCCCATTCCCTTCCATGAAATCGGTTCGACTGACCGGTCCACGAGGTGGACCCGCAACTCGAAGCAGGATGCTCTTCTCCGTGAACTACGTTGGAACACGGAAGGCGCTCAAAACCGCGCGTAAACAAAGACTGCGGATACCAAGCGGAGACCTGAGGAATTTGCCATTGATGATTGGGTCTACCTCAAGTTACAACCATATCGCCAACAATCGTTGTTTCGCCGGATCAATCAGAAGCTTGCCAGCAAGTTTTACGGGCCTTTCAAAGTGGTGGAACGGATTGGCAGCGTTGCATATCGTTTGGAGTTACCACCGGAGTCAAAGATACACCCGGTGTTCCATGTTTCCTTGCTTCGACGTCGAGTGGGGGTCGATGCTATTACACAACCGACTTTACCGCCATACTCCGCCGAGGGCGTTCCGATTCTGAAGCCGGCTGGTATATTGGGATATCGATGGTCGAAATGTGGTCGAGGCCGTGTTCGGGAGGCGTTGGTGTAGTGGCACTCTCTGGCCGATGAAGATGCCACGTGGGAGGCTGTCGCCGAACTCCGACAGCGTTTTCCGTCACTTAACCTTGAGGACAAGGTTGATTTTGAAGGGGGGGATGATGATGGAACCCCTGTTGAGCCGTTGAGGCGTTTGGCAACCTATCTGGCGTCGCAGGAGAAGAGAGACGAAGAATTGAAGGCGACTTTTATTTGTTTCTTTATTTCAGTTCTTTCCATAATTGTTTCATTACTTCAATTCTTTCCATATTTGTTTTAATTAGACTTTTGATCGGCCCAGCCCATGAGCTTGTTTGCCGGACGTGTTATTAGTTAGGGTTTCAGACTATTGTTCTTCTTTTTTTTTTACGTTGAATTCTGATATCGAAACTTAGCAGCGGTTTGCTGTGTTTTGCTAGTATATTTCGTGCATTCATTCGAGATTCCTAGCGCGCCTCGCAAGAGGTTTCATCACATACCGTAAGTCTTTCTGTGTTGATGTCTGTATCATTGGTTTTTGGCTTTCTGTTCTAATGAATATATGACATTTGCCTTGATATTCGGTTTGAGGTTTAAAGACAATATTGAACTGACTGAGGAGATTACTTCAATAATTTTTTTATTATATATATGTAATTGTGTGTATATATATATATATATATATAAAATATATGTGTATCTTCTTCTTCTTGATATATTATTATTGAGAATTATGTGAATCATATTGCGGAATCCACAGGACTCTTGTGGCATCATAAAACCACCAATTGCATATTTTTTCCCCATCAATGGGGATTTGGGAGCCTTAAATTGGTTTTGACATCTAGTCTTGCACTCTTACAAGGTAACTCGCATCTCCACTATGTTGGGCCCACATGTCACAGCATCTGCAGCTGATGCTGCTGTGGCTTCTCTTTGCTATGAGAACCAGTGTTCCAAAGAACTCTTTGATGATGATGATGATGATAATTATGTTGACTCAAAAGCTTCCCCTGAAGCCAATAATGAGGACAGGTATTCATTTAATCACATGTTTCACTTTACATCTTGAGTTAAGATATTCAGTTGCTAAAGCTGGATTTACCTTCATTCATCAGAGATGCTGATGTTGATGATACATTAGAAGATAAAAGGCCCAATCAATCAGGTATATAACGTTAATTTTATTTCATTAATGACCCTAATTGCGCTCTATCTTTGTAGTTCTTTGGTCTTGTTGTGTTTTATATTGGCAAAGTCTTACGTAAATCAGTTTCACCGTACAACTGGTTTTTGCATTTTGTGTGCATTTTAAACAGTATTAGTTGTTTAATTACAACATATTAGTTTGTCAGTGTTAGTTGTTTCATTCAAGATTACTAGTTGTTATACTAAAAAATGATGGCTGTGAATCAATTTTACTGTAAAACTGTGTACGTAAGAGTTGCTCTTTGTATTGTTGCTGATTGGCTGAAGATATTATTACAATTTGTTCACAGAAGAGTCAGGGAAGAGTATAATACCGTTGAATTTGAGAACACGAGCTGCAACTGCAACAACAGTTGGTGTAGCTGCTGCAAATGCTAAATTGTTGGCTGATCAAGAGGAGAGACAAATCGGAGAGTTGGTGGCTACTATGATTGAGACCCAGGTTCGTTTCCCTAGTTCCTCAGATTATTCAGATGGTACTCTCTGTTCCAATTTAACAGTCGTTTTCAAGAAAAAAAAATGTTCAAAAATATTTGTCGTTTTTGGCTTTCCAAGAGAACAAAATATTTTTTTCCTACTTTGCCCTTTCCTGAATTTCTCATTTATTGAGACACAAGAATCTACTCAACACACTCAAAAGGGTATATTAGTCATTTTATACAAATAATTCTGGGTATTAAATGATTTTTTTAATATATGTGAAACACCCAAAGCGACAATTAAATTGGAACGGAGGGACTAAAGTTTTAAAAATCTACCAGATTTGTGCAAGTTGCAAAGTACAGTAGAACACATGTTTGCTGGTATCATGGAATATGTGCATAGGTATGAATGCATTTCTTCAATGTAGAATCCATCAAAAGGTCCTTAAACCAGCAGCTTATCTTACAATAGGTCCCTAAACTATCTTTTTTTTTGAAAAGTATAAGTGTCGAAATTTTTATTTCACGAGCTCCCTAAGACGAAAATTGAAAGAATATTTTTCGATAAAATGCACCTCCATATTTCACTTCCATATTAGTATTCTATTTCTGTTTGAATGCAGGTGAAGAAATTGCATCGTAAACTGAAGTATTTTGAAGATTTGGAGCTAATCATGAAAAAGGAAGACTCCCTACTTGAGGGACTCGAAGAATCTGTGGTGACAGAGAGACTGAACTTGTTGCAAAGAATGTTTATGGCTGGTATATCCAAACCCCAGGACCATGCCTCACTAAGGTATCAAACTGATTCTGTTCAGTGATGTTTTTTTAGAGACATTTGTATCATTTGTTTTAGGAAAAAATGAAATTAAAAAAGGAATTAGAATAACGTATCAGGATCCATAATGGCGCTCGTATGTGATCTGGAGTGTCACAATTTGTCGAGCTATGAAAGCAACAGTGATGTTCATCATGTGTTGTTCGATATTGTTCGAACCCTATATGTATTTGCAACGAGTCGATATCAATTCATACTTGAATTCTTCTTCAAACTTGAGATCTTTCGTGTTTTCGCATGTTGTAACTTGTAACTTGTAAGCTGAGAAAGATGAGAAAATGGAATTTTATATATCAGGTCCTTATAACACAATCGGGTGGGGGTGGCACTGTTAATATTACTTGAGTCTTTGTTGTCTCGAAATTATACCAAAAAAGAAAAGAAAAAGAAAAGAAGATGAAAACTATAACTTTTGCAATGTCTTTGCCAATACAAAAAAAATTAAAATCTTTCCATGAATGTATAGTAAATCCAAATAAATGATTTCAAAGTAATCGTTTTTAAAGGGAAAATTGCTCTAAAATATAATATAGACATAATTATTAGAGTCGTTTAGTTGGTAATATGGGATTATTAGGGATATGAAATAATGTGATATGTTTTACCAGTATATATGATATATTTGATTTTTTCACATGTTTGTTAGAGAAAATACATTTTTTTGTTATTACTCTTCACTACAATTTATACCAAAATTACCCTTACTTTTCTTTTTTATTTATTTTATTCATTATTATGTATAAACTCCCCTCTCTTTCTCCAATCAACTCATCTCTCTCCTCCCAATTCGGTTTTCTCTCGTCTCAAATTATCACATCTTACAAAATTCAAAACCTACACATTTTAAACTTCAAATGTGCAAATTTACAACGTATATGCAAATTTACTTATGAATGTGCAGTTTGTATAAAAAATGTATATTGAGAAGTACAATTCAGACATTGTCATCTCTGATGTCAACAGAAGCCAAAAAGTGTTAGATTTTAAAACTGCACATGTTCATCATTTCTCCACATTGTTGTTTACACAAGGACAATTAAGATATTTTTGTCCATTTTTTGTACCCAAGAGCAAGACTCAAAAGGTCTTATATCTTAAAACAAGAGTACTATATAGATTGTATCTCAGAGTAAGTTTCCGTTTTCGAATTAAAGAAATTCAAAATCTACTCATTATAAGTCCCTTTGGATTTCAAAATTTTCTATTCAAATACAACCTTATGTTAATACTTGAAATACAAGCGTTAACATTGGGCGATTCTCATTTGGGAGAATATCATAAATCATATTTTACCATAAAAAATCAGATCGTTGTACTACCAAGACGCTAGAAACTCCCATCATACCAATTTTTTGATGAAGCCATGAAAAATCTAATCTAAAGAATATCTAAAATGTAATAAGATTATTGTATTTTTTTAATTTATTAGCAATTAAATTGCAATTATAAAAAATGTAATAGGAACAAAAATTAAATAACACAAATGTGTTGACTTAATTTTATCAAAAATGCCTATGTCTTGTGGTACTACCAAGCCAATAAATTTATTAATATTTTCGGTGATGATAAATACAATGAATTAAATAGTTATTTATACCTAAAATTGGACCATAGTCCTAAAAATTCATTCAACTCGAATACTGTTTTAGTTGGATCGCCTTGATCGTGGGGCGTGAACTAGCCGATCCGTTCTATAACCCAACATAATTAAGATCATTAGGTAACTGAAAATACGAAATTAGACAATTGGAATTAACTAGTCCTTAGTCCAGCGTATTACGTGGGATTTAAAATAAAATATTAACTTTAGATAATTTATTTTATAATTTATTAAATTAAAATATGCAGAATAATCTTCCAATAAAAAATTTGGGTACCTTCAAATAAGATTAGATTATTATTTTTTAATTAAAAATGCTAAAAAATAAAAGAACGAAAAAGAGAAGCAATGATGATTTTTTGAAGTGATTGAATAACATTAATTAGATCTAGAATATGTAACTAAAAACTGAAAAATTATCATAATAATGTAAGGACCCTTAGGCTCAATTTGGATGGATGTAATTGAAATTCATGAATTTTACACATAAATCACCACTCTCCAATGAATTTACAAATACTTAGATTTGAAGTCTAGTTTAAAATGGAGGGATTTCAAATCCTCATGAAGACCTAGTCATTTGAAATCTCTCACTCTCTACCCCTTCTTCCTCTCTCCCGTCTTCACTCTCTTCACTTATCTCTTATTTCATAACAATTCATAATTTGAAATGTACATATTATCTTTATTATTTTTCAAAAACTATTCATTTTAAATTCACCCTATCCAAATGGAGCCTTAGAGCATTCCCAACGTTAGGTGCAAATCTGGCGTGGAACAAAATTACATCCAAACTTTTTTGGGTACACTATTGGGGAAATAGGAGTAATTTAGGAGAGAGAAAGTTGATGTTCAAATAATTCACACCAGATACAAATTGAAAGCAAACTGACTTGTGGGCCCAAATTCATTTATCTTGTCCTTTTTTTTTCCAAAAACTGGATGTTAAACACACATATATGTATATCTACTTTTTTCCTTTTGATATATATATATATATATATATATATATATATATATATATATATATATATTTTACCGTTGCCAATTGAAACAAATATATTATACATATAATTTTTTTTTTACTTTTTTTAATGAGTAGCCGTTGGATACACAAATATATATATATATATATATATATATATATAAATATGTAAGACTTTAAAAAATATTACCGTTATTATTTTACTCTATAAATAGATTTTTACACAACTATTTTCAAACACCCTTCCAATTACTTCTAGCATTCTCTTTCAAATTGTAACAACTCGAAATTCGAAAATGAATAATAGTTCTTGGTCGAATTGGTTTGGACCTTCCAATTCATAAGAGAATTCATTATCTCAAAATTCATATATACGTCCCCAAAATTCCACTGCCCCTCCTCAAAATTTAAATGTTCATCCTCAAAATTCAAACATTCGTCCCCACAATTTATTATTTCATCCTAGTCATCACACGAATCCTTACATGCCAACTCATCCTACATGTATCCTCAAAAAATGTATCAACATCCCTACATACCACATCCTCTATACGGAATAAGTCCTCCGAGAGCACCTGAGATGACTTCCAATTCTTCTAGAAAAGCTAGTATCCATGGAACAATCACTGATAAGGAGTGTGGAACTGTTGGGGAACGTTTTCTCCGGATCTATTCGAGGTGTAATTTAAATAACAATTTACTACTAGCATGAATTAACATATTAATTCAAATAGCAAATACCAACAACATACATGGGTACAAATAATTTCACGTAAAATCCTACAGATGAGAAAAATCTAGGAGTTTACGCGAAATATACCTCTTGAAGAGACAACCGTTGAGACGATGGATCAATCCAAATGCCTTCTCAAGTATATCCCAAGTCCTTGCTCGTTATCCGGTGGAAGATACGCACGAACAATTTAAACAAATGAAAAAAAAATATATATTGCATTACCTTTGTGAATTTCTAATTTTTCTAAGACTAGAAATGTGTTGGGGATGAAAAAATCATCCTCTATTTATAATAAGGAGGTGGGCGATTTTTGCCCTATAAAATAGATATGGGAAGTAATCTTGAATATATCCAATATATTCTATTTCCTATAAATAAATTTTCCACAAAAATCTCCTCTCATATAAATCATAATTTTCAAAATTAATTAGGCAAAAGGTCAAAGTCAAAGATTCTTGAATTTATGAGATAATCTTGTATTCCAAGAATACTATCTTCCATAAAATCTTTCCAAGAAAAACTTTTCTTTCTTTTTCCTTGATATTTTCGAAAAATAAGAAAAAATAGGCAATAATTTTTTTTTTATTTTAATCACATTTTCATTAATGGGCTTATTATTTGGGCTACTTGAGGGCCTTTAGGAGAATTACGTTTGGACCTCCCAATGGGCTCTGAATTATCAATATTGAGCCACAATATTATTCAGCCCATTAATATTAATTTACTCCACTATAAAATTAATATTGCACTATCCATCTTATCCCATATTACGATAATATGACTCCTGATTATTATTTCCCGTGTTTAAGATTATTTAGCCCATTAATTAATTAAGCCACTGAAAAGCTTTATATTAATTAATATCTTTTTCCTTGGAGTAAAGACAACTCAACATTATTATCCATACCGGAAACGAAATTCCACTTGCAAGATTTGATATGATAAAACTTCTGAGCCCACCAAAGGGACAAATCAAACAAGACTTTCCTTGCACACGTTTCTCTGTATTAAATCATAGCAATTGTCATGTAATTAATAATATTGCCCAAAATACAAAGTATAGAATCACTCTCTGATTCTAAACCCAACATAGATCAAGGCAATAAATATTAATTACACACAATCCTATTTAAGTGACAGAGATTAAGAAATCAACAACCACTGAGGTCTAATTCTTCATCCCATAAGTCAGTACGAAAGAATTTATGCTCTCTGTATATTGGGGTTATACTGGAAAATATGCTTTTACTTTGTATAACTAGACTGAATTTCGGGCTTATTTGCTGAAATAAATTATTTATCACTATTGCTTTAAATATCATTGAATGTTACATATATTTACTGCATAAGTGTTCAATAATTAGTACGTGTTACATTATAGTTAATTTAGTGATACCAGATCACAGAAGATTAAATTAACAGCCCCTTGTAACTAAAAGTACAGAGTTCACAACCTAGATGGAAATGAACAATCCATCGTGGAAATGAACAATCCATCGTGAAAGGTTGAAGTGCAAGGCTCAGATTGACTTGTCTTGACCAAGAGATTGCACTAGTGCATTATGATGCGCTGAAGAGGACCTACATGAGGATAAATTCTCCAGTACTGAATACAGAAGAACTAGACCTCAGTGATTAGTTATTTCTTAATCCCCGTCCCTTAAATAGAATCGTGTGGAATTAATAACTATTACGATTGGTAGAGAATCAATGTGATTCAATACCTTGTATCTTGGGCAATATTATTAGTTACATGACAATTGCTAAGATTTAATACGGAGAATTGGTGTGCAAGTGCGTCTTGTTTGATTAGTCCTCTTGGGAGGCTCAGAAGTTTTATCATACCAAATCTTTCAAGTGGAATTAGTTTTCCGGTATGGATAATAATGTTGAGCCGTTCCTGAACCAAGGAAAAAAATATTAATTAAAGTGAAGCTATTTTAGTGGCTGAAATTAATTAATGGACTAGATAATCTTAAACGCGGAAAATAATAACCGGGAGCCATATTAACTGTAATATGGGTTAAGATGGATAGTGCAATATTAATTATGTAGTGGGATTAATTAATATTTATGGGCTTGAATAATATTGTGGCTCAATATTGGAAATTCAAGGTCCATTAGAAGGTCAAATCTTAATTCTCCTAAAGGCCTCTCAAGTAGCCCAAATATAAAGTCTAATAACTGAAAAAGTGTTTAAAATTAAATAAAATATTGTTGCCTATTTTTTCCTATTTTTTCGAAAATAAATAAATAAAAGAGGGAGAAAGATTTTCTTTGATTTTTGTTATGGAATGAGGATAAGTATTCTTGGAATACAAGTTTATCTCATTAAATTCAAGAAATCTCCGACTTAGCTATTTATTGTGTGATTTTCGAAAATAATGAAGAAAATAAGGAAGGAAAGATTTTCTTGGAAAGATATTATGGAAGATATATATTCTTGGAATACAAGAATATCTCATGAATTCAAGAAGATCCCAATCTTGAAAATCTTGGCCTTAATTATCGAAAATAACCATAATAAGAGGAGGTGGGATTTTTGTGGAATATTTTAAATATGGAGAAAAGAATATATGGGATATATTCAAGATTTCTTGGAGACCAAGATTTTTTTTTTCCCATCTTATTCCTCATAGAAAAATCGGCCACCACCCCTTAGTATAAATAGGGGATGAATTTTTCATCCCCATGCAATTCCATGTGTTGGAAAAATTAGAAATCCACAAAGGTGGTGCAACATAATTTTATTTTTCCTTTTGTTAATTGTTCGCGAGCATCCTTCAACCGGATTGTTGAACAAGGACGAGGGAATACTTGAGAAGGCTCTTTGGGTTTGTTCTTGTGAACGGGATATCCATCTTTTCAACGGTTGTCACTCCGAGAGGTTAGTTCACGTAAACTCCTAGCAATTCCGCATGCGTAGGATTTATGTGACGAATTTGTATGCATGATTTGTTGTTGAATTATTATTTGAATTAATATAGGATTAATTCATGCTAGTAATAATTGTTTGAATTAAATTTGTATTTAAATATTCATCCCGAATAGATCCGGGTAATTAATTTCCCAACACTGTATGCATCACGATTCACTAGTGCAATCTCTTGGTCAAGACAGGTCAATCTGAGTTTTGCACATCAACCTCTACCAATGGAGTGTTCAATTCCATCTAGGTTGTGAAGATGTACTTATTTACAAGAAACTGTTAATGTGATCTTCTGTGACTGGGTGTCACCACATTAACCACAATGCAATATGTACTAATATTGAACGGTTTACAATAAATAAATAACATTCATTTATATTTAAAGCAACAATGATAAAAGATTTATATTCAGTAAATAAGAGTACATTAGTCTGTTATACAAAGTAAAAGCATACTTTCACGTATAACCCCAAAAAGCCGTCTTCTAGTCAGGGCTCTCATTTTCAACCACATTCGTCTCCTCCGGGCATCGATTATATTAATTTAGATACAAGTGAAGATACTAATGATGGAGAACCAAAGAGTCGTACTTATGCTACAAGGTACACCAGTCTAGAAAATGAGATTCTTGCACAGAGTTGGGTGAATGTCACCGAAGATTCCATTGTTGGCAACGTTCAGAAGATGGATGCCATGTGGATAAGAATTGTTGCAGATTACAACAAAAATGGGCATGCAAACTGCCTAGAGAGGCCATGGAAGCTTTTAAAAACACACTTTTACTCGGTGCAAAGGTTTGTGAGTGCTTTTAATGGATTGTTCAATCAGGTTAAGAGGGATTGGTGAAGTGGAAAAAACGATGTTGATATACTCATGAATGCAATGACAGAGTGGGAAAAAAACCACGGTAACCATGCATTTGCCCACTTGGGCATGTGGAAGATTCTGAAGGAATGCCCTAAGTGGATTACACAGCAAGAAGATGATCATTGCGGTAGAAAGAAAACAAAAATATATATTCAAGGAGGATACACATCATCTTCTCATGCGAGGATGTCGATGAAGAACATGTGCGTCCGATGAGTCAGAATGCGGCAAAGAGAAAGACTAAGATGAATCATTCCTCGAAGGATAACATCATAGAGGAGATGCTATAGAGCATCGATAAAAACATGGAGGAATTTAGAGCAATAACCAATGAGAAGTTAAACGCACAAAAAACACACAACGAATATATTGAGTATCAAATCGTCATGAAAGATACCACAGTAATGACACCGAAACAACTAGAAATACAACTCAAGATGGTGGACAAGATCATGAAGAGGTGGGATGCAATGTCAACTAGTATGCTATTTATTATTATCTTGTTGTTTATTATGTGTAATTTTGTTGTATTGTTTCAAATTATATTGTATTGTTTGAAATTATGTTGTATTATTTGAAATTATGTAATGAATGTTTTATATTATGAAAACTAGTTGTTATAAAGTAGCCGTTACAAACTAGCCGTTTTAAACTAGTCGTTACAAAGTAGCTGTTATAAACTAGCAGTTACAAACTAGCCGTTATAAACTAGTCGTTACAAAGTAGCTTTTATAAACTGTCCGTTACATAACATTATATATTGGATAAGTTGTTTCATATCTTCCTACAATACTCAAAGCAATCTTCTTGTTATACCATTTTCTCTTTGTAGTCAATACCTCCCCAAAACAAATGTCTTCAAATCCCAACCAAAATGTCAATACCAACCCATTTAGTGATAAAGATTTATGGAATGGCGATTCAGATGATCAAATATTTTTCCAAATTCTACAACAACAACAAATGCTTCTTCAATACGTAGAAAACTCTTTTGGTATGGAAAAAAAAAAGAATATACATAGAGCGTGATCGTGAAGGATGCCACAATCGTCTTGTGGATGACTATTTCTCCGAAAATCCAACATACCCACCTGATATTTTGTCATCGTTTTCAGATGGGAAAAGACCTATTCACGCGCATAGTTGGTGCCTTAGAATTTGATGACTATTTTAAGTGGAGGATCGATGCAACGGGAAGAAAAAGTTTCTCACCACTTCAGAAATGCACAGTTTCCATCCACCAATTAGCATACGGAGAACCCGGAGCCAACTCGATGAGTACCTACGTATTGCTAAAACAATTGCCATTGAATGTTTGTTCAATTTTTGTCGTTGTGTAATCAACATTTTTGGAGAAACATACTTAAGAAAACCAACCACTACTGATTGCGAACGTTTGCTCCATATGCATTCCTGGAATGTTGGGTAGCCTTGCTTGTATGCATTGGGAGTGGAAGAATTGTCCAGTCGCTTGGAAAGGACAATTTACTCGAAGTGATCATGAAAAACCAACAATAATGCTTGAAGTGGTAGCATCTGCCGACATATGGATATGCCATGCTTTTTTTGGAGTCGCAGGGTCCAACAATGATATCAATGTGCTTAATCAAAGCCCTATCTTCAGTGACGTTTTAAAAGGGATTAGCCCAGAGATTAACCTCACAATGAATAGTAGACAATATACTAGAAGATACTATCTTACGGATGGAATCTATCCTGAATGAGCTTCTTTTGTCAAGAGTTTTCAGTGTCCTCATGATCTTAAGAGAACTTTGTTTAAGCAAATGCAAGAGGCTGCAAGAAAGGATGTCGAGCGGGCCTTCAGGGTCTTACAAGCTCGATGGGCGATGATTCGATGACCCTCACGTTTTTGGTATCAGAATAACTTGAAGGATATCATGTACATGTGCATTATTTTGCATAACATGATAATTGAGGATGAGGGGAATACAACATCCAACTGTTGGGATTATACTGAAAAGTATGCTTTTTACTTTGTATAATCGAAACTGAATTTCCAGACTTATTTACTGAAATAAAGTGTTTATCACTGATGCTTTAAATATGATTGAATGTTACATATATTTACTGCATAACTGTTCAATAATTCGTACATGTTACATTGTAGTTAATTTAGTGATACCAGATCACAGAAGATTAAATTAACAGTCCCTTGTAACTAAAAGTACGCCATTCACGACCTAGATGGAAATGAACAACCCATCACGAAAGGTTGAGGTGTAAGGCTCAGATTGGTTTGTCTTGACCAAGAGATTACACTAGTGCATGACTGATGCGCTGAATAGGACCTACAGGAGGATAAATTCTTCAGAACTGAACAAGGAAGAATTAGACCTCAGTGGTTCGTTGTTTCTTAACCTTCGTCCTTTAAATAGGATCACGTGGGATTGGTAGCCATTGCTTTGACTTATCATGGGTAGCGAATCAGAGAGATTCAGTACTTTTTATCTTGGGCAATATTATTGGTCACATGTGATTGCTAAGATTTAATACGAAGAATCGTGTGCAAGTACGCTTGTTTGATTTGCCCCCTTGGGAGGTTCATAAGCTTTATCATACCAAATCTTGCAAGTGAAATTTGTTTCCGGTATGGATAATAATGTTGAGCCGTTCCTTGACCAAGGACAAAAGATATTAATTAACGGAAAGCTATTTCAGTGGCTTGAATTAATTAATGGGCTAGATAATCTTAAACACGGGAAATAATGACCGGGAGCCATATTGACTGTAATATGGGTTAAGATGGATAGTGCAATATTAATTATGTAGTGGGATTAATTAACATTTATGGGCTTGAATTATATTGTGGCTCAATATTAGATATTCAAGATCCATTAGAAGGTCCAATTTTAATTCTCCTAAAGGCCCCCTGAGTAGCCCAACAAATAGTCCAATAACTGAAAAGGTGATTAAAATAAAATAAATATTGTTGCTTATTTTTCCAAGTAAAATTTCGAAATTTATAGATATGTTGGGAGAAAGATTTTCTTTGAATTTTGTTATGGAATGAAGATATGTATTCTTGGAATACAAGATTATCTCATTAAATTCAAGAAATCTCCCACTAGCTTATCTATATTGAAATTTTCGAAAAAATAGAAAATATGATGAGCAAGAAAGATTTTCTTGATTTTCTTGAAAAAATATTATGGAAGATATGTATTTCTTGAAATACAAGAATATCTCATAAATTCAAGAAGATCCAAATCTTGGATTCTTGCACACATAATTTTCGAAAATATCTATAATTGAGGAGGTGGGATTTTTGTGGAATATTTTAATTATGGGAAAAAGAATATAGGAGATATATTCAAGATTTCTTGGTGACCAAGAAAAGTCTTTTCCCACATTGATTTTCTACTAAAATTTTCGACCCCTCCTCTCCTATAAATAGGGGATGATTAGTTCATTCCCAAGTACAATTCCATGTGCTGGAAAAATTAGCAAATCCACATAAGTGGTGCAACAAAGTTTATTTTTTCCTTTTGTTAATTGTTCGACAAGTGTCCTTCCACCGGATAGTTGAGCAAGGGCTAAGGGAATACTTGGGAAGTCCTTTTGGTTAGTCCGTCCGACCGAAGTCACTGCCATCCCGAGAGGTACGTTCACGTAAACCCGTAGATTCCGCATGCGTAGGTTTTACGTGGCTTTTTATATGCATGATATGTTGTTGCAATTATTATTTGAATTAATATAGGATTAATTCATGCTAGTAATAATTAATGAATTAAATTTGTATTTAAATATTCACCCCGAATAGATCTGTGCAACTCATTCCCCAACACTAACTGGTCGGAGGGTTCAAATGATATCAATAATACAATTTTGGAGATATTCCAAGGCCCCGTCAGTGGATTTATAGAATACAACAAGAGACGAACTCAACTACATGATAAGCAAATACATCAACAACTTCGATTGGACTTGATTGAACACGTTACCAAAATTAGATGCAGATTTTAATTTAGTTATCTCTTTCTTTTCATGTATTGTTGCGGTTTATTTTAACTTGTTGTACTCGTTTTTCAATTCTCAATAAAAGTGTGCAATTTACTTATCACAATTTTGTACAAAAATTACCATTAATTTATTGTACTATTTTTTCAGGAAAAATACATTTAAAATTATTTAATTAAAATTTTACTATTAATTATAAATATTTAATTTATTTAATTATTTATACAAATTAATATATTTAAAAATGAAGTAAAGTTAAAAATTATTGAATAAATATTGTATGAATTAAGTGATGTGGATAGTGGGGTCATTGAATAGTAACATTTGTATCTGAAATGATTGTAGAGTAGAATAGTAAATTGATAAGTATAATTTTCTTTTGACGTGTCAACTAATGTGGCAAAAATTTGTACCTGGTAATGGGTATATGAATGAGGATGCTCTTACATATATTTTCGAATCTTCTCTCTCCTACATGGCATTACCAAATTCTACTATTCAATTTTTCAATATTTCTCATTCATTCTGCATTTTTTAATTTGATTTTTAAAATCTATTCTTTATCTTATCTTAACCGTCAAAAACTCTAATTTATTCTCAATATTGATTAAAGACGTAAAAGTTTAGGAATAATTTATAATAAAAAAAAGTTGAAAAAAATGAATACATATTTTACAACAAAAAACTATCTCACGCGCAACCTATAGATAACTTTTAGTTAAACAACTTGTTCTAAAATCAACTTGCTCCAGAGAATTTTAGGTCGTGTTTTACAAATATGTTGAAATATTATTTTATTTTATAGATTTCTACTAGTCTTTATTGGATCTAGTCAAACATTTTAAAAATTGGTGAACAATAGTGTTCCTTTTCACATTTGGATTTATATGTATGACCACATATTCGTCAGTAATATTTTGACATGTAATGATTTTTATACAATATAAAATTAAGGGTGTAAATTGTTTTAGCCGACCCCTTTTCTCACATATGAAATATTTTAAAGTTTTAATTAATTGCAAATATTTTTCAATGAAATTAATTAGTCTATTGAACAATCAATGTAATTATATATGGATGTTACAATCTTGACTTTAAGTAGATACAAATACATAATTACTTTTTATTCATATTAATTAATATGATGTCATGAATAGTGGGCGGAAACAAAGTGATAAGAGTTGAGGTGACGCTGGATGGATTGGTGGCGAAACATGGCAAGTTTTTTCATTGGACCACCTAGAGAAGGCAAACAAATATGGCAAATATTGGTGTTGGTATTTCTGGTCATTGAAGGTTGAGGTGCTTGATTACTCGGTGCTAAAGAAATAGTGGTCAGGGCTTGGGATGAGACGCTCAACACGCAACCCGAGAAGCTCATATGGAACGTGTACGTCACATATCTATTCATATAAAATCGTCTTTTCTAAACTTTTATGATCAACATATAAAATTATTTTACAATAAAATGTCTAAATCATAAAATCAACTCAGATGATCACGTGAATGTCGTCATCTAATTAATCACATACATAGACAAAGATTATAGAATCACTATTTGATTATTGTAGATGCCCTTTTCTGCCTTACTTATAAGACTGCACACTAACTTTCATACAATTCATTACATACATTGACAAAGATTATAGAATCCCTATTGATAGTCCTAGAGATCCTTTTCAACATTAACTATTAGATACTAATTTAATTAATATGATGTCAAGAATAGTGGACAGAAAGAAAGTGACAAGAGTTGAGGTGACAATGGATGGATTGGTGGCAAAACATGACAAGTTTGATCATTGGGCCACCCAGAGAAGGCAAACAAATATGACAAATACTGGTGTTGGTGCTTCTGGTCATTGAAGGTCGAGGTGCTTGATGTATTCGGTGCCTAAAGAAACATCGGTCAGGTCTTGAATGAGACACTCAACACGCAACACGATAAACTTATATGGTACATCACATACCTATTCATATATTCTACAAATATGTTGGAATATCTTTGCCAAAACAAAGAATTTAAAATCTTTCCATGAATGTATAATAATTCCATTAAATGATTTCAAAGTAATTGTTTTTAAAGGAAAAAATTCTCTAAGATACAATATGGACACAACTATTAATTTAAGGTACAAACAAATATCAAAACTACACTTAATTTTCTTTATTATTTATTTTATTCATTATTATGTCGAAACTCTCATCTCTTTCTCCAATCAACTCATCTCTCTCCTCCCAATTCAGTTCTCTCTCCTCTCAAATCATCACATCTTACAAAAATTCAAAATATGTACATTTTAAACTTCAAATGTGCAAAATTACAACATATATGAAAATTTACTTATGTATGTGTAGTTTATTATGAGGTGAGAGAAAAGTACTTCGGGAAGTACAATTCAGACATTGTCAGCACTGATGTTAGCGGACAGTAAAAAAAATGTCCAATTTTAAAACTGCACATGCTCACCATGTCTCCACATTGTTTCTCACATAAGGACAATTAAGACATTTTCGTCCAATTTTTGTACCTAACATTAAAACTCAAAAGGTCTTATATCTTAAAATAAGAGTACTATATAGATTGTATATTAGAGTAAGTTCTCGTTGTCAAATCAAAGAAATTCAAAATCTATTAATTTTAAGTCCCTTTGGATTTCAAATTTCTCTATTCAAATACAACCTTATGGAGAATTTTTTTTTTGGTCCCATAACTTTTCTGTAATCTGTTTTTGGTCCCAAAATATTTAACTATCCAATTTTGGTCCCATAACTATTTTGTTTGTCCAATTTTGGTCCCATTTTCGCCGGAAAAACAAAAACGACGTCGTTTTCGTTCAAAAATTGGGGATCTCCGATTGCGCACGTGTCCAAATTGTCGTTTGTCCAATTTTGGTCCCATAACTATTGCGTTTGTCCAATTTTGGTCAAATAACTATTGTGTTTGTCCAATTTTGGTCCCATGTTTGTTTCTTCTAATTTTAATTTTAGTTGTAGCATAATTATAGTTACTACATAATTTTAATTATTCTTTTAAGTTGCAGTATTTAATCTTAATATTAATTAATTTTTTTATTTAAATTTATTGTTTGAATTACCTAGGTGTATAATAAAATGGAGTAAAAAAATAAAAAATAAATAGTTAGCGTCCACGTCACACGCGCGATCGGAGATCCCCAATTTTTGAACGAAAACGACGTCACACTTTCAATCTCCGATTGCGCGTGTGACGTGGATGCTGACTGTTTATTTTTTATTTTTTTTCATTTTTTTCACTCCTAGGTAATTCAAACAATAATTTTAAATAAAAAATTTAATTAATATTAAGATTATTAAAATTATGCAGTAACTAAAATTATGCTACAACTAAAATTAAAATTAAAAGAAACAAACATGGGACCAAAATTGGACAAACACAATAGTTATGGGACCAAAATTGGACAAATACAATAGTTATGAGACCAAAATTGGACAAACGACAATTTGGACGCACGCGCGATCGGAGATCCCCAATTTTTGAACGAAAACGACGTCGTTTTTATATTTCCGGCGAAAATGGGACCAAAATTGGACAAACACAATAGTTATGGGACCAAAATTGGATAGTTAAATATTTTGGGACCAAAAACAGATTACAGGAAAGTTATGGGACCAAAAAACTTATTTTCTCCAACCTTATGTTAATACTTGAAACACAAGCGTTAACATTGTACGATTCTCATTTGGGAGAATATCATACATCATATTTTATCATAAAAATCAGATCATTGTACTACCAGGACGCTAGAAACTCCCATCATACCAATTTTTCGATGAAGCCATAAATAATCTAATCTTAGGAATATCTAAAATGTAATAAGATTATTGTATTGTTCTAACTTATTAGCAATTAAATTGCAATTATAAAGAATGTAATAGAAACAAAAATTAAATAACACAAACTTATTGGCTTAATTTTATCAAGAATGCCTACGTCTGGTGGTACTACCAATCCAATAAATTTATTAATATTTTTGGTGATGATAAGTACAACGAATTAGAGAGTTATATATACCCAAAACTGGATCATAGTCTTAAAAACTCAATCAACTCGAATATTGCTTTAGTTGGATCGCCTAATTAAGATCATTAGTAACTAAAAATAAAAAATTAGACAATTAGAATTAATTTATTTAAAAATTTGAATCGCATCAGTGATTAATGAGTAAGATGATAACATTTCAAAAATAAAAAACAAAATTCAGTCCAATTAGCATTTTTAACCAAGAATTGGGCCAGAAGGCCCATAACCGGCTGAAATATTTCGGCCCGAACAATTTGTTGCCCAAAATTTTCTTCACCATTAAAAGCAGGGACAGCAAAATTGGCGGGAAAATCAATTTAATTAAACAGAAGAAAATGTCGAGAAGGCGCTTCCTTGTCGTCTCCTCCGACGAAGAAGAAGATTACCCGCCGCCGCCGCCGCCACAACTAGATCAAGACGACGACATAGACGACCTATTTAGCGATGGTATCGAAACAGACTTCCAAACAGTAAACCTCAACTCCAATAACCCTACCCCACATTCCAACAATTCCACCACCAACACCACCGCCGCCAACACTCGCCGATTCAATAGCCGCCACGTCGAGCCAATTCCCCTCGATATCTCCGACGATGACCAGGAAAACATCGACTTCAACCACCGTACTAGCAATCCCTCTTCCGGCGACGCCAATGTTAATATTACCAATTTTGAGGTGTCACAGTCGCCTATTCACGGGGTGTTGGAGAGTCTAGGGTTGAGAGTTAGGAGGGAATGGCTGGATTCCTGTTTACAAGGTCTGCAGTTATCGGTGCAGGGGTTTCAGAGGATGGACGATTCGGCGAAGGCGAAGCTTTGTTTTATGCAGTTTTTGTGGTCGGATATGAACCATTGCGGCGCGGGTGTGCTTCCCCCGAACATGCATACCTTGCATATGGTTGATCTCAAGGGTCCCTTTGTTTTGCAGGTAAACACAGATTTCAATTTGAATTAGTTCTCTATGCTGAAATTCGTGCTAAATTGAAGAAATTGATGTTTGTATATAACTTATACTAATTGGTATAGTAAAGTGTTTTTTTTTTTTTGCTTTGAACATGTAGTATATCAGCAAAAGCGAAACACACCATCACTAATAAAATTCGGGTCGAGATATGTGAATTCATATTTATTGTATGCCGTAGTATCTGCCTGTCAAAAATTCATGTAAAATTAGAAAATCAAATTTCAAAGTTATTGCTTGCAAGAGGAGAATTATACCAATTCTTCAGGATAAACATTAATGCTTTGTTCAACCTGTGTGTTTGCTGAACAAATCTCTGTATAAGTGTGTTTTTAGAAGTTTTTAAGTTAACATCATGTCTTGTGAGGATTTTAATTTTATAGGTGGATGAGATAGTAAATATCAGCAAACCTCTTCGTGAAAGGTACAAAAATACTGCACAACCAGGAAGCAAGAGATGCCTTAAGCTTTCCATGACAGATGGGGCCCAACGTGTATTTGGTATGGAATATAGACCTATCAAAGATCTGGAGGTTGCACCAGCAGGGCTAAAGGTCACTGTTCTATTTACATTTTGCCTTATTATTGGTTCCTAATTTGCTAAATTAAGTATAAATTGATTAAGTTGCGAAAGTATTATGCAGGTTGTTGTTTGCAATGTAAATGTTAGGTATGGGCTCATGATGTTGGTCCCAGAAAACATTGAAGTTCTGGGAGGAGGTGTTGAGGAGTTGGAATCTGCAAGACAAAGGCTTGTTAATGAAATAAATAAGCCTGCACGTGGAAAAAGGTATGAAGAAAAACTCTAATGTCTAAAAACTGTATCAAAATTTCATTAATTTAGAAGCATCCTACTATATTGGATAACTTCTAACTTGCATCAGGGATATAACCCCTAACTAAACTAATGTCAGAACTAGGACAGGGGTTGTTCCCCCTCTAGCAACTAGAGCAACACATGCTGCGTGGCCACCATCTAATGATGCTACTCAGACACCGTCAAATGATGCTGTTCGGCCACCGTTTAATGATGCTGTTCGGCCACAATCTAATGATCCTGTTCGGCCACAATCTAATGATCCTGTTCGGGCACAATCTAATGATCCTGCTCCAAGGCATGTTGATAGAACTCCCGCAGTGAATAGAACACCTGTACAGTCAAGTGGGCAAGGTATGTCAAGTTGAAGAACTTGCTAACTCATATCGTAGGGGGTGCTTGGTTCAAATATTCAGTGAGATTGGTTGGGAATCATAGAATAGTAAAGTACAATTAGAATGATGGTTAGGTCGTTAGTGTATTAACCTAACCTAATTTGGAATGTGTTGAGTCAAAAAATGATTATTTATTGAGGAATCATGATGATTGAGGAGGAAACAATTAATGGAGAGGAGGTAGTTAATCAAAATCGGGTAATAATTAACATACTCATTACCTCGTAGAAGTATGGTGAAGGGAAATTGATCATTTTCTATTCTCAGTAACCACCAGAATACCTTATATTCATTTCCATTACCATTACCATTCCCATCCCGATTGAAGAATTATGAATCAAACGCCCTCTTAATTGTGGTTATCTTAATATTAAAAAAAAATCTCTCATTTTTTGCTTTCCAATGTTATGAGATCTGCAGCTACTAGTATCTCTGCCAGATATGCATATACCAGACTTTGCAACACGATCCATAACTATTCCTGAGCTCTTGACTCATCTGTTGCAGGTTCACCTTGGCCACGAGAACAAGCAGAAGTTCCAAGGCGTACTGATTTGCCTACCGTCATTGAACGACAAGGTTTGTCTTTTAAAATATTGATAGAACTTTTATTTCTAGGTTTCTCAGTTTAAGATTTACTAAGGGTCGCTTGGTTCAAAATTCCTCAATGGAAATGACAACGGGAATGAACATGGGGTAGTTGTGGTGGTTAATGAGAATAAAAGATGATCAATTCACCTTCATCATACTTTGTATGGGCAATGGAACTCAAACTAAGTTATTCATTACCAATTTTGATTAGCTGTCTAATAATGTTGCTCACTTGCTCCAGGGCATGTTGATAGAACTGCTCCAGTGTATACAACACCTATACATTCGAGTCGGCAAGGTATGTGAAGTTGAATAACTTGCTTACTCATATCTTAATTGTGGTTATATATTAAAAAAATCATTGTCTTTTACTTTTAAACGTTGTGGTGATGTTTGTTTTGAGTTTTAAGTGGTTTTTTAATAATCAGTTTTTGAAATCAAAATGGATTTTGAAGTCCTAATAAATTATAGGTTGTTTGTTTTGGAATTTTGAGTAGAGTGAGATTAAACGTTATAACAAATCAATGTGTAAGAGTGAATGATGTTGTAATATTGTTGAGTATGATTGTAATGATTGGATGATGTGGGCAATGATTTAAATATATAGTAAAATGTAAGGAGAGAGAATTGAGTATATTGGAAAACATGATAGTAGGTATATATGTGTTGTATGGTTTTAAAAAATTGGATTTCAAAATACGTCGAAGTAGAATCGGGTTTAGATTTGTAAATCCAAAACTTGGTTTCTTAAAACCCAAATCAAGTGCTGAGCTCTTGACACAGCTGGTGCAGGTTCACCTTGGCCACAAGAACAAGCAGAAGTTCCAAGGCATACTGATTTGCCTACCGAACAACAAGATTTGTCTTTTCAAAATATTCATAAAACTTTTATTTCTAGGTTTCTCAGTTTAAGATTTCCTAATTATCTTGCATTCATGTTACAGGCCATAATAGCCTCAGGAGAGATTTTGAAGTTCCAGTAAGCGGAAGTAGCACTGAACCTAGTTCATTCTCTCCAGTGCTGTCGCTACAATCTGTGACAATTCCAAAGCATATCAATAAACCTAGAGCAGAAGTTATGGCACCTTCAGGAGGTAATAGGCAAGGTATACTGAATAAAATAAGATCTTCTCTAATAATCATATGTTTGTGTAATGTTGTGATACTGAGTTTTCTCATACTATGTTCTCAGTTTGCTTATATTTCTATGTTGTAAATGCACCAGATGATGGAGATAATGGCGTGTCAAACACATCTTCCATGGATGTTGATGTTGAGGATTTGACTATGTTGGATGATTTGGAACACCATTTTATACTTCAAAGAGATAATGAAATCCCTTTCACTTACTTGGCTAGTTTATCTGCAAAGTTCTCTGCAAATGATGATGAAACTTCTGTTCGAGGAAAAATAAAGGTATGTCCATTGAATGAATTATGTATATAATCTACTAGTTTTAGTTCATCTAAGCAATATAGCAGTTAGTATTAGGGTATATGATATATAAATAGTCATATGCAATGTACTGAGTGCTTACATAAGTATCTTGCTTGATTTTATTTGGATTATTGTCTCAATATCTTGGATTTACTGTTTATACTATTGCAGTGCTTTATCACTGGTGTGAAGGGGTTTCAATTCAGACAAAGGACTTCATATGAGCTTCAAGTTTACGTTGACGATGGCAGCCTTATCTCTGAAATCCTCATCGATCACAACGTGAGTAATTAATTAATAATAAGTCCTCATAGAAGATTAGTTATCCATCAATTAGTTGCTTTTTCCTTCAGGTTGTACAGAATACAATTGGTTATTCTCCTATGGAGGTCACAAGTGCTATTGAATCTTCCGAAAGCAAGCGTGCTAGCGAGATGAAGGAGATTATGAAAAAGTTCCAGATTTTTTTGATTAACTTCGAGGTACGATTTGGTGCATTTTATTCTACTTTTCAACATTTTAATACGTCTGTAACTGCTGGAGGCATATGATCAAGTTCATTTCCCAAGACACGGACATGTCCCGTGCTATATTAGGGAAATGCCAAATAGTTCTATGCAAAGTTGCATCGTGCAACTCAAATGCACTTTTAAATGACATTAGTTGTTTTACTAAAAGGTATTAGTTGGTCAGGTATCAGTTGTTTTTACTGAACAATATTAGTTATTTTCATTGAACAATATTAGTTATGAGTGCACCCAAGTGTTTCTCTAGGGAAATTTATCAGGTTTCACTTTCTGTGACATTTGTAATAAAACAATAATAATTAATCCTTATTGATTTTGGCTAGTAACATTTATTTAACTTGAGAACACTATGATGTGAATACTAAGTTTCAAGCCTTTATGCCATAGTGTTGATTGTTTTAAATACAAAAGTGTAGGCCTTGATTTGATTGCCTTGGTGATGTTTGATTTGGTATGAATTATATTGGATTAGAGGGTCAAATGTGGTGTGTTTCTTGTTCTGTATGTTTTCTTGATTTTGTTTACTAATGGCCGCATATGACAAATATTCCAATTCTTTACGCGATCCTATTCTATATGAGTGGGTCTCATGTGCATTTAGGTGCACCGTGCACTCATAGTGCATTTTAGAACCGTGCAACTTGTTTACAATGAACCGTGCAAATATATTCATGGTGCATACAAGACTTGGCCATTCTTATACGAGACATATTTGCGCGAGACGATCTCACCGTGAGACAACATAATTTGGGTATCCCGTCTCATTTATGAGACCGTCATTTTTTTCTATATTTGTGTTTACTCATAAATATTTTTGTTTATCATTAGGGGACAATGATTATAAAGATGAGTAAGGATTCAGCTGTCCCAGTTGCTGTTGAAATGGAGCAGGGGTGCACAGCATCTGAAACTCGGTTGCTCTTCAACAGGGTCAAGTCTTTCATTTCACAAAACTCATCGTATGTTAATCCTATTCTCATATCCCCTTAACTATATAGTGCTATCTTTTAACCTGTTTAATCCCAATATTTCCCCCCTTAAAAATGCAAAATGGATTCCAACTTCTGAAAGAAAAAAGAGCTCTCAATGATTTGAACTCTTGCCTTGGTTAAAGGGTCCAAACTTTTGAGAAAAAAAGGACTCTTGCCATTTCTCCTTGTAAATTTTTGCATCATTTCATCTGTTCAAACGATTGATCTTGTAATATATGCATAGTTGTTTAGGGAGGGCGCAAGGCGCACCGAGGCACCCTCGCGCCTTAGGCACGTGCTTTTTTGACCAAAACTGCTAAAAGTAATATTTACTTAAAATTAAACGTATTTGCATCTAAATAACTAATATATTTAAGTTAAAAACACATAAATTACACAAATTAAAAAAAAAAAAAAACATGTATGTACTAGTCAAAAAACTTAAATAAGGGAAAAAGAAGAAATGAGTGTGAGCAGTTTCTTTCAGTCTTAGAAGGTAAACACCCTAGTTTTACACTTCTACTTATAGATAAAAATGTGTACTATTCTGAACCCTAGAAACATATTTTTTTTGTTAATTTCTTTTTAAATGCTTTTTAAACTTGCGCCCGCCTCACCCATGGAGAGGCGCATACCCTTACGCCCCGTGCGCCCTGCGCCTGAGGCGCGCCTTTGACAACTATATATATGCAGTTAAAGTGAATGGGTGAAACCTTTTCTTACCCATTCTTTTTAAAAAAACACTCACTTTCTCACTTTCCTATTATATGTCACATTTTTTATCCATGCTCAAATTAAATTTTAATTTATTGGGTATCAATTTTTTTTAGACCCTTATTAAATTTATATAGGTCAAAATAAAATCGTAATATAATGTTCATTAATTTATAAAGGATATTGTTGGAAAAAAGAAAGTAAATTTGGGTTGGAATTGACAAATAAAAAATAATGATATTTTTGATAAAATGGGACGATTAAATAGGAACGGAGGAAGTAAGAGTTTTATCAATTTAGAGCTTGAAAAATAGTAAATTCTCAATTTATGGCCTAAATTGTTTTTCCTATTAATTTAGGGATTGAAAGATTATAAACTATTAATTTAGAATTTGAAAGATAGAAACTAGTATTGGTTAAAGACTCACAATTTACGATAATATTTGACATTCTATAATTTTTATTTATCCAGTTATATTTTTATAATTACAAATTCCAAAAATAAGGTATATTAATTTTTTTTTTACGGGAAAAGTAAATAAGTATTACTCAATCAAAGAATGCTCATGCCTTACGTCATTGACCACAAGGTCAATACAACAATCGGGAATCTCCCCATGCAAAAACGCTCAAAACCGGGGTTCGAACCAAAATGAGAAAGAGTATGAGCTACCTTGTTGGCTTATCTTCTTGCAAAAATAAAGCTAACACTGCCCAAAAAAGACCCCAAGTTCACAAATCCTGCACAATCATCATGGTGTATGCTTCCACCTCAATCTCGCCTCTAATCGCCAAAATGAGGTTCCTAGAATCGGATTCAAAAATAACATCACGAAATCCCCTTTCCATCACTTGTTGCATACCGAACCGGAGTGCCAAGGCCTCAATCAAGGTGTTGTTAGACGCGACGGCTACCCCTCTCTTAACCCCTGCGAGTGAGACCCCACCTAAATCATCACGAACCACAAAACCAAAACCGACCGACTTGTCCCGAAACACAGCCGCATTTGAGTTGAGCTTAAGAAAGCCAGACGGCGGCCGAGTCCAAACAGAGCCGACGCTTCCCGAGGACGGTCCCGTTTCCGAACAAACTAAGTGTTAGTGCATTCCAAAGCTAAACGGAGTGATCTTTCCAGAATCTGATCAGGGTCCGGCTGCTGCTTCTCAAAGTGAAGGATGTTTCTCGCTTTCCACATGTGCCACGTAGTGGTGGCGAAAACAGTGATGCCGTAGTCCGGCAGGTCATGAAGGAGACCCCAAAACACAGATTTGAAACTAGTCGAAGGGTGGAGATCAGGACCAATGCGCAGCGGACTCCTACCCCAAGTGTGGACAACAATCGGGCATCGAAAAAAGATGTGGGAGATGGACTCGTGTTCGTGCCCACACGCTTTGCACACAAGAATCAACAAGGATGCCACGAGTGGAGATCGCCAAAAGGGTGGGGAGAGCTTCATTGCAGGCTCTCTAGAGGAAATGACGTGATTTTGGGGATGTTTCTGGTGCCATAAAGGCGTTTCAATGAGGGTGGACGGAGGTCGACCAATCTTGAGGCGCCTTTGCCAAATGATAAGCGGAACGAACCGTGAACTTACCTGATTTTGTGAAGTTCCAAACAATCTGGTCCGCGGGGCGCCGACCACTAAGGGGAATCTGGGAAATTTTGTGGGCGTCCGCCTCTTCGAACAAAGTGCCAATAAGATTACGGTCCCAATCCCCTCTCTCAGGCGAAATCAAATCGGCCACCACCATACCCTGCATACCCTCGGGCCTCGACCCCTCAGCCCTCTTCTTTCGGTCCACCCCAATCCAACAATCCGTGAAACAACGGATATGAGAGCCCTCACCCACCTGCCAGGCTGCTCCTTCCATGACGAGGTCACGTGCCTTAATGATGCTGCGCCATAGAAAACTCTGCTGAAATCCAACGGTTGCCTACTCAATATTGGCTCTTGGGTAGTATCTTGCCTTGAGAATTTTTGTAACCAACAAACCATGACACAAGGAGAGCCGCCAATATTGCTTCGCAACCATCGCAAGATTAAAGAAGAATATTTCCCTGAACCCTAAACCTCCCCGATCCTTCACCCTAGAAATCTTCTCCCAACTAAGCCAATGAACCTTTCTCTCATTCGGTGTTGCTCCCCAATAAAATCGAGCCACCGCTTTTTCAATATCCTCACACAAAGACCGGGGGAAGAGGAAACAACTCATAACATAATTTGGAATAGCTTGGACCACTGGTTTGATGAGAATTTCCCGACCCGCCTTAGTAAGAGTTTTTTCCTTCCATCCCCTAAGTCTGCTGATCACACGGTCCACAACAATTTGGAAGACCACTTTCTTGCTCCTCCCAAAGATGGTCGGGAGGCCCAAATACTTTGAATATTGGACCACCGTCTTTGCCCCCAGAAGCTTCTCAATTTCCAACTTCCTTTCCTCTTTGACATTGGCACTCGTAACCAACTCTGACTTCTCCATATTGATTCTTTGCCCCGATGCCATCTCATAGGTATGGATGATTGCCGCCACTTTCGTGATTTCACTTTGGTTTGCTCTGAAGAAGAGGATACTATCGTCAGCGAAGAGAAGATGGGAGACCGGAGGAGCTTGACGAGCTACCTTGATTCCCGAGATATTTCCTTCAATCTCCGCCTTTCTGATTAGGGACGAGAAACCCTCTGCACAGATAAGAAACAAATAAGGGGAGAGGGGGTCCCCCTAACGAAGGCCCCTACCCGGAACAAATTTCTCAGTAGGGAAACCGTTAATCAGGAGGGTGTACGAAACAGAGGTCACACACCGCATCACCAAATCAATCCATCTTTCATGGAAACCCAACTTCACACACATAGCCCTAAGGAAAGCCCACTCCACACGATCATAAGCTTTACTCATATCCAGTTTCAAAGCCACAAAACTACGTTTTCCTTTTTTCTTTTTTTGGAGGAAGTGAAACATTTCAAAAGCGACCATAGCATTATCAGTGATCAAACGATTAGGAATGAAAGCACTCTGATTAGGGGAAATAACATCTTTTATCACATGCTTAAGATGGTTTGCTATGACTTTTGTTATGACACGAAAAACTACATTAAACAAGCTTATATGATGGAAATCTTTTGGATTCTCAGGGGATTTCACTTTTGGGATTAACACAATATGGGTATGATTAAGGGAGGAAGGATCAATCTCATTATTTAACACCCCCAAATAAGTAGACACAAAAGAAGAGTGAGTAATCTGCCAGAAATTCTAAAAAATAGAGGAGGCATACCATCGGGCCCGGGGGCCTTTGCCGGATGCATCTGCTTCAGTGTCTTCTTTACCTCCGCTTCTGTGTAAGGCTGAGTGAGGGTCTCGTTCATGTCTTCAGTCACCTTTTGCTCAATTGACTCGATAACTAGGTGCATATTACTAGGACAAACCGGCGAGAATAGCTCAACAAAAAACTCCCTCATCACTCTCCCCACCTCTTCATCCCCAACAGCCCACTCCCTCTCCCCATTGCGAATTCTCTGAATGTGGTTTCTCTTTCTCCTCTGTGATGCTTTTTGGTGAAAAAAAAGGGTATTACGGTCACCGTTCCTAAGCCACAGTTCTCGAGAGCGTTGGAACCAAAAGATTTCTTCATGCTTAAGCAAGTCATCAAGTTCGGTCTGTTTCATTTTGAGCTTCGAAATCACCACCTCACTTTGGCCTCCCTCCTGGAGAGCTTTGATTCTTTCCCTCACCCCCCTAATCTTTTTTCCCACATTCCCAAAAGTACTTTTATCCCAGTGCCGGAGTTGCTGCCCACATCTCATGATACGATCCTCAAAAGGAATGGAGAGGTTGTGACTCTCCCACCCACTTTCCACAACCTCAGAACACTTATCATTCTCCAGCCACATTTTTTCAAAACGAAAGAGTTTTCTTCGATCCCGTTGGCCTCCTTGCCTTAGCGATCTGCCCTCACACTCAATCAACAGTGGTGAATGATCGGACTGATATCTGGGTAAATGTGTCACTGTGGTGTTCGGGAACAGGCCTCTCCATCGGGAATTTGCGATTGCCCGATCGAGGCAAACTTGGATATTGTCCTCCCCCACTCGGTCGTTAGACCACGTGAATTTGTGGCCTTTGAACCCCAGGTCCCGATGACTAAGGTCGGACACTGTGTTTCGAAACTCCTCCATTTGACGCGTTCTCTGTGTGTTTCCCCCACACTTCTCCCAACTCCACAAAATCTCATTGATGTCTCCACAACACAGCCAGGGGTGATCAGTATAGGGCGCCACCCTTCGAAGAAGTTGGAAGGTCTTTGCTCTTTGATCCCCCTTCGGCCATCCATACACCCCCGTAAACTGCCAAGGAGAGTTAAGGCCCTCCCCCCGAATTTCAGCTGATATGTGATTATTGGAGAAGGATGTCAAGTTGAGGTCGATATGGTTTCTCCAAAGCAAACAAAGACCCCCACTTCGATTTCTACCAGGGTCCGGGCCCTCAATAGGGATGCACCCCCCAAACCGTAACGACAAGCGACTCATCTGAGTGTTTGTGATTTTCATTTCCATGAGAAAGACCACACCCGGGTCATTCTCATGTAGGAGCTTCTTGAGAGCTCGAATTGTCGCCCGATTGCCAAGCCCGCGACAGTTCCAGCTTAGGATGATCATGGTGATCGGGGGGGTTCCCCCACAACCACCGCCGTTGGTGTAAGCGTGGGTTTGGCTCCCACAATGTTTGGCTTTCTTCCCCTCTTTTCTTCCCTGTAGCTAACCTCCGATTCCATTGTTTGTCTCTTTTGTCCTTCTTTCCCACTATCGACTGGGACAACTTTCACTTGTTCCCGGGGGGCTATAAGTCACTGGTTTGTGTGTGTTGGGCTCTGGGTTTCTGAAGTCTGCTGAACTTTTTTCTGGTGGGTTTTTGTAATGAGCTTGGTTGACAATTTTTTGAGTTCGGCAGTGGGGGGTGAGGATTGGGACTATGAGTGGGGTGGTGGATTGTTGGCTTTGGGTTATTTTGGTTACGAGCATGTTGGTGGGTGTTATTGGGGGGTTGGATTTCGGGGTGGTCATTGTGGGTGTTGGTGGGTTGGGTGAGCTAGTGGGTGGGGTCAGGGAGCAGTGGGTGGAAAGTTGTATTGGTTGGGGTGAGGTGTCTTGTTTGTTTTCTGATATGCTGAGGGGCGGTGGGGTTTGACTGTGTAGTGAGTTTTGGCGTTGGGGAGGGAAGTTATGGGGGTAGTTGGTGATATTGGTAGGGTGATTTATGGTGGTGGTTGGATGGTTTTTCTCTTGTATAAATAACTCAGATCCTGTATCCAAGTTTTCCATTTTCACTCCGAGTTCCACTTCGATTTTTTCCTCATTCACACCAATTCGTTCCAGGTTTGAACAAACCTTCTCCATTTCCACTGACTCACTGTTACTCTTCGAGTTTTCCTCATCCTCCTCCCCCTCCTCTGTTTTCCTGGTATTGTTTTCATCTATAACACTCGCTCGAAACTTTTCAAAGAGCTGGCGTCTGAGGGAGGTATTTTCTTTTGCACGCGGTTGTTCGTCCACACTGATTGCTGCTTTCTTCATAGGGGAGGCCCGCAACCATTCACCAAACGGGAGCCTATCATCAGGGATAGTGTTCAGGTCCCTTTCCCCATCAATAAGGTCACATTCCTTCTTCATATGGCCCAACAAACCACAAATATAACAGAAAGAGGGGAGTCTCTCATATTGAAATCAATCCAGGCTCTGTTTGAGGGGCTTAACTCCAGGTGAACCCCGTTGAGTATGGGCTGTTGGAGATCAATTCTGACCTTTACTCGAACACTTCTAGCACATCCGTCAATGGACTCCATGTCTGCCTCCAGAAACTCCCCAATCTGATTCGCTATTGTAGTAATCGTTTTCACCCTTCTGGCTTGCTAGGGAAGGTCGTATAGCCGTAACCAAAAGGCCACTCTGTCCAGATTGACCATTGAGGGTTGTTCCCCTTTTCCGAGCTCCTTGAACACTAGGATATATTTATCAAAGTGCCATGGTTCCCTGGCCAAAATATCCATCATGTCCGTAACAGATCTAAACTGAAAGGAAAAAAGATTTTTCCCAATTTCCTTAGTGGTGAAGCCCCTCGGCGGATTCATTGCTCGCTTCACCGATTCAAGGAGACCAAAAGCATTAAAGTGTTTGTTAGTCAGCACCTTCCCAATGAGACACATGGTAGAGCTCTCAACTTCCGCTCCTTCTTCCTCCTCAATCCGAATCACTCTCTCACTACCCCGATCTACTCTCTTTCCTCTCAGATCCATCGCCATTCCTAGTTATGCACCTAGAAATCGGACAAAGACCAAACAGAGAAGACCACGACACAAACAGAGGCACTCACTGACAAGCAAAAACACAGAAAAAAGCACAGTAAAGACAAGCACACAAAGACAGAATAAAACACAAAGCAAAAACCACGGGACACCTAGACACGCACTCAGGCACAAGGGGGAATAAAAAAGGGGAAGAAGACAACAAAAAGTAGGGGAAAAGTCAAGGCACAAAAAGAAGGGGAAAAAGGGGGAAAACAAGCAGAGGCAGATCCGAATCCAGCCAAAGTAAAAGAAAAGACACAGATCTATGATTTCGAAGTGTAGTGCGGCGAGATCTGACCTACAAAACTTCCGACGGCCGGAAACGGAGACATCCCACAAGGAGAGACAGAAACCCTAAGCTAAGAGGGACCAATTAATTGGATACATATAATATTATATTAATTTAATTCTAGTGGAAAAAATAAGAAAAAAATAAGTAGTGCATATAAATAAGGATATAAATTATAAAATAATTACTCCTAGGTGCAAAAAGGCACATGGTATCACTCCTAGATCTAACAATATTTCCTAATTACTACTAGATGCAAAACCTCATATGAAATACCCACAATATCTTTTATCTTCCAACTCCTAAACATCAATTGTCATATCTTTCTTTCTCTCTTCTTATTTCCCTATCCCTCACACTCAGCATTCTCTATTCACCTATACCACCCCCACCCCCACCCCCAAACCCCATCCCACCCACCCCCACCCCCCACCCCCAAAAAAAAAAATAGCCACCCTCAACTTGAAAACCTCGGCGGCCTCCGCCCACCAACCTCTCCCCACCCACCCACCCACCCACCCACACAAAAAAAAAATCAAAATTCAGAAAACAACAATCCCCACCCAAAAAAACAAAGGAAAAATTACTATAAGGTACAAAATTTATGGAAAAATTACTCTAAGGTACAATGTGCAAAAATTACGTTGCACTGTAGTATCTAATTTGAACTAAAGTGCAAATTTTTTTTTGCACATTGTACCTTAGAGTAATATGTGTGTCCACTTTGCACCTTAGAGTGAGGACCCAAAAAACAAACCCATGCACCTCCTCGCACGTCGTCGCGGCCATGCCGGGGACGCCCAAACCAGTAGATACCGCTGCCGCGCCCCTTCTCCCCAAAACGGGGTCCGATGTCCAATGATGGAGGATGGCGGCGGCAAACAGATCTGCGTCGCCGTTCTGAGTCGGAACCCTAGATCTCCAGTGAAGAAGTCGATGACGACGAGTCAGAATACTTTAGCTGCGAGAGCTCCGTGACCACACCGACTAAAACATCGTCATTATGCTCACCGAAAACAAGTCAGATCTGAACCACCTCCACGTGGTGGCGGAGCACGATGCCAGGTCTTCGCCGAGAAGGAATGCTTCTCATTCTTGGTCTCTGTTTTGCAGTAATTTCAGGCTTTCTTTAGATGTGAATTTAGAGCATTTAAAATCAGACATATTTGTGAAATTTGAGCACATCTCATTGATGAAAGCAGTATAATGTTTTTTTAAAAGATACGCTTCCGTTTTGCAATAAATGTCCTTTTAGCTTTTTTTTAATGAAATTAAGGACATATATTGACAAAATTGCCCTTATTTAATGAATGTTCTTTTTACCAACTTTTAAGATTTTTGCTTATCGTAAAAGAATTTTCTTTCACACATCTCAATAATTAGAAGTATCTTCTGAATTTAAAACAAGGGCAAATTTGGAAGAAATAGTGCAAAATAGGCTAAAAGAACATTTAATATTGGACAAATAAGAAAACTAAAGGGACACTATTGCAAAATGGAGTGAGTAATAAACATAAAACTTTTAGAATGTGAATTTTATTTTAAAAAAAATTAAGTCCATGAGATGCAGTTTAGAAATATCCTCGATTTGCTGAAGCTTTAATCAAATTTTGGTAACAAAAGTGGGGTACATTGAATTTGCAAGTGTGCTGGTGGTGAAGCATGTTTTTGTACCATAATTTTGTCAACTAAGTTTATGATTATTTTGTTTCTGTACAGGACAAGTTGAACAAATATCATACTAATTTGTTTCTGGAGGATGGTGGATCTTTTTTCAGGGGCGGTGGATCTGGAGATGGCATGTATAAATTAGATTTAGAGATGGAGGATGGTGGATTTAGATCTGATTTTTTGGAGATGAAGGATGGTGATTCTGGATCTGAATTGGGAGATGGAGATGCATAGGTTCATCAATTGATGAACCAATGCATGAATTTTTATGCATAGATTCGTAACTGTGTGCATATGTGCATGTCGGAATGAGGACAAAGATATGTAAACTTTGAAATTTTAGACGACGAAATGTACATTTTTGAATTTTAGATATGTAAATTTCTTTAATTTTTCAATTTTGATTGAAATTTTCAAGTTATAATGCTTTTATTCGGTTGGAATTTTCAGGATGGGAAATTTTTTGGAAGATGAACATATGTAAAATAGGAGGATGACTTAAAAAAGGTAAAAGTATATTAGCCTTTTTGGTGCAATTTTTGCACTTATTATTAAGGGGGGAAAGCTTTAAGGTACAAAGTGCAAAATAAAAAAACTCTAAGGTTCAAATGCAACTTTTTGGTACAAAGTGCAGTTTTTTTTTTCAAACAAAGTACAATTTTTTGTGCACTTTAGAGTAATAAAAAATTGCATTTGTACCTTAGAGTTACTACTTCCTATTTTGTGCACCTTAGAGTCATTATCTCTATTATTAATTACAAAAATCTCTTTGCATCTAAGAGTGATACTCACTTTCACCTAAGAGTGATTCACTCTTTATGATACTGCTGATGCTTTAATATTTTAAAAATATTATATGTTAATTTGTGGTAGTTTGTAATCCATTTCATGTATGAGATACTCTTGTATGAGTTTCGTCTTAATTACTTATGTTTATTTTGGATTTTGTGAAATTTTTTGGAAAATGAACATATGTAAAATAGGAGGATGACTTAAAAACGGTAAAAGTATATTAGCCTTTTTGGTGCACTTTTTGCAGTTATTATTAATTACAAAAATCTCTTTGCATCTAAGAGTGATACTCACTTTCACCTAAGAGTGATTCACTCTTTATGATACTGCTGATGCATTAATATTTTAAAAATATTATATGTTAATTTGTGCTAGTTTGTAATCCATTTCATATATGAGATAATCTTATATGAGTTTCGTCTTAATTACTTATGTTTATTTTGGATTTTGTAAATCTGATTTTTGGTTTTAAAATCCTAAACCGGTTTTACTTTGGGATTTGAGTAACACTTCACAGGTCTATATATTAATTCTATCATTGTTATATGTAAAAACTATTACTGTTATGCATAAAAAATTTATATGATTAAAAATATAAAGTATTTTTTAAAGAGTGAGTTTTTGTGCATATCAGTAATAGTTTTTATGTATAACAGTGATAGTTTTTACACATAACAGTGATACTAAAAAAATCGAGTTCACCGTTAACTCAGTTTCACACAAGTTTTTGTCTTGGGATTTTGTAAACCGAATTTTAAAAAAACCAACCTCTATCAACCTATAAACTTTAATCATTACACAATTATCTAATCATTACATTTTCTTCCAACAGTAGTATAATAATACAACATCATTCAACTCCTAAACATTTAACATAAACATAACATTAAGGGTTTCGATTTTCTGTGGAGCACCAAGGGCAGATATCTTACATTCATTTCGTGAGGATTATTAATTAAGATCATGCATTATTAATTTAGTCATATCAATTTTTTTAATAATTGTGTTGCTCATTATTGAATGCTTATCTTTGGACAAGAAGGACAAGCAGTCATAAAAAGTATTTGACTTTTCAAAATAGGCAAATAGATAAATTAACTCATATAATTATAAAGAGTGAATCTAAAAATTTAAACGTGCAGAGAGATGCAAAATTAATTTATAGATATCTTACATCCATTTCGTGAGGATTATTAATTAAGATCATGCATTATTAATTTAGTCATATCAATTATTTTTAATAATTGTGCTGCTCATTATTGAATGCTTATCTTTGGACAAAAAGGGCAAGCAGCCATAAAAAGTATTTGACTTTTCAAAATAGGCAAATAGATAAATTAACTCATATAATTATAAAGAGTGAATCTAAAAATTTAAACATGTAGAGAGATGCAAAATTAATTAATTTTTTTTTAATATTCCCTTTATTCATTAGCTAAATTCTCTTATTTCATCATCGGAGGGGGCTTATTGAAGGAGGCACATCAAGTGTACAATTTGTTGATGTTGCACGGATGTTGTTTCATATGTTGGACAACATTCTGCACAACATCATAAATTTGCCATTTCTCCTAACATTGACTCCGTTTTTAACAGATGTGTTTTTCTATGTTTCTTACATTGCAGGTTGAAAACAAATTCGGTTATTGTCAAGCGGTTGCATTGTGGTCGAGTGAGAATAGAAAGATCATGGGTGGTTACACCAAGATCATGGAGATAGTGGAGGAGATGTTCAAGGCTATCCAAGCCAAGTGGATAGGACAATGTAGTTGATTAGAAAGTCTATAAATACCCTGCATTGGTCGACATTCAAGTTCGAGGAAAAGTGAAATACCATTTGCTCTACTTCAAACTTTAGAGAGTAACATTCAAGACACAACCGAAAGTACAACCTAGAGTGTTTGTATCTTGTAGAAGTGTGAGGGTCGATGCTATTCTATTTTTACTGGTCGAGGGAATACAATCTCTCCCATCAGTATTAGATCAAGTTTTAGGTTGAACAAGATCACTAGTTACTTGATTGAATAAATTAATTTTTGGTGTGTGGTTTTTCACTACACCTTTTAGGATCTTGTAAGAGGTTCTTGTGTATCTCACTACTTATTATAATGATGTTTTTAATCATGAGGTTCGTATAGTCTGAATTAAAACTATACACAATTTTGAAATCCTTTGCACCGCATTTTTATACTTCCGCTGTCAATGTTGTTTTACATGTTTCACAACATTTTCAACAACATTTTGAAAATACACGCACACACACACTTTCAGTTGGCGCTAGAGCCATAAACTTGATACATTAAGTTAAAGGTCCTATGTTTTAAAGTGTGTTTTTGCAATGGATTATCCGTTGACTCCTTCTTTAAAACCTCCAATTTTGGATGGATCCATTTACCCCTATTGGAAACCTAAAATGCACATGTACATTAAGTCTATAGATGAGAGAGCATGGCGTAGTGTGTTATCTGGTTGGAATCCACCAAAGACATTTGATGATAAAGATGGAGAATCGCAAGTAAAAAAAGGAGATTGATTGGTCAAATGATGAATGCACATTGGCCAATTTCAATTCTAAAGCCCTTAATGCGATTTTTACTGCTACTGATGTTTCTATGTTTAAACTGATATCTAACTGTATTTCTTCTAAGGATGCATGAGAAATATTGCAGGAACATTGTGAAGGATCAGAAAGTGTTCGAAGGACTAGACTTCGAATGTTGGGATCCAAGTTTGAAAACTTGAGGATGAAAGATGATGAGAACATTTCATCATACAATGAAAGGATAAGTGAGATTGCTAATGAGTCACATTCACTTGGTGATCAAATTTCCAACACTCGGTTAGTCAATAAAATACTTAGAACTGTTTCTAAACGATTTAATGCTAAAGTATGTGCAATAGAAGAGACTAAGAATACTGATTTATTGAGTCAAAATGAGTTGATCAGTATTTTAAAAACTTATGAAATAAACTCAAATATGTTAGATGATGAAAAACATGAGAAAGATAAAGACAAGAAAGTACTTGCTTTTAGAGGCGAAACTTCTGATAATGCTGGTAAACATCCCTATGTTACTGAAGTTGATTCTGATGATGATGTGTTGGGAGATGAATTTAATAAAGATTTTGATTAGATCCCAAAACCCCTGAGTATGACATGTATCAGGACATCTTGATAATATAGAATCAGGATCAGGTTTCAATAGAAATTAGGAATCAGGATTATCTGCATCATGTATAGTCAACAGATATAGATCAGGAAATTTTTGTATACTGAAGACTCAGAAGACTCTAATGACTCAGAAGAATCCTGAAGATTGAAGAATCCTGAAGACCGATGATCCTGAAGACTGTTTGTGTATTGAACAAAAAGGACCCTGAACCACTATCTTAATGAAATAGTGTTATGTTTATTCCTAGTACAAACAAACAGAATGTTAGACATTTGTGGACATTAAGGAACATATCAGCTCAGAAACATCAACTTAAAAAGAGCCGTTTTGTTTGTCTCTGTTCAAAATAAAATTTCAACCAATGAGGAGGCAACAACAATGTACTCTACTGACACTGAAAGCGACATCTCACTGAAGAAATGTCAAATCTGATATCTTCCAGTTCACAGAAATTGGTGATTGGCTATATGACTGCATATTTCCTAAAACATGCAAGGGTGTGTTCAAATCTTAAAAATAGCCATTCATCAATAACCAGAAGAGGAAACTCTTGATGCTATCTCTTCCAACAGATAGTTTTTCAAAGAGTGACCTTTTGAGAAGTTGCCTATAAATACTAGTAACCTTCACCATTGAAAGGTTACGGGAAATCAAAGTAACTCCAGAGCTCATTCGTATTCTTGCAAATTGAAGCACTCAAAAAACCAAGATTTCCCAAGTGTTTCACATTGAAGAGAGCTCATTCACTAAGCCTAGTTTTGATAGATATATCCAAAGCTTAGTAGAGATATCCTAGCCTTTGCATTTGTACTTATTGTCAAAGGATATCTCACCCTAGTTGGAAACCAACCCAAACCAAACCCTTTTGATAGGTAGTTTGTGTATTGTGTGATTGTTGGTGAGTAAGAGTTGTAAAGAGTGAGTAAGCTGCAGTTGAGTTCAGCCAAAAAGCTCTAGAGGAGAAGTTAGTAAGCTACTTGTGGTAGTCTGAAAACTTGTGTGTGTTGAGTTAGTAAGCTGCAGTGAGTCAGCCAGAAAACTCAAGGTAGAAAAGTTAGTAAGCTGCAGTGAGTCATCCTGAAAGCTTTAGGAGAAGTGTGTTAAGGAATTTCTCTGAAGATCAGAGAGAGTGGATGTAGGAGCTTGAGTCTCTTAACCACTATAATTGCTGTGTTGTTTGCTTTCTGTACTGCATACTATCTGCTGCATATTTTCACTGAAAGCATACTGATTTTACTGATATTCAGTTGGAAACAATCCACTGAACTTGCATTAAACTTGATCACAGCTTTAACCACTGTTTTACTAAGGAAGAGATTTTCAGCAAGATAAAACGAGTATAAACAAACTTAGGGCAACACATTCCGCACTCTTGATTAGCTAGAACAGATAGTTACCAAACTGAACAAACTCTACTGAGTATTCAGTAAGATAATTATCTGATCCAAGCTTCTCAGAATCTCTGATAAACTCAGGATCAGTCGGGCTAATCTGAAGCTTCTGAAAGCTGCTCAAGATCACTGTCTCAGTAGACTTTGGCTCAGGGCAAGATTCTCAGGACATCCTGACCCATCTGATCTCAGTGAAGAAAAGTTTTAAAAATCACTGAACACGTGTATTCCCCCCCATACACGTGTAAGACTCGTTTGCACCGGGACCAACATGATGTTTCTGATTTATGTGATGAAAATGTTTCTGAACAATTTGCTCTTATCACTAAGCAATTCAAATCTTTTCTAAAAGGAAAGTTCAAAAGACCAAATGGTAATTTTCAACCAAAAGATAAGTTTAATCAGAATACATAACCCTCTGATAAAAAAATTGTTCCAAGCCAGTCTTCCAGTTTCAATCAACCTAGACAATTTACTAAGGATAACAAGTTCAAATATGATCCTGAGTACAGAAAAAAGGTTAAATGTGATGCATGTTATGGATATGGTCATTATGCTAATGAATGTGCTAATACTATGCTTAGGAAAAAGATGAACTTTAATGCTACCTTAAGTGATGATTCTGATGATGAGACTGATGCTGGTAAATGTGAACTAAGTGCTATGTCTACTTGAATAGTTTATGATGATACATTTGATGATGATCTCGATGATGATTGGTCTGAAGCAGATTCAGATGTTATCACAACATCTGAAACAACATTCAGTAAATGTGATTATGAGATTAACTGTTTTGCTGGAACTATTCTAAATGTTGAAACTTCAAATTTTGCTGATTGTAACTCTGAATATTTGAAGTTTAAAACTGATTTAGAAACTCAAAAATAGGTGTTGAGTTCATTATCTTAGAAAATTCAGATTTGAAAGAGAATCTTTTAAAACTTGAAGTTCTTTTAACTAGAAAAGATGTGGAAATTTCTTCTTTGAAAAATGAGTTTAAGTGTACTACTCTGAGTTTTAAAAAAAATTCTGCTAGCACTGCTGAATTAAATGATGCATTATTGATTGGTAGATTTGATAATGTTGGACTTGGTTTTGAGAAAACTACTGAAGACACTCCAATCTCCAGTAAACCTATTTCTTTTGTAAAAGAAGGAACTTGTTTGACAAAACCTTTGAATCTTAAACAAAGGAAATCTGCTGGATTATTTGAAGAGTATGTTTGTTTTTATTGTGCTAGAGTAGGTCACATTCGTCCATACTGTTCTAAGTTAAGAAGAGATTTAAAAGCTGGAATTGTTTTACTTGACAAAATTGAACACCCTATAAAACAGGTTAACAACACTAAAAAGTGGATTCATAAGAACATGTTGTGTAATATTGTTTATACATATTTGAAAACATGTGTTCCTGGATCTTGGTACTTTGATAGTGGTTGCTCTAGACACATGACTGGTCAAATTAATCATTTGTCTAATTATACATCTTGTGATGGTGGTCATGTTACCTATGGTGGTGGTTCAAAAGGTAAAGTTGTTGGTAAAGGAACTTTGAATGTTCCTGGTTTTCCAAAGTTGACAAATGTGTTACATGTAAAATGTTTACTTGCTAATCTGATTAGTATTAGTCAGTTATGTGATGATGATTTACATGTGAAGTTTGACAAAAAATCATGCTATGTACTTGACAAAAATGATGAATGCTTAATGACTGGTGAAAGATCTGCAGATAATTGCTATTTGATTGGTTCAAACCATATTTGTAAAAGTGTTAAAGCAGATGACATTATTCTATGGCATCAAAAACTTGGTCATGCTAATTACAGAAGTATTCAGAAATTGCATAGACTAGGTGCTGATGTTGGTTTACCTGATCTTAACTTTGAAAAAGGAAAAATCTGTGGACCATGCCAGAAAGGTAAGCAAGTAAGGACAACACATCAAATGTTGTCAGCATGTACAACAAATAAGTGTTGTGAGTTGATTCATATGGATCTAATGGGTCCTATGGAAACATAAAGTTTAGGTGGAAATAGGTATTCCTATGTTCTTGTTGATGATTTTTCTAGATATATTTGGGTTACTTTTCTAAAAGAAAAATCTGATACCATTTTCTGAGTTCAAAATTCTTTACAAAAGGTTTAAAACTATTTTATGTTTAAAGATCAGTAGGATAATGTCTGATCATGGAAGAGAATTTGAAAACAGTTTGTTTATTAATTTTTTGAAAAGAAAGGTATTTTGCAAGAGTTTTCTTCACCTAAAACTCCTCAACAAAATGGGATTGCTGAAAGAAAAAATAGAACTTTGCAAGAAATGACAAGAGTTATGCTATCCTCAAAAAGTTTGTCTAAGAAATTATGGGCTGAAACTTTAAACACTGCTTGTCACATTGTGAATAAAGTCTATATTCGTTCTGGTAGTAATTGTACTCCCTATGAGATTCTGAATAACAAGAAACCAAATTTGAAATACTTTCACGTGTTTGATTGTGTTTGTTACATTTTGAATGATAGAGATCAGTTGCACAAGTTTGATTCAAATAGTGATAAAGGTTTCTTCTTAGGATATTCTAAGAATAACAAGGCATATAGAATCTATAACTTGAGAACTGATATAATGCAAGAATCTGTTAATGTGATATTTGATGAACTTGCAAGTCTTGCAGGTAAAAGTGCCTGAAGATATGTATCAGATTTGGTAGAAGTATCCAAAGATACTGATGACACTGAAGATAGTAAGGATGTTGATCAGAATGTTTCCTCAATATCTGATGCAACATTACCCAAAAGTTCAGATATTGAAAATCTTTCACAAGAATCACAGTATCCAAAACATTTGGTTCCCTCAACAAAGATAATGAAAAGTCATCCATCAGATCATATCATTGGAGAATGATATCATGATTGCTCAAATATATGTTGATGATATTGTATTTGGTGAAACTTGTAATGATATGCTTGATATTTTTGTTAAAGAAATGACCTGTACTTTTGAAATGGGAGAACTGAATTTATTTTTAGGTCTTCAAATTAAACAAATGAAAGATGGTATTTTATTTTCTCAAAACAAATATGCTAAGAATTTGGTGAAAAAGTTTGGTCTTGAAAGTGCTAAAACTATGAAAACCCCTATGGGTTCAACTCAAAAGTTGAGTAAAGACTTGATTGAAAAAAATGTTGATCCTACTTTATATAAATCAATGATTGGTAGTCTTTTGTACTTAACTTCTAGTAGGTCTGATATTATGTATAATGTTTGTCTTTGTGCTAAATATCAAACTAATTTTAAGGAATCACATCTTAATTTTGTAAGGCTACGTTTGATAGCCCAGTTAGACCGCGTGATGTCACTCTAATTGTGGGCATTTGGGTGTTTGATAGCCCAGTTTAACTAATCTCAGAGGCCCACGATTGGGCCCAAGCCCGCGCCTATTTACTGTGCGTCTTTAGCCGAATAATCTCACCAAAATAGGTCTGATTTTAAATCAGAGGGCTACAGTAATGCGGGATTTATATGAAATCCCAAAAATGCCCCTCGCACATATAAACACAAATCACCCCTTTATTAATTTTTTATTTTCAGTTGGATTCTATGGACCACCCTCTTCGCACAATAGAGACGAACAAACCCTAATCTGGTCTTTCTCTGTCGTTGCCCTATACCGGATTCCGGCGCCAGCGATTTCGAGAAATCCTTCTTGATTAGCGATTCGAAGTTGTGTAACGTGGATCAGACAAATTCGGCAAGTTACGCCAACACTTGAGATCTGATGGCGGCGGTTGAGTTGAATCCGAAGATCGATTCAATTTCTGGCAAGTTGTTGGATATTCTGGCGTACATATCGAGAATGCGTATGATTTTTTGCAGCCATTTTTTGCTGTTTTTCGCGGCCATTTTTTGCTGTTTTTAGCCACGATTTCTGGAAATGCGAATAGAATAATTTTCTGGATCTGTGAAATGCGATTTTTTTTCGGCGATTTTTTGGAAATGCGAACAGAACAGAGTCTCCCAATTTAATTTCTGGATTTGTGAAGAACTCAATTGAAAAACAAGTTCCAAGATTAATTTTCTTGATTATGGCTATATAGGTATGTTTGATCGAATGTAATTTTCTTTGCTTCTTCTATTCTTTAATTCCTCAAAATATGAGTATAATTTAATTTCCTGTTGTTTGATGAATAATTTAATTTCCAGATTAATCTTGGAACTTGTTTCTCTCTCCATTGAACAGAGTCTCCACCGGGTTCGCAAATGAATTAAAGAAAATTACACCTCACCTCCTAACTTTCCCAATTCAATTTCTGGATCTGTGAAGAACTCAATTTCACCACGCAAAGCTTGTAAATACCTTCATCCACGATCGCTTTCAGAATAATTGGATTTGAGAAATGAATATATGGTGGATATGGTTGTAATTTAACTAAAATTGCAGGGATGAATCAGTCAATTTTATTTAAAAATTACACTTTTTTTCGCCAGTCGGGTGATAAATTCTTTGCAATCAAACAAGCGCTTACATATCTTGGCCTTACTTTATCTGGGCCGACTTCTCTATCGGCCCAATCTCAAAGATAACAAGCATAAGCTACCAAACGGCCCCTAAAAAGAATTATAAGATATGTAGCTGGAACATGTGATCTAGGTATTTGGTACTCAAAAGATACTAATTGCTCTTTAGTTGGCTATAGTGATGCAGATTGGACAGATGATTGTGATGATAGAAAAAGTACTAGTGGGGGATGTTTCTACATGTGAAACAACATTATCTCCTGGCATAGTAAGAAACAAAATTGTGTTTCACAATCAACAGCTGAGTCTGAATATGTTGCTGCACTCAACCAAGGGCATATCCAGGATCAAAATGTAGGGTGGGCTGAAAGCTTAAAATAAATACACTATAAAACACAATAGTCATTTTTTTTTTACATAAGCTGTGCCCTACGATTCTTTATCCGATAAAACTCATCGATAATAGAATCATGATCAATGTCTTCAAACAATTCCCTTTCAATATAGACAATCATAGAATCTGATAAGTAATCACTCTCCATTTTGTTTCGAAGAACACTCTTAACATGCTTCATTGCTGAAAATGCCCGTTCGGTTGTCGCAGTGGTAACGGAAAGTGTCAAAACAAGGTGAACCAACTTCGTAATCAGAGCATAGGATCCCGTCTTGCTTATCTCGACTAACTTCTGGGATAATTCAGAAATAGTTGACAAATTCTGAAAAATTCCCTTAGAAAGAATATCAACTTTGTAATGCTGTAATTCAACTCTCAAACCACACATTTCTTGATCAGTAAAATCATCAGGATAAAATTTATCGGCCAGATCATAAATATGATCTCCATTAAACAACCTGAAGTTGTCTTTGGGATCCAAGGCAGCACTAAGCTTAAGAAGTTCCACAGTCTCATCATTGAACCTATTAATGATTTCATTCACCTGTGTATTTATTGCCTCGTTAAAGACATCAAATCGGTAATGATGCCCAAACGTGATAACATCCACTTGTTGACATGAATGCCCTGTACCCATTTCATAGCGATCATCCATATTTGGTACTGTAATATGATATTCTCTACAAACTGACTCAACATGTGCTAGAAGACAATCATAACCTTCATCCCTCAACAAGTTAAGTAAACTTTTGGTGCTTGAGACAAAATCCATTGCATTCAAGATATCAAGAGACTTTTGCTGCAAAGATCGACAAAGCATATCTGAAACTCCCAAAATTTTATTCATCAAGTGTAGAATGAATACAAAATCAAAAGACCTCATTACCAACCAACACCCGTAAGCTTCGCCACTTGTATCGTAAGAAGAACCCTCATCTGACATATGTTGAAGCACAGTAAGCACCGCACCATACATATCAATCAAACTACACGTGGAATCAGAATGAGAACTCCAACGAGTTTCTCCTGGACGATGCAGACTACCCATTTGATTAGCTCCTCTACTTGTTTCACGTTCTCCTGTAGCTATCTTTTCTGCAATTTCTATAGCTTGAGCGGATTGTAGTTCGGTGTGACGCTTAGGAGAAGCTTCAAGGATATTTACGATCTTCTTCAAGTTTGAAAAGAAACAATAAACTTGTCGTACATTTCCACCTGCACCAACTAATGCTAATTGCAACCGATGAGCAAAACAATGAACATGATATGCATAAGGGCAATCTCTCAAAAAAAGGGCTTGTAATCCATTCCATACACCGCCCATATTGCTCGCTCCATCGTACCCTTGACCCCGCATATTGCATATTTGCAAGTTATGTCGACTTAACACAAGACATATTTCTTTCTTCAGTGTTACAACAATAGTATCTTTAACATGTACAATGTCAAGAAAACGCTCTTTCAAAATACCATTATGTTGGTCCCGTTTGAAAACCCATTAGTGCGTTAAATACTAATTGTAATGCATATAAAACAGGGGAGAGGGAATGGTGGTTCCAATTTTTTTTTGCTTTTATGAACGATGTGTTTTGCTTATAATCGAATGCATATGACAAATAAGAACATAAAGCAGTAAGGAACACACGATTTTTATAGTGGTTCGGAGTCCAACTCCTACATCCACTCTTCCCTATCACAAGGGGCACCAACTTAACCAACTGGACTTAGTTTTATGTGTTAGTCCAACACAATACAGATATTTAACGAGTTCTCACTCTCACGGGTCTTATCTCCCTCACGGGATTGCCTACCCTCCCTTTCGGGATTGCTTAGATGTTTACCGAGTTCTCACTCAAACGGGACTTATCTCCCTCACGGGATCGCCTACCCTCCCTTTCGGGATTGCTTAGATGTTTACCGAGTTCTCACTCACCTACAAACTTAACCTATCAAACTGATTTGGGTAAGGTTTGTTTGGTTTCCAACTAGGTTGAGATTTTCCCTTACATTTGTTTAGTCTCAATGCTAAGGATGGAAAAATCTCTCTAAGCTTAGGATATTACATTTGTGCTTAGATCTAGGGTAGAACACTCTTGAATATATGCGTGTATTTCTTGCTCAGTGTTCTATAGTGGAAATGCTAGATGATTAGACTTTTTGGATGTTTCACGCATTTCCCACACTTCCACACTTAATTTGATGGAAGAACTTGTATTTATAGTGTGGATTTGAATGTTACCGTTGGATGGAGTCACATTCAAATCCATACTATTCTGTAGCTTTTTGTAACTTTTTCAGGCTTGTTGTCTTCCTCTCATTGGTCCACGTCAGCTGAATCTAACGGCTATATTCTTCAGGATCTTCTGAGTCTTTAGGGTTCTCTGAGTCTTCAGGATTCTTCTGAGTCTCAGGATTCTTGATTCAGCAGACTTTCTTGGCGGACCTTGTACGATCAGTATATCGACACTTCAGCTAAGCGAAGTTCGACTCTTCGATTTTGATAATCGACCCCTTAGGTCACTAGTACTCAGGCTAACTGATCATCAGCAGCGTTCTGATTCTCAGTGAATATGACTTCTGATGACTTCTCTTCTGATTTCTTCTCGCCTGATTTCTTCTCGTCTAATCTGATCAGCTCACATGATCAGATCAGTATAGCATTATGTCAGCATATCAGTTTATCTGCATCAGATTTGTACATCAGGTTAGCATATTAAGTTAGTTGCATCAAGTTAGCTTATCTGATCTCGATCACGTCTGATCTCGATCAGTCTCATCTGCTCCTCTTCTGATCAGCAACCTCCTCTTCTGATCTGGTCATCTGATCAGGTCATCTGATCAGGTAACTTCTGATTCTTTTGATCAACTGGCTTAACTTTTCTTCTTTCTTGCCGTTTTGCACAGCTCATCAGTTAACTCCGGAACTCATCTTACTCATCTGATCTCGATCAGTCTCGTCTGATCTCGATCATCATCTTCTGATTCCGTGAGTTCCCCTCAACTTGTTCTCTCGTTCCCCCTCAACTTGTTATCTGTAAGTTAGCTTGAATAACACAAGTTGATAATGTTTTGGCATAATTCATCAAAACTAAAATATCCCAACACATTAACATCAACAAATCTTAACACAATAGCCATTTGTTCTTTATTAGAGATATCTTTAGCTTCATCAACTAAAATGCAAAATTTTGAATCACCAATCTCCTCACGAATTTTGTTTCTCACCCGACTACCAAAGATGTTCAAAATCTCTTTTTGAACTGTTGGTGATATATACTTGGCATTTAAAGGAGCATTCTCTAAAACAACGTCATTAATTTCAATATTCATTCTCCTAAAAGCTTTATCAATTCAATGAGATTACCTCGATTTTTGGAAGATACCGACTCGTCATGCCCTCTCAAAGCACATGGTTGCAAAGTAACATATTCAAGACACTTAATTGTAGTCATAACTCGCAGACGGTTTCTCTTTATCTCTTCTGGTTTTTCACGATTAAGTGCTTTATCGATATGCTGAGAGACATCCTTTAAAGAGTTCATGTAAACCACTGCTCTGCTGTGCTGTGAATCAACAACCCCCACATGTTTTAGAAACGAACACCTCTTCCCGTTGTTGACCCTTTTCCAACTATCGAACCCACCCAAAGTAAATGGACAACGGTTGTTATTCAAATGATCAAATATGAAGCACGGAAAGCAATACGCAACATGATTTGAGGGTGAGTACTCTAGCCAAGGGAATTGACGAAACCACACCTTTTGAAATCGACGATTCTAAATTCCATCAGATGTTGGCTTATATTCATCCAAATTGGGTTGAAATGCTCCCATTTTTATGTAAGCTCTCCTTATTTCATCTCTTTGATTAATAGGATGTTCACAAATTGGGATACGTATAAATGATCACGCTCAAGGGAATTAAGATCAATTTCAATTCTTTGTGATTGAGGAGGTTGAACATCAAGAGGCGGAGCTACATTATCATTGTTAGATGTAATATGCTCTTCACTTGTCATAGGTTCCTTCCGTTTGAAGTTAGTGAAGAGTGACTGGATAGTTTTCCTTTTCTCCACTTCTCGATTATCCATCACCTATTACAAAATCAAATACAAAATTAGAGGAATTATATATTATATTATACTTTTTGCACTAATATCCAAACTCCAATATACTACTTCCCCAATTTATATATTTTTTGCTCTAATCTTTCCCAATTTATGCTTCTCCAATGTAATTATATAAATATTAAACACTAATTCAATATTTGAGGAATCTAATTGCTTCTAAAAGGTTTATATTTGACAATTGCTCAAGCCTCAAATCCCATAAAGTTCCTAAGAGTTTGAGCTCATATTATATTGATTGTATTGACTAACCAATTTCCATCTCCCAAACACTCCTCAAAACCTCATCACCTTTTACAGTAACATTATGCCCATTAGGAAAAATCAACCCCATAGCCATAACTCATTCTTATAAAGGCTAAAGCCCCTGATAGATTCCAGGGCAAATATCATCCATTAAAAATAAAAAATTAGCCCATAGCCATATACTTCAGGGCAAGTATTTTGAAACAAAATTAAAAATCATCCATTATACAATTTTATCCAGGGTAAATATTAACAATTTGTACATACCCAACAAAATCATCCATATACAACAAAAAATTGTATCCAATGATTCAATGAATACTCACTAATCTAATATTTTGAAACATTTTGATCTTAAAAAAAACAAAAAAGAACAAGTATTCAAAGATTTAATATACCAAGACAATTGAATGGGATGAAGTTGTGAAGGAGACGAAAGAAGCGAGCGATGGCGATGGGCACCAGCGGAGGCGGCGATAAGAGGAGCGGCGACGGCGACAGGAGCAGCGAACGGCGGACGCGTTACAGGCTTGCAGCGGAAGAGAGCAGAGAGGAACAGAGTGTCGCGCGCTTCTGCCTTTCATTCTGGATTCATGTTTAAATTAGGGCTTTAATTATTTTAATTTTAATTTATTTAACACTTGTATATTTATACTTACACAATGATAATAAAAATTGAAGTAGCTCGTTGGTAAAGCGCTGGCCTTCTTAACTAGAAGGTCATTGGTTCGAATCCTGTTGGGGTGAAATAATTTTTTTTTAATAGTAATTTTTTTTTTCTAAAAAATAGGGCGGGCTGCAGCCCAGCCCTCACTACCGTCCGCCCTTGCACTCAATTGCTTTGGCTTAAAAAGATGTTTGATGATTATGGGTTGGAAAGTGGTATTTTGACTGTTTATTGTGATAATACTAGTGCTATCAATATTTCCAAGAATCCTGTGCAACATTCTTTGACTAAGCATATAAGTATAAGACATCACTTTATAAGAGATCTTGTAGAGAAATAAGTTGTGAAGTTAGAGTACATTTCTACTGAAAAACAACTTGCTGATATTTTCACAAAAGCCCTGAAAATAAGATGTTTTCTTCACTTAGAAATCTCTTGGTCTTTGCTATATCTGAAAATAAACACTAGATGTTGTGACAAATGTTTCCAACATTTGAAGCAACATTGTGGTTTTGATAATGAGTTTGTCTACTGTATTTGCTTATTTTGAACTTTAAATGATAGTGTTTTGATCTTATTGTTTGAATCATGGTTCAGATACAGAGTCCTGAACATATATCTCTTAAATGCATTAAAATTAAGCACAACTTAGATGTATAATCATTGAGTAACTATGGGACACGGAGATCGTTACTACGATGTTCTCTTTTCAAAAGGTGATTATATATACATTCATGTTTGTTCACAATCCATTGAGTAACTATGGGGCACGGAGCTCGCTACTACGATATTCTCTCTTGAAAAGATGGATCAATGTGAACACGTGTTTGAATAAAAAATTCAAAATATGCAACACTTTGATGATGAACTTCATGCAAAATTGAGTGTTGAGATATATGTGTGCCGACATTTTGTGAAACCTTAAGTGATTCGAACTTTATCTATCATACATGATTTGTTTAATGTTCTTCTTAAGTCGATTTTGTGGATTAAATGAGTTGTTGAACTTAATTTGTGTCTATTTAATTTTGGATATGGTTTCCTGGTTATGAAAATATTTTTTGACGGTCTCTTACACATCACACAATCACATAACTTCAACATAGTGGGTGGTTACCTTGTTCCACTCATTGTCGGTTTTTTGTGGGTTGTGTAATAACCTCCTGTTAGGCCCCGGTGGAAAAACCCATTATGCGCGTGCGGAAGCAAAACATGAAAAGCGATGCATATAAAAACAGGGGTGAAGGAATGGTGATTCCAGATTTTTCGCTTTTAAGAACGATGTGTTGTGTTTTGCTTATGATCGAGTGCATATGACAAGATAAGAACGTAAAGCAGTAAACAACACAACAATGTATAGTGGTTCGGAGACTCAAGCTCCTACATCCACTCTCCCTGTTCCTAGGAAAATTCCTTCAAACACTTCCTAAGGCTTTCTGACTACCTCTGTAGTTTACTAACCTTTCTACTTTGAGCTTTCTGACTACCTCTGTAGTTTACTAACTCAAACTGGACTTATCACCCTCTCGGGCTCGCCTCTAGATGTTTAACGAGTTCACACTCCAATCGGGACTTATCACCCTCACTCGGGATTGCCTAACAACTACCTCACTTCACCACTGGTTATCTCTTACGAGAATGGGGTTTGAGTTTGGTGTTGTCTCCAACTATGGTGAGATTTTCCCTTACATTTGTTTAGCCTCAATGCTAAGGTTGGAAAAATCTCTCTAAGCGTAGGATACATCGTGGGTTGCTTAGATTGGGTTCTAGAACACTCTTTGGATATATTTGTATATCTACAGACTTGTGTTCTAGGGTGGGAAAGCTTGAGTATATGTTCTCTTAGCTCTATATCATCGTTGCTATCTTCTCCGCACTTCCACACATAATAATGTAGGAAGAATTTGTATTTATAGTGTGGATTTGAATGTTACCGTTGGAGAGAATCACATTCAAATCCATACTATTCTTTATAAGTTTCTATGACTTTTTTCACTTGGTTGTCTTCCTCTCATTGGTCCACGCCACCGGATTCCAATGGCTATATTACTTAGCTTCAGTGCCTCGGAACATTCAGGATATAATCGAGCATTCAAGACATTATCGAAGTCTTGATGAATTATTGTGCCTTGAGATCCTTTGTCTTCAATCTTGAGATCTTGATCTTTCGAGTCTTGATGATATCTTGATCGATATATCGAGTCTTCATCTTTGAGTCTTGGTTTCTCCATTAATCGAGTCTTGATTCTCGATCTCACACCGAGTCATCGATTCTCGATCTCTCACACCGAAGTCTTGATTCGAGCCTCACATCGAGTCTTGATTCTCGGCCTCATATCGAAGTCTTGATTCTCGGCCTCATATCAAACTTCCGGTTTCTTGAAAACTTATCGAGTCTTCGTAATCTATCCTGATCTATATCTGCTGACTATACATTGTGCAGATAACATCCTGAACACTCTAAAACTGAATTCTGACTCATCTATCAAGATTATCCTGAACATTTCATACTCAGGGGTTTTGGGATCTAATTAAAAATCTTATTTATTAAATTCATTTCCCAACAATTTCCCCCTTTTTGATGATGCCAAAACCATCTTTTTACAAAAACACTTAACCTATACTTAGGTTTCAGTTTTTCCTATTACAAGATTGGTATATCTCTCAACAATTACTTCAGCAATGAATCTCCCAACAATTTCATCACCAAACAACAATAATCAGGCATATCAAATATAAAGACATGTAAAAAGATAATGAGGTATTATCTTTGAGCATAAAGATAAAGTTTCATTGATTGTATGATATCAGTTACAGATTACAATGAACTTATCAGAAAGATAAAGACAAAAACATAAAGAATTACAAGAGTCTTCAGTCTTGGTCTTCAGTCTTCAGCAATCTTCAGCTCGGCTCCTGGCCTCAGGTCTATCTGAGCTCTCAGTGTCTTCAGTGACATACTGAGTCTCAGGTTTCTTGATTCAGCGGACCTTGTCTGATCAGGCATACTGACACTCAGGCTGACTGAGTTCAGTTTCTTCTGACTTCAGACATCCTGACCCTCAGGTCTCTTTTTACTTACTGAGTCTCAGATCAGTTTTCTTTACTGAATCTCAGACCAGTTTTACTTACTGAGTCTCAGATCTTACTGAGTCTCAGATTACTTTTACACAGGCTATCTGATTTCTTCTTTGCCTGATCTGATTAGCTCGACTAATCAGATCAACACATCTTCAGATCAGCATATCAGGATAGCATCTGGTAAGTACATCATATCAGGTTAGCATATCAGGTTATCATATCTGATCTCGATCACGTCTGATCTTGATCAGTCTCTTTTGCTCATCTTCTGATTTGCAACCTTCTCTTCTGATTTGCTGGCTTTAGCTTTTCTTCACTTCTGAATTTGCACAGCTCATCAGTTAACTTCGGAACTCATCTTACTCATCTGACCTAGATCAGTCTCGTCTGCAGCCTCGTCTGATCTCAATCATCTACTTCTAATTCCGTGAGTTCCCCCTCAATTTGTTCTTTCGTTCCCCCTCAACTTGTTATCTGTAAATTATCTTGAATAACGAAAGTTGATAATGTTTTGGCATAGTTCATCAAAACTCAAATATCTAACAAGGACGCCAAAACATTAAAATATATGCATTTTTAAAGAAACGGGTTTTCCTTTAAAAAAATCAGTTCAGGTGGTCACTCTGAAATTAGTGAACCTTTTGAACTCCCGCTCTGATACCACTTGTTAGGCCCCGGTGGAAAAACCCATTTTGCGCGTGCGGAAGCAAAACATGAAAAGCGATGCATATAAAAACAGGGGTGAAGGAATGGTGATTCCAGATTTTTTGCTTTTAAGAACGATGTGTTGTGTTTTGCTTATGATCGAGTGCATATGACAATATAAGAACGTAAAGCAGTAAACAACACAACAATGTATAGTGGTTCGGAGACTCAAGCTCCTACATCCACTCTCCCTGTTCCTAGGGAAATTCCTTCAAACACTTCCTAAGGCTTTCTGACTACCTCTGTAGTTTACTAACCTTTCTACTTTGAGCTTTCTGACTACCTCTGTAGTTTACTAACTCAAACTGGACTTATCACCCTCTCGGGCTCGCCTCTAGATGTTTAACGAGTTCACACTCCAATCGGGACTTATCACCCTCACTCGGGATTGCCTAACAACTACCTCACTTCACCACTGGTTATCTCTTACGAGAATGGGGTTTGAGTTTGGTGTTGTCTCCAACTATGGTGAGATTTTCCCTTACATTTGTTTAGCCTCAATGCTAAGGTTGGGAAAATCTCTCTAAGCGTAGGATACATCGTGGGTTGCTTAAATTGGGTTCTAGAACACTCTTTGGATATATTTGTATATCTACAGACTTGTGTTCTAGGGTGGGAAAGCTTGAGTATATTTTCTCTTAGCTCAGAGCATCGTTTCTTTATCTTCTCCGTGACTTCCACACATAATAATGTAGGAAGAATTTGTATTTATAGTGTGGATTTGAATGTTACCGTTGGAGAGAATCACATTCAAATCCATACTATTCTTTGTAAGTTCTGCAGCTTTTTCAGCTTGGTTGTCTTCCTCTCATTGGTCCACGTCAGCTGGATTCCAACGGCTATATTCCTCAGCTTCAGTGCCTCGGAACATTCAGGATATATTGAGCATTCAGTACATTACTGAGTCTTCAGTAATTACTGTGCCTTCAGAATCCTTTGTCTTCAATCTTGATATCTTGGTCTTCGAGTCTTGAGTGATATCCGACCGATATCTTCGAGTCTTCATCCGAAGTCTTGGTTTCTCGGTTCCTAATCGAGTCTTGATTCTCGATCTCACACCGAGTCTTGATTCTCTCGAAGTCTTCTGATTCTTGCCTCACATCGAAGTCTTGATTCTCGGTCTCACATCGAAGTCTTGATTCTCGATCTCATCGAAGTCTTGAAACTTCCAGTTTATTTGAAACCGGTTTCTTGAAAACTTCTTTGAGTCTTGAGAATCTATCTCGATCTATATCTGCTGACTATACATTGTGCAGATAACATCCTGAACACTCTAAAACTGAATCCTGACTCATCTATCAAGATTATCCTGAACATGCCATACTCAGGGGTTTTGGGATCTAATAAAAAATCTTCTTTATTAAATTCATTTCCCAACACCTCCCTACTTTAAACTCTACTTAAGGTCGATTTATTTGTGTTTGTTTCATACCCAAAGCTGAAAACATTGTTGTTGCACATAGGATTCGAGGTTTGTTTGATTTACACTTGTGTTATTTCATTAATTTCAGTCTTATACATTACTTTTCCCTCCTATTTTCTCATAACATTATTTTTAATTCTGGGTGTATTATTTGATTGGACAGAAAGGCGGTATGGCAGATAAACAAAACCCTTCGGTTTCTGCTAATCATTCACACTCACACGCAAACCCTCCTCACTCAAATCCTTCTTCTCCGGTGATTTCAAACCCATTAAACTTACTCGTAGAAATGGCCGCACAAAACCCAGATTATGATTCCACAAATGTTGGTGGATCATCATCTTCATCCTTTCCTAAACCTCCCGCACTTAAAATTCCCGATTCTTCTCCTAAATCCTTTGTTGATCTTCTTGTTAAACAAGCTGTCGAACTAAACCCGATAGTTTTGCCCGATATCTATGTTGGTTCCAGACTGATCAATGTGTCTGATTATGTTGATCTCTCTTCAAAACCTTTGGCCACAGAAATCCCTGATGAACCTTCTCCTAAACCTGCTGAAAATACCACTCAAACAGCCGATACCGAAATGCATGACGCTGATTCCTCCGATTCAGAAGGAATGGGGGAGAAATTGAAGAACATTCGACTGAGGAAGAAGCAGTTAGCCCCTAGAAGAGGTGGAAAATAGGGAAAACGAAGAGTGTCTCAAAGAAACCTGGGTAAGAAAGTAGATTACACTGGAAAACGCCCCAAAAGGACTGATGGTGGTGTTGATGATGCAATCCAAGTGGAAGATTCTGATGAAGAGATGGAGATTCCAGAAGTTCCTGTTGCTGAGCCAAAAGATTCAGATGATGACTTAACAATAGAGGAATTGATGGCAAAGAAAGAGAAACAAACCAAAATGAGAAATGAACCATATGTGAATGTTGCTCCTGATGCTGCAGAACCATCTAAGGATTCTGAGAAAGAGGATTCTGAGAAAGATGATTCTGAGAGAGAATTCTGAGAAAGAAGATTCTGAAGAAGAGGATCCTGAAGAGGATGATGAAGCTGGTGAAACTGTACAGGAAGATGAGCCTATTGAAGATCACACTGTTGATGAGTTTGATCATCTATTTGATTCTGATGAGGTAACAATGCTTGACTCAGACCCTGATGATAGAATCGAATTTGATAGGAAGTCTAGAATTATGAAAACCATGCTGAAGAGGTATATTGTTGATGAAAGAATCATTAAAATTTATGAATTTGAAGCCAACAATAAGATAGGATTTCTAGAGAGTAGATCCCTCTTGCATGCTCTACAATATGCTAAACCATACTATGTGTCTTGGGTTGCTGAATTCTATGCTAATCTGAAGAAGAGTTGTGGTGATAGACAATCTTCTAATTATGGGAAAGTAAGGTTTAGGCATAATGTTGTTACCATCACTCCTAGACTCATCAATATTTTCCTAAGGTCTAGGAACGTGGAGGAAGAAAGTATTGATCTAGATATTGGGGAAGTTATGTCTGTGATAACTGGTGGAAGATATCCTGAATGGACATTGCAATTTTCAGCTGACAAATTGACTTCTCTCTATTCTGTGATGCATAAACTTTTGGTCTCAAATTGGTTTCCATCTAGAAACTCCATGGTGCTTACTAAAGAACATGCTTTCCTGCTATACAAGATTGTTCATCCAAACAAGTTCAATATGGGACAAATCATATTTGACAATATGATGTCTCTTGCTGGAAAACATGGTGAAGGTGGGATGTTTCCATATCCAAGTTTGAACTGTCAGTTCTTGGATAAGTTGGAGTTTGACAGACCTAGAAGAGAAAAGATCATTGGTTATATTCCAAGTTTTGGAATTTCTCATGTCCTAACGGCTGGAAACCGCACAATTGATCTACCCTTGAAAGATCTTGCACAACAGACATAAAATGTTGCCCATTCTGTTGGCAACATTCCCTACACAGTCACAAGATAAGCTGGTATCCCTTCTGTTACTTTTTCAAATTCTTTCATTACTGAACAAATTCAATCAATCCAACACAATATAGATGCTCTGGTTAAACAACAAACCTTCTGGAAAAGCCTGCTTTCTACTCCAACAGGGGGAGGATCACCTGATGATGGTCCTAATGATGGTGGTGATGATGGAGTTGGTCCATCTGGCCATGCAGGTGAGAAGGATGATCAACCAAATGTTGCTGATAATGTTGAAGATGTTGTTGAGGATGTTGATGGTACTGCTGCATATGATGATCAGAATGTTGCTGATGATAGAGAGGTTGATGAGGCTGTCCAATATGTTGTTGATGATGCTATAGAGGAAGCTGTAAATGATGCACTCAATATTGCTGATGCTGAACAAATGGTACCTGGTGAAGCTGAACCAGTTGACAATGTAGCTGTTGATGATGATAGCCTTGATGGTTCTGATGATGAGCTGAAGAAGACTCCTAACAGGGAGAGTATGTCTCCAGAGAGTGTTGCTATCATTGATTAGCTATATGGTGCTGATAGCTGTTGAACAGATTCAAGATAAGGGGAGTTTCTGAAGTATAGGGGAGCATTTGCAGATTATAGAGATGCGGCCATTCAAATGTCCCAATCCTTCCCTTTACTTCATGACATAAATTCTTTCCTGTGTTGTAATCTTTTATTTACTGCTCTTTACTTTATAAACTCTGTTAATGGACAACTAGATGATAGGTTTATGTTTCTGTCATTTACTTTATGTTGGATACTTTGTTGGCTTAAGTACACTGCTGATGTACTTAGTGCTTGTGGTAGTCTATTTGTTTTTAAATTATGAATTGGTTAAATAATGAATGACTATTATTTATTTCTTTCCTGACACAAGTTCGGATGTTGTTTTTAACATCAGGTGTGTCGTAGTAGAAATGCCAAATTGGGGGAGTTTGTTGATGTTACACGGATGTTGTTGCATATGTTGGACAACATTCTGCTTAACATCATAAATTTGTCATTTCTCCTAACACTGATTCCGTTTTTAACAGATATGTTTTTCTATGTTTCCTACATTGCAGGTTGAAGACAAATTCGATTATTGTCAAGCGGTTGCATTGTGGTGGAGTGAGAATAGAAAGATCATGGGTGGTTACACAAAGATCATGTAGATAGTGGAGGAGATGTTCAAGGCTATCCAAGCCAAGTGGATAGGACAATGTAGTTGATCCGAAAGTTTATAAATACCCTACATTGGTCGACATTCAAGTTCGAGGAAAAGTGAAATACGATTTGCTCCACTCCAAACTTTAGAGAGTATCATCCGAGACACAATCGAAAGTACAACCTAGATTGTTTGTATCTTGTAGGAGTGTGAGGGTCGATGTTATTCTATTTTACGGGTCGAGGGAATACAATCTCTCCCATCAGTATTAATTTTATCTTATTAGATCAAGTTTTAAGTTGAATAAGATCACTAGTTACTTGATTGAATATATTGATTTTTGATGTGTGATTTTTCACTACACCTTTTAGGATCTTGTAAGAGGTTCTTGTGTATCTCACTACTTGTTATAGTGATATTTTTAATCATGGGGTTCGCATAGTCTGAATTAAGACTATACACAATTTTGAAATCTTTTGCACTGTGTTTTTATACTTCCACTGTCATATGTTGTAAACCTATCATATGTTATTTTACATGTTGCACAACATTTTCAACAACACTCTGAAAATACACACACACACACTTTCACAATTTAATATGTGTGGAGTTATTTTGAGCTAGAATCGAACCCAAAACGTAAATCTGGCACTAGTACCATGAGCGGAATCAAACTCATGACATGAACGGAGAAACAAATGAATGAAAGAAAAACAAAAGATAGTATTATGCCGCAATTCATAGTGTTTGGAAGTGTCATTACATATGACACTGATACTATGTAATTCATTCATATTAATTAGATAGAAACCAAGCATATATGCATGCAAACTTTTCTATGATCAATTACTCTTGATCTTGGGAGATCGAACAGATTCTGGCCATAACAAATCCTTCAATCCAGGCAAATTTATGATCTTCTTGCTTATCGCTTCGGTTGGTGCAACGCCCGATTCAGTTACCATAAACCAGCTGTTGAACCAGTCTACAACCTCTGGGCACAACACCTTCACCCAGAAGGTTGCCCTCACCCAAGGGGGCCACGTCAGATACTTGTCGCCACGACATGCACTCTCGACAATAGCCTTTGCACATCGTCCCACCCTTTCGATCGGAACAACGTTCATTACCACCTAAACAGTAGTGAGTTTGTTTTCGTCAACGACCATCTTAATTAATTGAGATATGATAACAAAAATAACATGTACTCTTACATTGAAGTTGACTTTATAAAAAACACATCTTCAGATTCTATATTATTGGAATTATACCGTTTTCTTTTGGATTATCGATAGGGACTTTGTATGATTGTAATAGAATGAGTAAATTGTAAAATTGGTCTCATGTTTGTTGGATGTTGGTGAGTATAATCACACACTAATCAATTTTCTCAATTAAGTGCTATTCTTTTAATGTGATGCAATTTAGTCCTATATATATTAACAAAATTTTATTTTAGGATGATCATTAATTTGTGATTTTTTAAACTGAAGTCAATATATTGAGGTCTCATTATGTCACATATGCATTATCAAGTCATACTCATGTTGCTATACGGAATTCTGATACGTGAGCAACACATATAAAATCTCTGGACTAAAATTGCATCATTTTAAAAGTTGTGAAACTCAATCGAGAAAATTAATTCGTATGGTATTAAAATTGTCAACACTTAATATATACGAGACAGATTTTACAATTTACTCATAAAAGACTATATATGTATAAATCACGAGTAAGGATATGAACTTACATCGCGCATATCTTGGTCCACCACCATTTTCCCATCCTTGTTGATAAATTTTCCTTTTGTCATCTCAGACTCGATCAATCCGGGAGTTACTAAAGTAATCCCTATATCGGATGCGAGCTCAACCCTTAGAGTTTCAATGAAACTCACCACGACAGCTTTACTTGCCTGAACATAATTACCGAGTTGGTGTTACTCTATATAAGCAATTAAGAGATTATATAAAGCATAGTGATGATCGAAGACATATATGACAATGATACTTGACATTATAGAAGCTTAGCCTTGGTGCATTCAACCAACTAGTAGAAGATGCAATCACCACAATCATCCCCGTTGTCATCTTCAAGTAGGGAGCACCAAAATAAGTTGCATGCACCACTCCCCAGAAGTTTATATCCTACAAAAAAAATAATAATTGTTAGCTCTCCCAAGCTTAATTTTAATTAGGTGCAATATGGAGTACCGATCGATTTTTTGTTACACAATGGTGTAACATATGAACAACATGTAACTAATTGAATAAAACTACTCCACGCGTCTTATTTTTATTGCTCAAAATCAATAAATGGATGTCCTATTTTACTTTTCTCAGACCATAAATGACAAAATAACAATTTTACCCTTTCAAACTAACCCCTTACAAATTAACATATCTAAATTACATCTCATGCCACTGATAATTACATAAAAAAATATCTACTTTTTATCTCGTTCTCTTGAAATGACCAATTCACCCTCAACAAAAGCAATTTTACCCATCTTGATACTAAAAAATAACTTTTCCATTAAAACCAGTGTCATTTTGGCTTGAGGAGTAAAAAACAAGACAAATGGAGTAGTTAGGTCTATGAGTAATGTGATATCTACATCCTTGTTATCTTGTGTGCACCCTTACTTTAATACAAATTCATAAAAATAGGCTATCGAGGTTAAACTATAACGAACTCTCTCAATTAATATAGTTTATAAGGAACTTAATAAACTTTCTCCTGATTTTTTTCTTTGTAATTCGTTTAATTTTAAACTTGATTAATTACATGTAACATATATTGAATCTTAGTTTAGAGTTGATTACCATTGCAGGAGAGAAGTTGGTGACGTCAAATGTGTCTTCAAACATACCAATTGCAACAATACCAGCACTAATCACCAGATGGTCCACTGAATGAAAAAAAAGACACAAAAGTTTTATAAGATATTAAGCAGTTCTCCAGCATCTAATTAATTATCTAATTATTTATTCAAGTATTCATATATACATATATACAAAAATAATTTCTTTTAAGACTGTAACTATTGAGAGTAGAAATGGAAGGACAATATGTATTCAATTTGAAAATTGTAGGTCATTAATTTTTTTTCTTCCATACATTTTAGGCCTATAAAATTTGTATTTTTGCACGTTTAGATCTGTATGCGTGGGTGCGTCGGGCCAAATTGACCTAAATGCGCAAAAATTGAAATTTAAAGGCATGAAAAATAATTTAATGACCTACATTTGCCACTACCCGCCATCCCCTAACTAGGACATTTCCATGGTAAAATCTTGTATGCATCAGGTGAACCGTGCAACTCAAATGCAATTTTGAAGCGTGCAACTGTTTCATTGGAACATTCAACTTAATTACATTGAAAGTTTCAACTTGTTCAGTTTAAAACAAGTTGAATGTTTCAAAAATGCACTTTGGTTGCACGGTGCACCTAGTGCACAAGAGACCTACTCTATTTCCACACACACATGCTCACACACTTACATCTCCCAAATTTATTTATGGCTACTTCAATCAATCTCCTGCAATCTTCAACCTGGGAGACATCAGTTGGTATATGTATAACCTCGGGAGAGCCGAGATTAAAAGCCGTGTCGGCCACATCTCTCAAAGCCTTCTCTCTTCTTGCCCCAATGACCAAGTAAGCGCTCCTCTTTGCATACTCATAAGCTACGTGCTTTAAACATGTTGCATACAACCAAAAATCACCATTTTAATTGTTTATGATGCATGGTTTTTGGTTCTAAAAACGTTATGTATGATTAAGTTAAGTGCATTGAAATGTGAATTTTAATATATAAATTGCATGCATGCTCGAAACTCAAGTAAAATAGAAGAAAGTGATACCCCAAGTTTTGCCACTTTTTGTTTTTTTTTAGGAAAAAGAATATATCGAGCATAGTATAAAAAGTGGGCATGAAAAGTGGGCATGAGAAGTACCCCAATACAGAGAAAAAGGAAGCAAACCGTACAGACCTTAAGCCAAAAGTTCGCCAAGAATCTCTATGCTACACCCTAGCACTAGTCTAGGATTACAAAGCCAATCACCAAAAGCAAACTTAGAAAACCTCGTTTCTTTATATACAAACCAACTCCACAAGTTCACAACCTCGATTTGACATCTTTTATTCCTACCCTTACGAAACATGTAATTTTTTCATTGTAAAATAAATAATACGTTTCAGATAAATATATTGCACGTTTAAAAAACGCACTTTACAAGACGTTGCCTTGAGTTATGGGTTAAAACAACAATCTATTTCCATTATTTACGCACCTCTCCGATTCCGGAAGAAGCTCCGGCGATGATGACGACTTTTCCGGCTAAATTCTCCGGAAAAAGTGAACGCCAGATGTAACAGACCGATTTGAAGCAGAGGTAGGGTGGAAAAAAGAAGAAGAATGTGGTAATAGTGAAAATGGGTGCGAAAATATCGAGGAATCCGTTCACAAAATCCATCAAAAAATTATTAACAGGTTTTGAGGGAATTGAGTGAGTAGTATGTCACTATCATTGGAATTGGAATGTAATGAAAGGATTTTGCATGGATGAAAGGTGACACGTATTTCCGTATTTCGACACCTCTTGTCTTGGTGAGTGACAACACAAGATGCATGCAATTCATATTGTTTTTCTTTTTTAATCTTAATTTATTTGATCAAAAGTATTGGTTCATCAATTGTGATGTCTCATGACACCTTTTTATGTTGGACCATATATTGAAATTCACGAAATAATTTAGAATACATTAATAATTTTAGGTACTTTATCGAACACGTCACATCAGCGTATTAAACAAGAATAGGATACACGTATGATCAAATTTGTAAAATAAATTTTTTGAACATGAATAAGATACAAACATGATCAAATTTGTAAAAATAATTTTTTCTTAGCTTTCTTATATTCCCTCCTATTCAAAATATAAGATGTTTTGACTTATTGCATTATTTATTTTTTATTGGATGTTTTGGCTTTTATTTTTCTACATTGCCCTTATTTAATACCCTTTATTTACTTTTTTGTTTTACTCCCGATCATCTCATTAAAGATAATTTATCATTAAATAAGGCTAATTTTAATATAATTTTTCTTTATTAATAAACGTGCAAAAGACCAAAACATCTTATATTTTGAATACGAGGGAGTATTAAATTAACTCAAATTAAATTTAAGCCACAAACAATAAAAATAATATTAATTATCTTTTACATATTTTATTGTGATGTTCTTCTTGCTTTGACTTTATATTTGTTTAGGTGTTAACTGTGAAAATACATGTATTTTAGAAAAAAAACTGTGAAAATATTTATAATTATATGAATAATATAAAATAATTTAAAAAATTATAGTCTTAACCCCAGTCGTATCTTATTCATTTTTTTCTAAAACATATAACCCAATAAAAAGCGTGTTGTATCTGTATTATTGTACCCGTATCCATGCAACCTAAATGATAACAGATTCGTTTACAAGCTCACAAAATGTTCGTGAACAAATTCGATTATATGCTCACAAACCCATTCGTAAATAGACTCATGTATAGTTTGCGAACACGTTTGAATAATGAGGTCCCAATTAATATTTTTCTATAACATTTGAATAAATTTTAAGATTTTAAAATGAAATTAAGTTTAACAATGTTATTGTTTTAAGAATTTTTTTGAAAAGGTAAAATCTAAACAGGTATGGGGAAGAATAATTATATTACACCCAATAATATCACTCAAATCGTCTCCAACTATTCACACTACACTACACTAGTGCAACATATTTTCCTCCATTTTACAGCAAAGTTCACATTACACTAAAATTCTTCTACATTCTGCAACAAAATTCGCACTATATTATACTCAACATATATTTTTTAAAGTTTTTATATTGAACTAAATTTATACCAATCAAAACTTAATCAATATTTATAACCTTATTTTATATTAATTATTAAAAATAACTTTTTTTAAGAATAATGGTGATATATAATTTTTAAATATTGAGTTTGTCATTTCATATAATAATCTAATAAAAAAAAAAAGAGTTTACATTCCAAGAATATGGTCCGAAAAGACATTCAACGTCAAAACAAAGCCAAGATCAAATATAGTGCTTGATTGGAGTTGACCTCTTACCAAATGTGTGACTCGCTAACAATTTCTCCGAAAACACAAAATTGTTCTTTCCTTTGATATAAGAGAGCATCATTTCAAATTTTTCGGTAACGTTGAGACTAAAATTGAGACTGCGTTATGAAATAATTAAATTTTTTGGGAGCTTAAGAAAAAACAAATTACAGGACAGAGAAATAATTCTCATCTAACAAAAGTATATATTATTCAAGAAATAGTTGAAATTGAACCATCGAAGCCGTGTTTATTTTGTCGATTTAGTTACGATGGATGAATGAAAATTCGTTCATTCATCCCCTCTCTCTCCTCCACATTATCTTCACATTATTAATTTATAAATATTCATTTTTAAACACATTCTCACAATGATTTATCAATTATTCATCTATTCATACACTTTTTTATGACTCCACATTCACCTCATTTCTACCTAATTTTCTCTAAAAAAAAATATAAAAAAAGTAAATAAATTCAATTTATACAGGATTTTCTCCACAATAATATAATGATGACAAAAGTTCAAATGAGACCATCTAGGCCATCTAATGCATGAGATGTGGTGTATTGTAGCACATATCAACATTCGTCCCTCTTAAAGGGTTAAAATTAATATCAAAATTGTATTTTCTTAGCATGAGATAGTCACACACAAATGTACCTCTATAATGATAAATCATATAAATTCAATACACATTCTCTTCTATAATGATAATCTTAGGTTGTGTTTACAAACTTTAATGAAGGAGGCAAAAACACTTATTTATTAAACTGTCCACAAAACTTTAGTTTATGAGATTTCAAATTGAGAACAGAGTTTTGAAACAAGGCTCAAAGTCAGACTCCACAAGTAAAACTTTGAGTCATTAGCCAAAGTGGAAAACATTTACTATTGTTAAAAACACAAAGAATTAAAAGAAGACAGACGGTATTATTTGACACTTCTGCAATCAGAAAAACAAAACGACTTTCCAATGTACCAATTGCAACCGATATATTTTCAAATTTCAAAAGATCTGATTCAAAATAACAACTTGTATTAATAGAAGAAACCCAACACCCACCACATGTGCATCGTTTAGTTTCACCTCTCAAGTGTTAATGCTATCATTTCATCTCACCACGCGAGACTGTCTCATAGAAGTACGCATCATTCAAAACTTCTTTTAAAGAAATTAAGCTAACAATGTTTATATTTCAGAAAAATGTATATATAAGCAAAATAACTTCATTTGATAATTGTCTATATATTCTGCTCAGAAGCATGAAATTTTCTTCTCATAGATTTTTTAACAAAAATCTCTGAAGTCTGACGTGTATTTTATTTCATAGATCATCACGGCAGAAATCTGATAAAAACACAACTAGACAATTGAATGAAGTATGAAAATGAAAATGAAAACGAAAAGTAACTATTGCATCCGGCCTCAACACAAAAGGAATCAAAGACACAACAATTTACACTCACTAGTAATGTAAAAATATAATAAAATTTGAAAATCTGGATTTAAAAAGCACAGAACAATCATTGCAATTGCGCAAAAAAATTAAGCGGAGATCAGAGTTTGGTATAGATTTATCAGTCACGGTTAATTCAGAAACACGGACCAAATAAAATGTTCATCATATCTCCAAATTCCAAATTTTCAAATCAATTTCTAACATTAAAATAGAGAAAAGAGAAATCATCAGAGACTTAAATACTAGGAATCATGGATAGTTTACCACTCATATTGTTGCAGTTTTTTTCTCATCATATGATTTCGGATCGAAATAAAACATAAACCGGATAGTATGAAAATGAATTAAAATTGAAAAGAAGAATAGAGAATACAATCAGAAAATGAAAAGATAATAGTGACATCGTTGGGGATTCTTGAGATATATATTAAGGAGGCGACGACGGAAGAATGATTCAGAAACCCTAATCTGTGCGGCGAAGCCAGAATAGGTATGAACTCAACTTTATTTTCATGGGCTAATAAAGCCCTGTTTTATGGGCTGGGCCCAATGAGATACAGGTCATGCAGCGAATGAATTTAGACCAATTATACTTGTCCAACTCACATCTTTATTTTTTGGCACGTATATTTGCACCTCATTTTTTATTCGACCCATATTCACATCCTCTTTTTTAACACGACATTTAAGCTAAATATCAACCTAATCACATCATTTAGAATTATAGTAAAAAGGTTTAATTTTTATTGTTATTTTAAATTGATACATATTTTTTTTTTCGTTCGATTGGTGACAGATGACATGGCTTACCGAACTTGCCATTTAGAATTATACTGTTTAACTTTTATTTTTTTTACATTATTGCGATAAAAATCCCAATAACAAGCATGCGTTTTATGTCGCAATAATGTGGATTAAACACATTAATGTAAATGTAACAAAAAAAAAGTTTTAACTGTGTAAAATTCCTACATGGTAAATTTAGTGAACAACATCATCTGTCACTGATCGAAGAAAAAAATGTGTATCACTCTATAACAACATTAAAGGTTGGAGTTTTACTATAATATTAAAAGTCGTGATTAAATTCATATTTGACTTAAAAATTGTGTACTTATTTAGAATTAACTATTTTTTTATTTTATATCACTCACTTAATTCTCTACTTTGAACTAAATAAGATAGTTCAAAGTAGTAAAAGTATTAGTATCTAGATTAATATGGTCATGAGTTGGAGTTAACTCTTAGGTCCAAATCCCCCTTCTAAATTACTAGTAGGTACAACCTTGTAAAAATAATACTAGTAGGTCCAAAGACTCATAGGTAAAAGACCCATTTGCCCTTATTTATCTCTCTCTTCCTTTTTCTCACTTTTTCTTCCTCTTTTTACCAAATTGTTTATAAATTGTTTAAAATTTCTGCATTTTTTTTTGCCCATTCATTTCTGCCAATTCATTTTTGTATTTCTTTCAAATTGTTTATCAATCTCAAAATTAAAAGAGTTGCAAGCTTCATATCTAAAAATTAAAATTTCAAAATTTATATAAAAATTAGAATATTACAGAAATTTACATATCAAAATTGAAAAAATGTCAAAATTTTATATATCTAAAAATACAATTACAATATCAAAATTTACATATCATCGTTTTTATTACGACATGAACATGTTCATCAAAACACATGAACATGTTCATAGAAAACATGAACAGATTCATCTACGATATCAGATTCTCACCCTCAGAAATTTACAAACCCAGATCTTTATAAAATGGATCTTCAAATCTTCAAAAATCTTCCATATCAACAACCCAGATCTTAAAAAAATCCAGATCTTTAGAAAATGAGCCTTCAAACCTGCGTATTTTCAGAAATATAACAAACACCTATTAGAAAATTAGGGGAAAAATAATGAGGTACTTTAGCAAATTATGTACTCATTCGACGATCTCTCAAAGATGAATAATCCAATAACCATCTGTTTTAGCAAATTGAGGTATTTAAATCTGGTTGCTGTGCTCAATTTGGGTTGAGAAAATAATGTCTCACCATACAAGCTCAGTGATCAGAAAATAATGACATGAAAATATCAAAATACTTTTCTTTTCTATTTTTTCAGAAAAGCTGATCAGAAGATAACTCACTTCTCAGAGTTGAGAATTTCATTTCTCAGATCCATCCATCAACATTCATCACTCATAATAAATACAACCGATAAAATATTTACACACCATTTATTACCCCTCTTCAAAACCCAGAAAAAATACCCAGATTCTATCAAAACATTCTAACAACAAAAAAAATAAAATGTTCACAAATTACGAGATATACTAGAAATATACTAGGAGAAATTAAAGCAAATTACCAGAAATTTCTTCGCAGTGGATTTAGAGGAGGGAGGCTTTTATGAAAAAAAAAGCATAAAGCGAGAAAGGTTTCATCTCGATCGAGATTTCGGTGGGATTTTTGGGGTGGAACGAGAGAAATCCAAATCAAGTCCGACGAGGGCGAGAGAGCAGAAAGGGGAGAAGTAAAAAACAAAGTCTTTTACTTATAGTGAGAGAGAGAGAGAGAAGTAAGGGCAAATGAGTCTTTTACTTATGGAAAGATAAGGGTATTATGGGTAAGGTGGATGTTAAATTTAGACCTATAAGTAATTAAAAAGGAGGTTGAACCTAAGAGTAATGTGGGTGTTAGGATTGGACCTAAGAGTAATTCGTTCATAAAATTTTGCAAGTTGCAAAACCTCTAATCTAACTCACTTTCTAGCGGACTAATCTGCTATTATTTTTAAATATTTAAAAAAATTACAAATACATAATTTAAATTCTTGAATACATTCAATTTACTCATTAAATCAAATGCAATCAAATAATTATCTTGGTGACTATCACTATAAAAAAAACTAGCACGTAAGCCCTACACGAGATTCAAAATAATTTCTATATTATTAATTTCAAATTACATATTTAATTATAAACACTCCTATTATTGAGTTTCTAGCTCGGAATGAGAGGAGGACAAAGAGAAGAAATGACCTTGACGCTGAGGTTCATGCTAGAACTGAGTTGAAAACCAAAAGATGAAACAAACTTGTGGCTGCCTCAGACTCTGATGTTGCTAAGGATGTTGCAAGTGAAACTGCAACATCATCAGGTGAACCTGTTGATTCTGATGAACCTGATGATTTTGAACCCCGTGACTCAAGTAACTATTCTAATCATGCTATTGATGAACCTGATTTGAGTGATGATGATGAGTAATTTGGGCCTGATAGTGTGAGGTTTAGTATAATGAGAAGGAGAACATTGCTATTTGAAAGAAGAATAAAATGGGCAGGATTTAATAGGTTTAATCTGAATGAATTCTTTGAGAAGAGGAATCTGTTACATTCTGTTGAATTTGCTGGTCCATTTTATGATACTTGGGTGCATGAGTTTTATTGTAATCTGAAGAAAAGAATTGGAAGTAGGAACTCTATGAGGTATGGTTCTGTAAGGTTTAGAGGTCATAATGTTGCTTTTAATCCTAGCTGATGTTGAGATGGAAGATACTTCCATGGGGGATCCCGTTGAATTGAGCAAGGCCAAGAAAGCTGTTGAAAGTTCTACTTCAAAGAAACCGAAGAGGAAGAGAAGCCCTGCTAAGAACAAGTCGATAAGAAGGTCTCACAGGAACACTCCAAGGTTTGACTATTTAGAAATGACCAAGAAAGGAAAAGTTACTGAAGAAGGAAAAGCTTCAAAGCCTATTAATGTGTATTATTCATTTGAATTAGAGAAAAGCTCTAAGGAGGTTGAGAAAGCTGAGAAACCTGCTGAGAATGTTGCTGAGGAAAGTGAACTGAGTGAGGCATCAGAGCCTGCAGCTGATGATGATGTTGGTGTTAAGTCTGATGATTCGTTGGTATCTTGTGCGGGTTCGACATTTTCAGAGGGTTTCGATTTTTAGCCCCAACAATGAAATCATCTGGGGAAACACCTTGAGGAGGGTTTGAGGATGAAACACAAGAGAATGGTAAGATATTTATCTCAAATTCTCCAAATGTGATCGTCGCCAGAGTAGCTGATCAGTGAAGCAAAATTATTGATTCGTTCACGTTCAGTAGGTGTTCGGTTTCAAAGAAGGCAACAGAGATGGGTTCAGGACATAATGAATTTTGGAGGGTTGGATTTGATGTTTCAGAACTGGTTGCAAATTGGGTGACTCGATCGAAGATGCCATTGTCGCAAGGGTTTCGAGTGGGTTAGCGATTTCAGGGTTTAATTGTGAAGGGTTCGAAAGAGTTTGTGAGGGGATTTAAAAAAAAAAAAACCATTTGGTCTATATAAGTAAAAAAGTGTTAGTGACAAAATGAAATTAACATTTCAATTCAAACTAATACTTTATGACAAAACCAATAATACTTTTCACTCTTCAACCTTTAACTCTTTAGATTTGCCCTCAAATTTCTTCATGGAAGTGATAGTGACCTCCCTTTCCTTTGAAACCCTTTCCAAGTCCGTCCGAAGTGACTGGTGAGCTATTTCGGATTGGCTGAACTACCTCCGGGCTTCACATATTGCTCACGACTTTTCTCCAGGAAGGCCAATGATTGACACGCGTAGCATCCTCGTCCATGATCTCGGGGCATCCTCATACAACCTCCGAAGATAGGAAGGTTGGGCATTATTGGTAGCAGGGGAGTGCGACCATAAGTAATTCTTGGTTGCTTCACCTTGGAAGACGCTGTCCTCGGGACCGTACCTAAAAGGAGCGAACTACAAGAGTTAGAAAATTTCAACTGAAGTAAAGAAAAAATAAAGATGACATCAAAAATTACCAGATGACACGGTCATCGTTCCACCTAAGAAGGTTTCATCCCCCTCCAGTCGATCCTACCGGCGAATAATCTCAACCTAGGTAGGAGGAACACCCCCGGAGAATGACACCACCATCTTACCAAAAGGGGAATTTCGCAGCATGATTTGTCTTCATCACCGCCCGCTCGTTCATAATGGCGGACTCGAGCGTCTCGATTACGGCGCACAATTGCCTTCTCCGAGAGAAGATCGATGCCCCCACTTTAATCGGTGTCGAATTCGACGACGCTTCCACGCAAGTTTCTTTCCCAGGGCGGTGGCTCTGAGTTTTCAACAACGCCAAACACTCAGTCTCACTATGACCCTTCAAAGCCATATCGACAAAAGTAAATAAGAAGAAAAGAAGAGAAATTGAGTCAATACCTTCAAAGCAGAAGCGACACGATTGCAGTTACCAAAAAACACTCAAACCACTCGCCAGAAATTTTCAAACGCTCGTCGGAAATCGCCTTAGCAGTTGTATGAAATTCAAAAATAGGAAAAAAAAGGGGCAAATGCCCGTTCTCAGCTATTTATGGGAAAGGATTTAGGGTGCGTTGAGCTACTCGCGACCTTTCGAGTATCATGCACCATCATTGTCTATTTTATAGCCACGATAGTCGAGGCGAGCAACCTGGCGTCAAGTCTTGAGAAAGTTGTTGAGCGTGTTAAGTAAGCTACCCGACCTTGCCAATATTTGTACACTTCAGACGAATAGCTCTTACACTCAACTAGCTGAGGAATGTGACCTAGGAGCAATTGTTATGTGCGATAATATACGAGGTGGAGCCCACCTTCCAACTCACACATTTTCCTACCTATGAGACTTAGCGAAATTATTCAATGTATGTCACCTAAGCGGTACAACGAGCTATGCAGCTCGTCAGCAAGAAAATAATGAAGTCGATCCGCTAGACCTAACAAAGAAAGGAGCATTATCTATGATGTGACTTGCGTCAAAGATCTCATTCAAAAAATCTTCCTTGACCATGTCAAAATCAGAGAATATCGATTATTTGACATATTTAGGTACCTACTTTGGGTAGTCACCGCAGAGATCCGACGCAGATCCAGGGATTAACTCAGAGAGTCAACAATCGAGCAGGTGGAGGTAGACCGAGCTCCATGGAGCTACGTCAAGCTTCCTTGAACAATCGAATTTTGTGATCTTTAGTATTTAATGACTTTGGTGACATTAAATGAGCAATGCACCATCAGATGGGAGAGTGAGATCCACTCTCCCCAATTGTATTATAAATAGAGGTCATTAAAGACCAAATAAAATAAGAATTGAATACTCACCAAACCTCTCTTGAATTGTTCTCTCATTTATTGAAGAACATTCCCATTTATTACTCAATCATAGGCATTTATTGTTACTCACCATACTTAATTACTTGTTTGTATTATCAAATACTAAGCCACAAATCAACTCGTTAATATCGATATTTTGGTGTACAACAAATAACTACCGACCTTAGCCAATTACAAGCACATCACGAAGATAAAGTGATTGTTTGCATAAAGTGAATTAACATATTATTATTTGCATAAAGTAAAATCTTCCTTGACCAATATCTTATAATGTAACACATGTATCCCCAATTGCATCATGTAGCTGTTGGGGTTATACTTGAAAGTATGCTTTTACGTAATAACAAACTAATGTACTCTTATTTATTGAATATAAATTGTTTGATCGTTGTTGCTTTAAATATGAATGAATGCTATTTATTTACTGCAAACCGTTCAATATTAGTACATTTACATTGTAGTTAATGTGGTGATACCCGATCACAGAAGATCACATTAACATTTCCTTGTAAATAAAAGTACAACTTCACAACCTAGATGAAATTGAACACTCCATTGGTAGAGGTTGAAGTGCAAAGCTCATATTGACTTGTCTTGACCAAGATATTACACTAACACATTGTGATGTGCTGAAGAGGACCTACAGAGAGGATGAATTCTTCTGTATTGACTTATGGGATGAAGAATTAGACCTCAGTTGTTATTGATTTCTTAACCTCTGTCACTTAAATAGGATTGTGTGTAAATAGTATTTATTGATTTGATCTGTGTTGGGTTTAGAGTCAGATAGCGATTATATACTTTACATTTTGGGCAATATTATTAATTACATGACAATTGCTAAGATTTAATACAGAGCAACGTGTGCAAGAAAAGTCTTGTATGATTTGTCCCCTTGGTAGACTCAGAAGTTTTATCATACAAATCTTGCAAGTGGATTAAGTTCATGTAAGGATAATAATGTTGAGCTGTCTTTATTCCAAGGAAAAATATATTAATTAATATAAAGCTTTTCAGTGGCTTAATTAATTAATGGATAAAATAATCTTAAACACGGGAAATAATAACCGGGAGCCATATTGTCGTAATATGGATTAAGATGGATAATGCAATATTAATTTTATAGTGGAGTAAATTAATATTAATGGGTTGAATAAATATTGTGGCTCAATATTAAGAAATTCATAGCCCATTGGAGATCCAATCTTAATTCTCCCAAAGACCCCTCAAATAGCCCAAATATAAAATCCAAATAATGAAAAGGTAATTAAAATAGAAGAAATAAATATTGCCTAATTTTGTCCTATTATTTTTGAAAAATTGGGTTAAAGAATAAGAAATATTTTCTTGATTTTCTTGGAAAGATTTTTATGGAAAAAAATAAGTATTCTTGAAATACAAGATTATCCAATAAAATTCAAGAAATCAAATCTTGTTTCTTTATCTCCAAGATTTTCAAAAATTGCATGAGTGTGGGAAGAAAAGATATGGAAATAAAATATATGAGATATATTCAAGATTGTATCTTGTAAGATACAAAGAAATTTCCCATAACCCTAATTAGGGCACAAAATTTCGACCACCTCCTTGCTTATAAATAGGAGATGATTTTTTCATCCCCAACATAGTTCCAGTCTTGGAAAAATTAGAAATCCACAAAGGTGGTGCTATATTTCATTTTTTTCTCCTTTGTTATAATTGTTCGTGAGAATCCTTCCACCGGATTACAGACAAGGACATGGGACATATTTGAGAAGGTGTTTTGGGTTGATCCATATGTTGGAAAATTAGGGGTGCCCGGATCTATTCGAGTTGAATTTAAATACATATTTAAATTAATCAATTAATTACTAACATGAATTAATCCTAAACCAATTCAACATAATAATTAATAAGCAAATAAACATCATGCGTACACGTAATTCACGTAAATCCTAAGCATGCGGAATCTAGGAATTACGTAAATACTAACCTCTCGAGACAACCTGTTGAGACGATGGATCAACCCAAAGTGCCTTCTCAAATATGTCCCACGTCCACGAACGTAATCCGGTGGGAGGATTATCAACGAACGATTTTAATCTTAAAGGAGAAAATTAAAATATTTGGCCACCACCTTTGTGGATTTCTAATTTTTCCAACACATGGAATTGCACTTGGGGATGAAAAATTCATCCACTATTTATAATACTAGGGTGGTCGAAAATTTTGACCTAGGAATAAGATGGGAAAATCTTTTTCTTAATCTCCAAGAAATCTTGAATATATCTAATATATTCTTTTCTCCATATTTAAAATATTCCATAAAATCCCACCTCCTAATATTAAGGAAATTTTCGAAAAAAACAATTAGTTAGGAAAGAAATACGATCTTTGACTTTTCTTGAATTTATGGGATAAACTTGTATTCCAAGAATACATATCTCATAAAATCTTTCCAAGAAAATCAAGAAAATATTTTCTCTCTTCCTATCCATTATTTTCGAAAATTAATGAGGAAAAATAAGGCAAAATATTTTCTTCTCCTTTTCATTAATTGGACTTTAGTTTGGGCTATTTGAGGGGCCTTTAGGAGAATTAAGATTGGACCTCCAATGGGCTATGAAGCTTTAATATTTAGCCAAAATATTATTCAAGCCCATTAATATTAATTTACTCCACTATAAAATTAATATTGAACTATACATCTTAACCCACATTACGACTTAACAATAATATGGCTTCCGATCATTATTTCCCGCATTTAAGATTATCTTAGTCCATTAATTAATTAAGCCACTGAACAGACTTTATATTAATTAATATCTTTGTCCTTGGAGTAAAGACAGCTCAACATTATTATCCATACCGGAAATAAATTTCCCATTGCAAGTATGATAAAGATTCTGAGCCCACCAAGGGGACAAATCAAGCAAGCCGTACTTTCACGCGATTCTCCATATTAAATCTTATCAATCGTCATGTAATTAATAATATTGCCCAAGATACAAGGTATCAAATCGCATTGTTTCTCTTCCCATCATAAGTCAAAGCAATAGTTATTAATTTCACACGATCCTATTTAAGAGACGAAGATTAAGAAATAACGAACCACTGAGGTCTAATTCTTGTATATTCAGTACCGAAAAATTTATCCTCCTGTAGGTCATTTTCAGTGCATCATAATGCACTAGTGTAATCCCTTGGTCAAGACAAGCCAATCCGAGCCTTACACTTCAACCTTTCATGATGGGTTGTTCATTTCTATCTGGGTTGTGAATTTATACTTAGTCACGAGGAACTATTAATTTGATCTTCTGTGATTTAGTATTCACTACAACATAACACATACTGACTTATCGAACGGGTATGCAGTAAATATATATATAACATTCATTCATATTTAATGCAACATGTGATAAATAATTTATTTCAGTAAAATAAATAAGAAATTCAGTTTGATTATACAAAGTAAAAACATACTTTTCCAAGATAACCCCAACACCATCTACTCAACGGTTGTCACTCCAAGAGGTATGTTTTCGCGTAACTCCTAGATTCCATATGTATAGAATTTACGTGAAATTAATTGTACGCATGATGTTGTTGGCTTTAATTGTTATTTGAATTAATATAGGATTAATTCATGTTAGTAATAACTAAATAATTTAAATATGTATTTAATTGCAACTCGAATAGATCCGGGCACCCTATTCCCCAACAACTGGTATCAGAGCCTCGGTTTCGAGCTCTGTGATTTAAATTGTTATTTAAATTTGTTGGTGCATTAAATTTTATTGAAAATTGGATAGTAGAATTGTTAGTTCTTTTTTGCAGGTATCAAATTGTCATGATATTTAATGCTTTATTTTTTCATGCGTATGAATTATTTTTAATTCGACTCATTCGGATTTGTTTTTCTCGTGAGAAAATCCACGAGTAGATTAGGTTGTTTTGATTTGTTCAATGTAATAGACTAGTCTAGATTTAAGGTTTATTTATTTATTTATTTTATGTTAAATAAATTGTAACCGAATCAAAGACGAAGATGAGGAATTGAAGACGGATCGCATTCGAAGCGCTTGCATAGCGTCGTTTAAAAAACATGCCAAGGGAGGCATGCAAGTGATGTGGACAATGGCAAAGACACGGGCACGGGCACGACCGAAAGTGGCCGAAAGCACCGTCTTGAGGATCGGGCGGTGGAATGTCTTGGCTGGCGCGCGATCACGCTGCATGGGCGCCGCATTACAGAGGGGGGAAATAGGCACATGCCGAGGATGACGCCAAGACGACGCCAGCACTTTCGCATGCGGACGCTGTCGACTTCGGCCGACGGGACGCGGGCGGGCTTCCCGCAAGGTCGCTCGACATGGCCAAACGACGGGCGTGGCACATCGTGGCTAAACGAGACGAAATCTTTTTTCGAGATGAATGAGTGGGAGAAATTCAAGACGTTATTTCTTCAAGATCAAGACGAGAAAATTAAACCATGACAGTTGGATAATTTTTGCCCAATATGTTTAATTTTGTTTTGTTTTGATGTTTTTTTTTTCTTAAGCTTATGTTTAATTTGTTTAATGTGTTTGCAAGAGAAATTATATGTGAAAATCTCAACCTCAAAATTACTAAGTATGTTTTAAATAATTAATTTTTTTTTTTATGAAAAATCAAATTAATTTTGACCTCCATGATTTATTTATTTGTGAAATATTTTGGAGAAATTTCCCCCACGGAACGGTCAAAAGATAGCTATCACATGAATAAATTCCTAATGGATGATTGTGGATTATTATTAGTGGCGACAATGACCCTCCCCTCGAGGCTTGTTCAAAACGAAGTAATAATTTTGTATTTAATCATGGTTATTACTTAGGTATAAAATTGATATGCATATACTTCTCCGAAGTCCCTGTCAATTTTATATGGTCAAGTGGGAGCCAACTATTAATTTTGAATTAAAGGTTTGTAACTGTCTTTGTTTGTGTTGGGATATTTTAGTTTTGATTATTTATGTAAAAACATTATGTAATTATCAACTTGTATTATTTAAGTTCATTTCTACAAGTAACAAGTTGAGGGGGAAGTGAACAAGTTGAGGGGGAACTGATCTGAAGTCTCCTGAGGAAAATAGGCCGGAGGACAAATGACCTGAGTGGAAAAAGGTCTGAGGACAAGTGACGTGAATGGAAGAAGGCTGAAGTCCAATACCGCTTAATGTCAGAATGACCTGAACGAGAAATCTGAATCTTTGAAATCTTTGCCGGATTCTTTGGAATGCTTTAGTGTTGAGTCCGAAATCTTGAATTGCCGAGTCTTTGAAATGCTAAATGCCGAAGGCTTGAATCCAAGACCGCTGAATGTCAGAAGGCCTGAGTCCAAAACTGCTGAATGTCAGAAGACCTGAGTCCAAGACCGCTGAATGCCAGAAGGCCTGAGTTCAGAAGGCTGAGTTTAGAAGGCTGAAAGCTGACGTGGACTAATAAGAGGTGGTCAAAAAGCCTGACAAAAAGCTGCAGAAATTACAGAATAGTATAGATTTGAATGTGACTTTCTCCAACGGTAACATTCAAATCCACACTATAAATACAAGCTCTTCCATCATTTTAAGTGTGGAAAAATGCTATCAAGCCAAGAGCCATATCCTCAAGCATTCCCACCATAGAACACAAATCTGTAGATATCCAAAATATATTCAAAAGTGTTCTAAACCTAATCTAAGCAACACATGATATATCCTAAGCTTAGATAGATTTTCCCAACCTTAGCATAAAGGTTAAACCATTGTAAGGGAAAATCTCAACCTAGTTGGAGACAACACCAAACTCAAACCCCTTTCTTGAGAGAGAGTTAGTGGTGAAGTGAGGTAGTTGAGAGGCAATCCCGTGGAGGGTGATAAGTCCAGAGGCAATCCCGTGGAGGGTGATAAGTTCAGAGGCTAACCCGTGAGGGTGATAAGTCCAGTTGAGTGATAACTCATTAAACATCTGTAAGCAATCCCGCAAGGGAGGGTAGGCAATCCCGTGGAGGGAGATAAGTCCCGTTTGAGTGAGAGCTCTATAAATATATGATTGTACTGTGTTGACTAACACAATAAACTAGTCGAGTGAGTTGAAGGAATTTCCCTGCGGACAAGGGAGAGTGGATGTAGGAGCTTGAGTCTCCGAACCACTATACTTTGTTGTGTTCTTTATTGCTTTATGTTCTTAGTTGCCATATGCATTTGGTTATAAGCAAAACACATCGTTTAAAAGAAAATTTTTAAATCACCATTTCTCCCCCTCCTCTTTTTCATAAAATTAAATAATTTTTTTCTGGACCAACAACTGGTATCAGAACAGGTTATTCAAAGACCACATATTTTGATAATTATTGATTTCTTTAAAGAAAAATTATTTGTGGTCACCTGAACAGATTTGGTTTAAAAAAGAAAAGGGGGAAGATAATTTTTTTTAGAAGTTGTTTTAATGGTTTTGGCATCATTATCAAAAAGGGAAAAATTGGGATATTTTAGTTTTGATTATTTATGCCAAAACATTATGTAATTGTCAACTTGTATTATTTAAGTTCATTTCTACAGGTAACAAGTTGAGGAGGAACTGATCTGAAGTCTCCTGAGGAAAATATGCCGGAGGACAAATGACCTGAGTGGAAAAAGGTCTGAGGACAAGTGACCTGGATGGAAGAAGAAGGTCAAGTCCAATTGCAATGAATGTCGAATGGCACGAACGAGAAATCTGAATCTTTGAAATCTTTGAATCTTTGGAATCCGAAAGTAATCTTTGAATCTTTGAGTCCGAAGTCTTTGAATTCTTTGAATCTTTGAATGTTGAAATGCTAAATGCCGAAGGCCTGAATCCAAGACCGCTGAATGTCAGAAGGCCTGAGTCCAAGATGTTGGGGTTATACGTGAAAGTAGGTTTTTACTTTGTATAACCTATGTATTAAACACTTATTTATTGAAATAAATTGTTTATCACTGTTGCTTTAAATATGATTGAATGTTATATATATTTATTGTAAACCGTTCATAGCACGCGTTACATTGTAGTTAACGTGGTGATACCAGATCACAGAAGATCACATTAACAGTGCCTTATAAACGAGTGCATGTTTCACAACTTAGATAGATCCGAACAATCTTTTGGTAGAAGTTGATGTGTAAGGCTCAGATTGGCTTGTCTTGACCAAGAGATTACACTAGTGCATTCGATCTTACCAAGCGGCGGACTGAAAAGAGGATAAACTCATTCGCACTGACTTAAGGGATGAAGAGTTAGACCTCAGTGGTTGTTGATTTCTTAATCTTTGTCACTTAATAAGGACTGTGTATGATTAGTAGTTATTGCTTTGAATTATAAATGGGAAGAGAATCATTGCGACTTCGATACCCTATATCTTGGGCAATAATATTAATTGTCTTGACGATTGCTAAATTAATCTGAGAGAATCGTGTGCTTGTAATGTCTAGCTTGATTGGTCCCCTTGGAGGGCCCGAAACCTTTATCATACCAAATCTTGCAAGTGGAATTAATTTTCCGGTATGGATAATAAAGCTGAGTTGTCCTTACTCGAAGGATAAAGATATTTGTTGGGAAATCTGTAATTTAGTTTTGATGGAAGTTCCAAAACAGGTTGTAATAGGACCGGTCGGACACATTGTTTAATCGATGACTTAGAATCGATTAAGATGACCAAATTTGAAATGTATAGATAATCGATGTAAAGATAGGTCACATATTGAGGGGAACTCAATATGTATAGGTCGTCGAAGTATCGGATGACCCAGATAAGGTCGGATGATCAAGACTAAGCACAAATCGTAAGACAAGAAGTCAAGATCGGTGAAGACAAGAAGACATCAAGACTCGGGATGAACTCAAGACTCGGATGAACTCGAAGACTCGGGATGAACTCGAAGACTTCGATGGGATAAACTGGATGAACTCAAGAAGATAAACCAAACTCGGCAACAAACTCAAGACTCAAGATGATCAAGACACCGAGGCTCGTAGACACCAAGATCAAAAGACCAAGACCTATATCACAGAGAGTCGCGTGACATTGAGCTAAGACAATGTGCATCTCAAGACTCAACAAGGTAGACTGACCAGTTACCTGATCAAGTCAGCTCACACCTGGTGACAATAAAAAAGATACACCAGGCAAGATGAATCTTCTACAAAAGGAATATCAATCGTCTAATGGACAAATTAAAGTGCTTGCCGCCGGAAATGCCAAGGAGAAAGTGACACGGGCACAAAAAAAGAGCCGACACGGGAATTACGGATATGACGCCGGAAAAAAACAACGCTAATCATGCCTACGGCCACACCGATAATCTGAGCACGTCACAATCATATCCTACAACCTACCTAATATAGCCCGAAATTCAAATCGCTCTCAAACGGCTCTTTGATTTCGAGGTCTATAAAATGGGATCGATCTTCACTTTGAAGAAAAGGACCAACAAGTGAGAAACCACATCACATGAACTATTGACCAAGCGGAACAACAACATTCACGCAAGAAAATTCAAGAAGAATTTCCGCTCGAAGAACACCATAGTTGAAGATTATTCTTAGAGTGTTCATCCCATAGTTCTTAGTAAGAAATCCTATCCACTAACATTTTGGCTACCTAAAACATCAGGATAGATTTCCAGTTGGAACCCTCAAACATTCTTTACCCAAACTCAAGTTAGGTTAAGTTTGTAGAGTGTGAACTCGATAAACATCTCGGCCATCCTTTTGAAGGATATAAGTCCCGCAGGTTACATTTGTAAGAGTGGGAACTCGGTAAACATCTCGGCCATCCTTTTGAAGGATATAAGTCCCGCAGGTTACATTTGTAAGAGTGGGAACTCGGTAAACATCTCGGCCATCCTGAAAAGGATATAAGTCCCACAGGTTAAGTTTGTAAGAGTGAGAACTCGGTAAACATCTCGGCCATCCCGTGAGGGGTATAAGTCCCCCAGGTTAAAGTAGGTTAAGGTTCCCCTGTGTTAAGGGAAGAGTGGACGTAGGACGGGTTTCGTCTGAACCACTATAAAAAGTCTTGTGTGAATTTACTTGCTTTCTTATTGCTTTACACAAGTCACACAACTAAGTTTAAAACAACATATATATTCTAAGTTAAGCTCAGTCTGCACCAAGCAACTGATCTGATCAGATTGACACCTTAGTCAACTGGTTGAAAACTGACTTAAGAATCTGATTGATAAAACTGGTTTTTCACACGGGTAAAAACAAGCTTCCGTGACAACTTCGCTTAAACCGACAGATATCAAACCGACCGCTCTCGTGCACTCAAGAAGATTGAACATCGATCTAAACCGATACACTAGCACTGGACGGGTAATCTGCAGTTCACACCGATCCAAGACGAAAAGTTTTAGAGGTCTATTCACCCTCCCTCTAGACTTCCACCCTCACAAAACCCATTCGGGACCTACAAGTGGTATCAGAGCAGTGGTTCTACAGACCACTGGCTTTGAGTATCATCGATTCTTGAGGAAGAATCTTTGTGGTCATTTGAACAGATCTTGAAAAACCATTTTCAAAACTCATTTGTTTTCAAAATCACTCAAAGATGGATAATACCTCTCGTATGTATCATGATTTGCCTAAGTTTTCAATTGATGAGTATGCAGATTGGGCTATATATATGTGCAACCATCTAGGATCGATAAGCGGCAGAATGATGGAAGTCATTGAACGAGGACCCATCATCATATATCATGACAACCCAGCAGTTGGAGGAGATCCAGATTTTGCCACGGGAAGTCTTGTACGAAAAAGCCCAGCCCTGATGGATGCAGAAGAAAGAAAGTTGTATACTCTAAATACAATCGCCAGACATATAATCATGAAGACGATGGATAAAGTCACCAAGGAGAAGATAAAGTATCTCAAAACTGCGAAAGCAATGTGGGATACTCTTTGCGGAGATATCGTGAAGGAAATGATCGATCAAAAAACCGACTACAAGGTTGAACTGGTGAAGTTCAAAAAGTTAAAGATGTTGCCCAACTAGACCATCAACGAGCTCGATGGGAGGATCACCATGTCAGTAAATAAGCTACGAGAACTTGGAAGAGAGATGTCAAACAAAGATATCAACTAAAAGATCTTAAGATCTTTCACCAAGAAATGGGGCATGAAAGTCATGGTAATCAAGGATTGCCAAGATATCTCCAAGATGAAGCCTAGTAGTTTGTTCTTAAGCCTTAAAGCTCACGAGTTCAATTTAATCAAAAGAGGACAAGCAGATGAAGACGAGACGCCTGCTGAAGCCTCAACGTCTAAATCAGTTGCATTTAAAGCAACCAACAGCAGATCGAAGACCACTGAACCTGTTGGAAACATAATGAGTCAAGGAAATGCATCCTTTCTCGCTTTACCAGAAACTTGAAAGAACAAATACTCACCTTGGTAAGTATCGGAGATTCTACAAAGGACTATCAAAGAAATAGGAGGCCAACCGATAGATCCACGAGAAGAACCAGATCCCGATGATCAAGAGATCACAGAGAAGAAAAGAAAAGAGATGATCCGTCGAAGAGAGAAGAGATAATAGATCCGAAAGATCCGACTCACCCGCGAAGGAAGTTTCAGAGAGGAGTTCAAATTACCATCGAAAAGAAGGAAGAACAAAAGAAAGCAACCGTAGATAGATCCTCATGCAATATCCGGAATTGATGATTCCTATCTTTCCGAGGGCAGAGAAGAAGTTCCGATAAGAAGATCGAAGGATCAGGATGACGATGAATCGATGGCCAAGGAGGAAACTAACCTCCAAAGACTTTTTCAATTTCCACACCGCTATTATTAAGACACCGCCGGAGAGATTGACTAACAAAAGAAAGCAACTCGAGCAATTGCTTGATGATCTCTCCGACGCAAGAGAGACACTTATACAATAGTGGAAGCTGAAAATGACAACCTAAGGATCATAAATAATCAGCTTGTTAAAGAGAATGCTCTCAGTAAAGCTACTGAATGAAATCATTAAACCGCTTTCGGAAGGTAACCGAGGAACTTAACATTCGAAAGTTAAATCTTTTGATCGGAGAAGCGGATCAAAGATCGCCTAGCAAACAACAAACAATGTTCGATGATTTCAAAATCCTTCAAGCTAAATTTGATGAGCTATTCGACTACATGAGAGTCTAAAATCTATCGAGGATAGTTTATGCAAGAAAATAGAGGTTTTCACGAAGTGTTGGTCCCGGTGGGAAAACCCATTTTGCGCGCGCGGAAGAAAAACATTTCGTTGCGATGCATATAAAACAGGGGTGAAGGAATGGTGATTCCAGATTTTTCACCTTTTAAGCTCATGTGTTGTGTCTTGCTTATAATTGAGTCGTATGACAAGATAAGAACGTAAAGCGAGGACCAATGTATAGTGGTTCGGAGACTCAAACTCCTACATCCACCTGCTTTCTAGGGAAATTTTCAAACACTTCCTAACACTTATGTAGTTTACTAACCTTTCTACTTTGAGAGACTACCTCTATAGTTTACTAACTCAAAGCCTCTGGACTTATCACCCTCCTGGCTCGCCTCTTAGATGTTTAACGAGTTTACACTCTTCGGGACTTATCACCCTTACTGGGGATTGCCTAACAACTTATACTTTTCGTTATCTCTTACGAGAATGGGTTTGGGTTTGGTGTTGTCTCCAACTATGGTGAGAACAATGGTTTAGCCTCAATGCTAAGGTTGGGAAAATCTCTCTAATAGGATACATCGTGGGTTGCTTAGGTTGGGTTCTAGAACACTCTTTGAATATATTTGTATATCTACATACTTGTGTTCTGGGTGGGAATGTTTTTGACTATAACGCTCTTGGCTCAGAGCATTTTTGTGCATAATCTCCACACTTAATTTGATGGAAGATCTTGTATTTATAGTGTGGATTTGAATGTTACCGAGAGAATTAACATTCAAATCCATACTAGTTAAATTTTCCCAGTGGTTGTCTTCCTCTCGTTGGTCCACGCCACCGGATTCAAATATTCACCGATTGTTTCGGAACATTCAGGATATCAAACAAAGATAAAACTTCGAAAATTCGATCAAGATTATTCTCGATTTCAAAATTTCTTCTCGAAGTTTTTCATTTCTCGTTTCATAAATTTGATGAGCTATTCCGACTATACGAGATAACAGAGTCTAAAAAATCATCTATCAAGAGAACATGATACTCGGGGGGTTTTGGGATCTAATCAAAATCCTTCTTTATTTAAATTTTTCCCAACACGAAGTCATCAAAAACCGTTCAAGAAATGAACACCTATTTTCGAACGCCGACTAACAAGAAGGAATTGGGTATGAGAACCCTTCTACATCCTCAAAAGCCCCATTTGATTCACTTCGAAGGGTGTAATCAAACGAGTCTCTCCACAAAGATACACTAAAAGCTAAACTTGTATTCGAGGAGGAAAAAGACTCACGAGCAAGTAAAGGGTGTGCCTAATCGTAAAGGGAACATAAATGGACCCTAATCGATAAAGCATCACCGAGGATCAGAAGAACCCGGTTCTTCCGAAGAAACCTCAACTCGATCAACAGATTAGGTATCGGAAGAGACAACCAGAAGAAGGAAATCTAACTCGAGACCCAATCAAGGTCACCGCCTAATAAGCAAGCTATAGGTAAACTTCAAAGACCACCTATGCCAAAAAAGATATGAATCTTTTGATGGTAAAAATCGTACCTACCCTTATAACCCGAGATCTAGGGCTATCGCACCGAGCCATTAATCGATTAAAAGAAGACAAAATATAAAGAAAAATCCCAAGTCTTCTAAGTCAACCAAGGCTCACATTTAATAATCATACAAATCAAAAAAAAGTATATAAAGAGACGATGATTATGTTGATATGTATGGGAGACAAATCGGACCTTCTAATCTATCGATTTTCATAGAAGTGCTTTTTGTTTGTGTGGATCCCTAAATCCACCACTAACCCCCCAGACCCAATTCCAAATGGGTACCTAAAGCCTGATTTGATTGCAGTAGGTTCGTGGGGATGGCCAACAAAGGAGATGCACAAGCAACTATCTGGTACATCGATAGTGGATGCTCAAGGCACATGACTGGAAGCAAACATCTCCTTAGCTCTTACAAAGAACAAGAAGGCCCAAGTGTACTCTTCGGTGATGATAACTTTGGTTTTACCAAAGGATTCGAAACCTTAGAGAATGATGATGTACAAGTGGCTTCGAGTCTCAGATGTCGAAGGATTGAAGCACAATCTACTATCAGTATCACAATTCTGCGACAACGGATTCAGCGTTGAGTTCTCGAGCGACAAGTGTACGATAAGGAATCGAGCCACTCAACAAATCTTGCTAATTGGTTCAAGGAAAGGCACAATCTACACAACAGATTGGAACAGTTGCCCAAAGAATACATGCTTAATTGTTAAGAGTTCTAAAAGTAGCAGTTGGCTCTGGCACAAAAGAATGAGTCATCTGAACTTCAAGACTCTTAACAAGATAGTTAGGATGTCTTTGGTTGAGGGACTTCCGAATGAGATATTCTCCAAAGATCAGACATGTGCCGCATGTCAGAAGGGAAAACAAGTTAAAGCCTCATTCAAGGGAATACCTGGACCAACATCCAAGAGAGAAATCAAGAATCGCTCCATATGGATCTATTCGGACCATTACACCAAATCCGGTGGGATTTAAATATACTCTAGTAATCGTGGATGATTATTCCAAGTTTACTTGGGTTGTATTCTTATACAAGAAGAATGAGACAACGACAAAGATACCCGAACTGTTCAAGAAGCTACAAAACGAGAAGGGTGTCAAAGATAGTAAAAATCGATCGATAAAGGTACAGAGTTCCTGAATTCCTTTATTATTGATTTTTGCACTGAGTTTGGTATACATCATGAGACGTCAACTGCAAGAACGACACAACAAAATGGAGTAGCATAACGGAGAAACAGATCTCTCAAGGAAGTTGCCAAGACTATGTTAGTTGAACATGCTACACCAAGCCGTTTCGCGTAATCAATCAACATCAAGATGCCATACTCGTAACATATGTTCTCGACTAAGACTCACTTCAAAACACCTTATGAATCGTGGAAGGACAAAAACCTCGTGTTTCATACTTCCATGTTTTTGGGTGCAAGTGTTTCATTCACAACAATGGGAAAAGTCGGGTTGAAGACTTTTGAGGCCAAGTCGATGAGGTATATTCTTAGGATATTCCTCATCCAGCAATGCTTTCAGAGTTTACAACAAACGAACTCTAGTTGTGGAAGAAACACCTCATGTGGTCTTTGATGAGACATCTTCTCAACAAGAGAAAGCTACCTCAGAACAAGCCGTACCAGATCAATCGCTACCGACATCAAAAAAAATGGATCAGCTAAGCATCAAGGAGAAAGAACCTGAACACGTAACAATGTACATCCCAGAACTTGATCTTGCTGATTCAACAGGTCAATAAGACCCTAAGGTACGCGACAATCGCTGCCTGAAGAAATCATACAACCGAGACAAAGATCAATCGAACCATCCGGATCATAATTTCGCACCACTCCCAATCACTAGTAATGAACTACTATCGAAATGGATGATGTTCTCCAAAAACAGACGACATCGTAAAAAGAAGGACTGGATTACCTACCATCCAACCGACCGATTATCGGAGACCCATCTGATAGAGTCAAAGTGCCATGTACTGTTGAAAGTGCCATGTACTGTTGTTATCTGTCTTTGAAGGAACCAACTACAGTAGAGGAAGCTCTACAAGACACAAGATGGATTCTAGCTATGGAAGAGGAATCGAACAGTTTGAGAGGAATCAAGTTTGAAATTGGTGGATGCAGACCAACTCATCAAGACGTGATTGGCACGGTGGGTATTCAAGAACAAGAGAGATGAGAATAATGTCATAACTAGGAATAAGGCAAGACTTGTTGCTAAGGGGTATTCACAATCAGAAGGAATTGATTATGATGAGACCTTTGCACCAGCCGCTCACCTAGAAGCCATTCGGTCCATTTTTCGCATATCCGCCTACGTAGGGTTCATGTGGTATCGATGGATGTAAAGAGTGCATTCTTAAATGGGGTACTAGCAGAGGAAGTTTATGTCGAACAACCTCCAGGCTTTGAAAAAGGCAACCAAGTGTACCGTTTAAGGAAAGCTCTTTATAGACTAAAACAAGCTCCTCGAGCTTGGTATGATACACTCTCTCAGTTCTTGATAGACAGTGGGTTCACTAAAGGAATAGTGGACATAACCTTATTCAGAATAGAAGATGGAGAAGATATTCTGATGGTTCAGATTTACGTGGACGACATCATCTTTGGATCTCCCAACAAAAAGCTATGTGAGAAGTTCAGCAAGTTGATGCAAGGGAAGTTCGAGATGTTCATGATGGGTCAGATGAATTATTTTCTGGGTTTACAAGTCAACCAGAGTATAGAAGGGATATTCACCTGCCAGGCGAAGTACACAAGGAATCTACTGGCAAAGTTTGGAGTTCAACATTGTAAGGAAGCCAGGATTCCCATGATGACCGGATTCAAGATGGATCCAGATGAAGATGGTCAGAAAACGAATCAGAAAGAGTATAGAGCTCTGGTTGGATCACTTCTATACCTGACTGCCAGCAGACCAGACATTACTTTTGCAGTAGGTGTATGTGCCAGATTTCAAGCAAATCCAATGCAAAGCCACGTAGAAGCAGCTAAGCGGATTCTCAAGTATCTGAAGGGGACTGTAAACCTTGGTTTATTTTACCCATCAGATGACAATCTAGAGCTTAGTGGGTATTCTAATTCAGATTACGAAGGTTGTAGAATCGACAGGAAGTCAACCTCAGGTTCATGTCAGTTTCTGGGAAATAAACTGATCTCATGATTTTCGAAGAAGCAGACATCAGTTGCGACATCTACTACTGAAGCAGAATATATGGCTGTAGGAAGCTGTTGTTCCCAACTGCTCTGGCTAAGTCAGCAGATGAGGGATTACAACATTGTAGCTAAGAACGTACCTATATTATGTGACAGTAATAGTGCTATTGCAATCACTCAGAATCCTGTTCTACATACAAGATGCAAGCATGTGGATGTCAGACACCATTTTATCAGAGATCACGTTGAAAAGAGGAATATCAGGATGGAAAAGATCCATACTGACAAGCAGAAAGATGATATCTTAACCAAGCCACTAGCTGAGATCAGATTCGGAGAGTTATGCAACGAGCTAGGGCTTCTGGATCTCGGAGAAAATGCACCAGATATGGCTGAAGGATTGATCTCCAGAACCAGTTGGTTAAAAGACTAACCAGGTCAAGTAGAATCAGTTGAGTTAGGAATCTCAACTGATCAAACGACCAGATGAGGAGCCGTTCTGAAGTTTAGATAAGGAGCAGATCAGAAAGTCAGATAAGTAGCCGATCTGAAGTTCAGACAAGGGGCAGATCAGTTCAAGACATATCAAATTAAGGGGGAACTGATCTGATTTGTAGATTACTTTATAAGTCGATTAAAGCTACAGTCAACAAGCAAATCAAGATTAAAGCTACAGATCGCATAAGTTAGAAGAAACAACACAATAATGGAATAACAAAGTTTTTCATTGATAAGGACCCGGAGGTCAGATTTACAAGTTACAAGTGATATCACAAGCTACAAATGCTACAAACTATCTTCAAGTGGTATTACAAGTACAAGAAGACCCGGAGGTCAATACATAAACCATCAGCCCTAAGACAACCCTAGACAGGGAAGGAGAGAGAGATTTTAAGAGTTGATGCTCTCAAACTCTCCGACCCAGGGGGCAGCAGAGAAGCTTCTAGAATCCTGAAAGCCGCTCTTAGAATCTTAGAGTGAGAAGCGAGAGCGAGCCTTGAAGGATCTTTAAGCTAGGAGCCCTTAGACCTAAAATCAATGGGCTTTCCAGCTATTAAATGGGACACAGTGCCACATGTTTGGTCACAAAGACCATATGGCCATGAGTGTCTCATGCAAATATTGAGTTTGATACACTATTTTGTATATCAAACCCATGTTTTGTTTCAGACTAAGTCTGTTGATGCTAATTTCATCATCTCGATAGGCGCACAAGGTGCATACAGTTAGGAGAAGTGCCTTCTCATTTGCCTTAGCAGATCTGCCTCCACGGTGGTAAAGAAGCTTAGCATTGATCGTATGTGAAATCTTAGATGACGACGAAAGCAGTGTGAAGGAACACACAGGGTTGATTTGAGAAGCTGAATTCATTGGAAAAGGGCTAAAGTTTCCCACCAGAAGTTTCATCGGAAATAAGGAACTCATCGGAAAAGCATGAAAGATATGCTAAAGAAGATGAAATGGTTTATGTTGTGTTGTTTGCCTAACACCCCAGGCTAATTTATAGAAGGAAATTAGGGGTATAAATGCAAATTTTATCCTCTCAGAAGATCTTAAGAGAAATTTACATCGACAACGCGTTAGGAACACGCGGCTAATGGTTGAATGAGTTAACGGTGTGATTAATCACAGCGTATCTATGCCATTATTTCGGAATGTCAAATCGCGCCGATTTGGGAATCGAGGCGACTTTTGGACTCCCCGAAGTAAAAGTTTTGGCGGGAGTTGACTTCAGTAAATGCAGGTTGATGAGAAGAAGACTGAAGGATAAAGAGTATCAGATAAGAGGATCAGATAAGTGGAGAAGTGTTTCAAGCAAGAATCTGATCAGATAAGTGAGATATTGTTGGGAAATGCATGAGACAACCATCAGATAAGTCAACAAAGTACCGGATCAGATCACCGTGGTAACTGATTGATTACAATATCAATCAGTCAAATACGCTCTCTTATTTATCTCTTTCTGAATACCTTGTATGCGTTATTTAATTAAATGATTTTATTTTACTCTGTTCATGACGCATGCTCTGCAAAGCTTTTAATGCGGACTTGGGAAAATGTTTTCAAAATATTTTATTGCGATTTTTCGAGTCCGAAATACGAGAAGACTATTTTTCTCAACCGTGCGATCAAAATACTTTTTGGCCGACTAATCTCAGCCACTATTTTCAAATCACGGATACTTGAGTACTTTGGAAAGTTGTGCAAAAGGTTTTTCCCTCGTATTCTATAAAATCCAAATCTTTCTCAGAAAATCGCTTTCCACTACTTCGTCTTCTCAAAGCTCTTAAAAGATCATATTTATTTTTTTTCTTCAGAGAATTACCTTCGAAATTATTTGATTCTACTCTTCCGATTTCAAAATCTTTCGAATCAATTTCTGGTAATTTCTTGTTTTAATTAATTGCATGATCTCAATTTCTCTGGTACCTAGGTTTACAAGTTGTGATTCTGTAATTTTTAGATCTAAACGCTTATTTGCTAAATTGATGTTAAAATTACTAGTTTGACTGAATTTATTGAAATATCTTACTCAAACTAAACATCAATTTGCATATCGTACAAAAATGGCACATCTTATTTCACGATCGGGCCAAGGGTAAAAGTACTGCAACTTTGCATCGATGAAGAAAGACATCATTGATGAAAAGTACGTAGTCTTCACCATCACCTCAGATCCGGAATCGATGGAAATTCTGGAGTGCTTACGAGCGTGTGGACTGGAGCGATATTGCTCTACTCATCAGAACATCGTTCACACCCATGAAGCCCTGGAGTTTCTCTACAATCTACAGAGGGATGAAGACAATGATGCTGACCTGATTTCTTCCATTGGCGGAATGGAAGTTTGAGTGTCGAATGACGATCTACAGAGGATATTCGGCCTAACTCGAGGAAGCATTAATCCAGAGACATACACGACTGCTGTAGGAGAAGGAATTTCTTGAAGACGAGCTGTTGAGACCAGCAAATAAGGAGAACACAACGAACGTCAAAGCCTCCTACCGAAGAGAGAAATATTCTTCTTGAAATTGTTCGAAGGTGATCATGTGCTCAACTTACTGACCTTGATGCGTCACTTCGCACAAGATAAGTGTCATGGTCGCAATAATCAAGAAGGCTTTGGACATTGATTGGTTGGGTATGGTCAAAGCACGCCTACGAAAAAAGACTCCAAAGAAGTTCGAATCGACGGTGAGCAATGAAGTGTGCTTATCTTGAAGTGCTCATTCATACACAAAATTCTATCATTCTCACGATAAGCCGCCACGTAATTATGAATGGAACGAGAATGGAGCGAAGATTTACCAAGCAAAGCACAAGGCCATACTGGGCAAAGATGAGTCCCTACCTGGACAAGCTGATGAGGATCCGACTCCTTATGTGCCCAAACCCAAGGGAGAAAAGAAGGGAAAAGAAAAGGCAACTACATCGTTTGAAGTGCAGGAAAAGACCGTTCCAGAGAAGAAGATGAAGAGGAAGGATCTGGCCAAGAAACCAGATGCTCAATGAAACGCGTCGAAGAGAGTCTCATCTCCTCCGAAAATCGCTCCAAGTTCTCGCCCCAAAGAAGTCGACAGAGAACAAAGGATCTGATGCAAGTAAGATCAGACGAAGAGATAGCAGTCCGCTTAGAGCCAACTATCAGAGAAGTAAGGGAAGAGTAGATGATCGCAGCAGAAGGAGAGAAATCTGTCAGAGGGACATAAGTGGAGCAATCAGAGGAAGAATCACCATCTGATTCTCTGCCTCTCACCAAGATCTTCCAGAGAGCAAGATTGCCAACGCCCACTTCCAAATCACCATCACCCTCTCCTCAAAAATCATCACCACCACCCTCTCCCCACAAAACCTTCTCACCCTCACCCTCACCTATCAGAACAACATCCCCCACACCACCAATCAATGAACCGCTCAGAAATCAACACCTTCAAAGATCTTTGAAAATGAACCTGAACTACAAACATCCCAATCCCCGATCAAGTCTCAAGAACCCGAGAGATCCGACGAATGTGTGTCCATCTCTCATAATCTCTTCAACACCAGAACAGTGCTTGCTTCACCTGCTCCAGAGAGCCCCATCATAAGGATAATGAAGCAACATATCAAAGAGTATCTGCTGGATCTATGCCCTGAATTGGATCAACATCCCGCATCCAAAGAACAGATAGAAGAGATAGTGTTCTGGAGGGATATCAGACTGAAGAGCATTGAAGAATTTTTGATTCTAATGACAACTCTGGGATCAGATTTCTTTGTAGACTTGGAATTGAAATGTCTAAACAATGCTGGGATTGAGAGTGCTATTGAATTGGCATCTGACGATGATATCAGATGGTTGATTCAAGAAAGGTTCGGTATTGCTGATAACAGGGAGGAAACCGTTCAACCTCCTATAGATCATGAGGGAGCTGCCGATGAACCAAGAATGGGTCTTTGCAGATGAGACCCGACTTGGCAAGGCTTCAACATCCGGGATGATCGCCACGATGAGCCTCGATACCCTAGATCATTATACTCGCATTTATTCAGATGAGATCAAGGCCGCATTTGAAGACAAATTCGCAACGCCACAAAGCAGATCCGATGAAGCGATTTGAAGATGAGCAAGCAAAACTAGTTGACAAGGAACGAAGTCACACAGGTTGGGATGCACAATGCCATCCTTGTCAAGTAATGCAACTAGTATATCTTCTTGCCGAGAAGCTCAAAATCCACCGACAAACTCACGGTTCGCATAGAGATGCTCAATCGAACCACAAGTACTTTTGGAGAGTGTCGGGGCATCCTTGACAAGACTAACAACCACTTGGATATGGGTTGGAAACATTTTCTAGCTTCTACGTGAACGAGCAAGACAGAAATTGAAACCGCTCTCGACGCTTCTACACACGCAGACTTTTCGCCACTGCTCAGATTACCTCTTGTTGTCGAGGAACTCGAGAGGAGATCTCACAGAGAATTAACCGCTCGAACAAGAAGATGTCCAACCTCTTTGATGTAACCAAAAAGGGGGAAGGAAAAGAGAATAAAGAGAAGGAAGAAAAACAGACTCAGACACAGTTGGTAACATTTTCATCTCTACAAAAAACCATCAGATTCGATTTTTGCAAACCACTCCATCTACCGATCTCGTTCTTTGAAATAAAAGAAACCGTGGAGCAACACAAGAAAGATATCGGGCCGAAAGCGTAAAAGTGCTCTTTCAGAGGTTACCGCCAGAGTCGATAAGATTGAAGAGACTTTTCTTCGTTCGATTCAGAAGAGAATGGAAACTGATGATCAGGCCAAGAGCCTTGAACTCGATAAGAAATTAGCTGAAGAAGACGAACAAGATGAACCTGAGCAGACTCTGAGGAGGAAGAAAGGCAAAGGCAAGATGATCAAAGCAACGACGGAAGATCAGAGACAAGGCCAGCTATTCTCCACCAAAAGCTGGGATGACTCTGAACAAGTTCAAGAGCGCATAAGACAGAGAATAAGAGAGGCCGCAATCAAGAAGCGTGGTTAGCAGAGGCTAAGGGACCAACATCGCTTACATCCGAAGGAAGAGGAAGAACGGTTACTGCCAGAGGAGATTGCTTGGGAGAAGAATGCCCTTCCGACACTGTTAAAGGCATCCTTCACAGATGGCAAGATCCGCTTCGTAACGGGATCGATCGAGAAGAGAATGGTTGTGTGACGTCTACATCCTGGAGAAGATTTCAATTCATCAAGATCAGACTGAAAATGATGATGAATTCCGGAACTTGTTAGAAACAAAGTATCCAGACTTCTACCAGACAGTGATGAAAGAAGGCAAGATCATGTCACTAATACCAGAAGCTCCACCTTTTGAACTAGTCCTTCCACCTTTGCGTCCAGACAACAAGCGAGATCCTGTTAAATTCAAGAGTATCTACTATGGACTTGCTGAAAAAGGAGGAATCCATAGAAAAGAAGAGCTGAACAAGCTAATGCAAATGATGTACAGGATGTTTGGCATCCCCAAAGAGCTGCAAATGTTCAAGTACACCTGAAGAAGATAACTTGGAATCAGATGATATGTACGCTTTTCATGTATTCTACAATGCACACACCTATCTGAATGAAATTTTCCATCTCACTAATTCTAAGACAACATCTCATTGTCTTCTGAGGTATGTACTGTTTGCATTATCTACATTTCCATCCACGGTATCTATTTTTCTAATTAAGTATGATTAAGTGTTTTGGTTCCATCAAAAAGGGGGAAATTGTTGGGAAATCTGTAATTTAGTTTTGATGGAAGTTCCAAAACAGGTTGTAATAGGACCGGTCGGACACATTAATCGATCGATGACTTAAAATCAGATTAAGATGACCAAATTGAAATGTATAAATAATGATGTAAAGATAGGTCACATATTGAGGGGAACTCAATATGTATAGGTCGTCAGTCAAAGTATCGGATGACCCGGATAAGGTCGATGATCGTAAAAACTAAGCACAAATCGAGAAGACAAGAAGTCAAGATCGGTGAAGACAAGAAGACATCAAGACTCGGATGAACTCAAGACTCGGGGATAGACATCGAAGACTCGGATGAACTCCAAGACTCGGATAAACTCGAAGACTCAAAGAATAAACTCAAGACTCAAAGATGATCAAGACACTGAGGCTCAGAGACACCTGAAGATCAAATGACGTGAAGACCTATATTAGCAGAGTCTGCATATTGAGCTAAGACAATGTGCATCTGAAGACTCAACAAGGTAGACTGATCAGTTACCTGATCAAGTCATCTCACACCTGGTGACAATAAAAAAGATACACCAGACAAGACGAATCTTCTATAAAAGGAATATCAATAATCTAACGGATAAATTTTTGAAGTGCCGCCTCGCGAAGCCAAGGAGAAAGCGACACGTGCACAAAAAGAGCTGACAATACGGGATACGAAGCTGCGGACAAAAATGGCGCTAATCATGCTTACGTCCACACCGATAATCGGAGCACGTCACAATCATATCCTACAACCTACCTAATATAGCCCGAAATTCAAATCGCTCTCCAACGGCTCTTTGATTTCGAGGTCTATAAAATGGGATCGATATTCACTTTGAAGAAAAGGACCAACAAGTGAGAAACCACATCATATGAACTATTGAGCAAGCGGAACAACAACATTCACGCAAGAAAATTCAAGAAGAATTTCCTCTTGAAGAACACCATAGTTGAAGATTATTCTTAGAGTGTTCATCCCATAGTTCTTAGCAAGAAATCCTATCCACTAACATTTTGGCTACCTAAAACATCAGGATAGATTTCCAGTTGGAACCCTCAAACATTCTTTACCCAAACTCAAGTTAGGTTAAGTTTGTAGAGTGTGAACTCGATAAACATCTCGGCCATCCTTTTGAAGGATATAAGTCCCGCAGGTTACGTTTGTAAGAGTGGGAACTCGGTAAACATCTCGGCCATCCTTTTGAAGGATATAAGTCCCACAGGTTACGTTTGTAAGAGTGGGAACTCGGTAAACATCTCGGCCATCCCGAAAAGGATATAAAACATCTGAGAACTCGGTAAACATCTCGGCCATCCCGTGAGGGGTATAAGTCCCGCAGGTTAAAGTAGGTTAAGGTTCCCCTGTGTTAAGGGAAGAGTGGACGTAGGACGACTTTCGTCTGAACCACTTTAAAAAGTCTTGTGTGCATTTACTTGCTTTCTTATTGCTTTACACAAGTCACACAACTGAGTTTAAAACAACATACATATTCTAAGTTAAGCTCAGTCTGCACCAAGCAACTGATCTGATCAGATTGACACCTTAGTCAACTGGTTGAAAACTGACTTAAGAATCTGATTGATAAAACTGGTTTTTCACACGGGTAAAAACAAGCTTCCGCACCACTCAGTTAAACTGACAGATATCAAACTGATCTGCTCTCAGGCACTCAGTAAGATTGAACATCAGTCTAAACTGATACACTAGCACTCTGATCGGGTAATCTGCAGTTCACACCTGATCCGCACGAAAAGTTTTAGAAGTCTATTCACCTCTCCCCTCTAGACTTCCACCCTCACAAAACCTGTTCGGGACCTACAATATTAATTAATATAAAGCTTTTCAGTGGCTTAATTAATTAATGGACTAAATAATCTTAAACATGGGAAATAATGACCGGGAGCTATATTACCGTAATATGGGTTAAGTTGGATAGTGCAATATTAATTATATAGTGGTATTAATTAATATTAATGGACTGAATTATATTGTGGCTCAATATTGGAATTCAGAAGCCAATTGGAATGTCCATCTTAATTCTCCTAAAGGCCCTTCAAGTAGCCCAAATTATAGTCCAATAAATAAATGGTGCTTAAAATAAAATAAATTATTGTTGCATTATATTTCCTTAAAATTTCGAAAACATTAAAGAAATAGAGGGAGAATATTTTCTTGGAAGGATCTTATGGAAAGGAGATAAGTATTCTTGGAATACAAGATTATCCCATAAATTCAAGAAAACTCCCACTTGGCTTCTTTAAGAGGGAATTTTCAAAAATAATATAAGGAGAAAGGGAAGAAATATTTTCTTGATTTTCTTGGAAAGATTTTATGGAGAAAGATATGTATTCTTGGAATACAAGAATATCTCATAAATTTAAGAAAGATCCAATCTTGCAAATCTTCTTGTAATTTTCGAAAATTAAGGCTAAATAGGGTGTAAGATTTTTGTGGAAAAATACATATGGAAAGAAGAATATATTGGATATATTCAAGATTTCTTGGAGATCAAGAAAATATCTTTCCTAGCCCTTATTGGCCTCAAAATTTCGAACCCTCCCTCACTTATAAATAGGGGATGAATTTTCATCCCCAACTAGTGTTCAATGTGTTGGAAATATTAGAAATCCACAAAGGTGGTGCAATAATTTTTTATTTTCCTTTGTTTTATAAATCGTTAATTGGAGAACCTTCCACCGAGGTTATTGGACGAGGACTTGGGAATACTTGAGAAGGACTTTTGGTGGGTATCCAGATACTTGATCCTGTCTATCTCAGATCGTCTCTCCAACGGGTACGTTTACGTAAACTCCTAGAAATTCCGCATGCTAGGATCTTTTACGTGAAATATTATTTGCATGTTGTTGTTAGTTTAATTATTATTTGAATTCACTTAGGTAAATTCATGCTAGTAATAATTGTTAATTTAAATTTGTGTTTATGAGGTCATCCCGATAGATCCTGACATATGTTATCCTAACACAAGACCGCTGAATGTCAGAAGGCCTGAGTTCAGAAGGCTGAGTTCAGAAGGCTGAAAGCTGACGTGGACCAATCAGAGGTGGTCAAAAAGCCTGACAAAAATCTGCAGAAATTACAGAATAGTATGGATTTGAATGTGACTTTCTCCAACGGTAACATTCAAATCCACACTATAAATACAAGCTCTTCCATCATTTTAAGTGTGGAAAAATTCTATCAAGCCAAGAGCCACATCCTCAAGCATTCCCACCATAGAACACAAATATATAGATATCCAAAATATATTCAAGAGTGTTCTAAACCTAATCTAAGCAACACATGATATATCCTAAGCTTAGAGAGATTTTCCCAACCTTAGCATAAAGGCTAAACCATTATAAGGGAAAATCTCAACCTAGTTGGAGACAACACCAAACCCAAACCCCTTTCTTGAGAGAGAGTTAGTGGTGAATTGAGGTAGTTAAGAGACAATCCCGTTGAGGGTGATAAGTCTAGAGGCAATCCCGTAGAGGGTGATAAGTCTAGAGGTGAACCCGTGAGGGTGATAAGTTCAGTTAAGTGAGAACTCATTAAACATCTGTAAGCAATCCCGCAAGGGAGGGTAAGCAATCCCTTGGAGGGAGATAAGTCCCGTTTGAGTGAGAACTCAATAAATATCTGATTGTACTGTGTTGACTAACACAATAAACTAGTCGAGTGAGTTGAAGGAATTTCCATGCGAACAAGGGAGAGTGGATGTAGGAGCTTGAGTCTCTGAACCACTATACTTTGTTGTGTTCTTTATTGTTTTATGTTCTTACTTGCCATATGCATTTGGTTATAAGCAAAATACATCGTTTAAAAGAAAATTTTTAAATCACCATTTCTCCCCCCTCCCATTTTTCATAAAATTAAAAAAAAAATTCGGGACCAACAGTTTGTAACCTGCTTAAATGTGTTTAAATAGACAGTTCATCCCACGTGACCTATTTAAACTATTTTGAGATGTTGGCTGATACATGTTCATATTCTTTTTTAGATTTTGATATGTTACATGTGATCGAATTATGTGATAAATTTTGTGTTTAATCCGGATATTAACACAAAAATGTAAGTTTATTTTCAGTTCAGCATGTCGCAACCTTTTTAATCCATTGTTTACTATACTGAAAGATCATCAATTGACTGGTGAAAACTTTGTCGATTGGAATCGAAAATTATCTATTGTCCTAACTGCACAACAACACAAGTGGGTTCTTGATGTACCTAAACCCAACAAGCCTACTGATGACTCTAGTAAAATGGATAAGAAAGAATATAGTGACTGGGAGCGTTCCAATGAGATGGCAAAGTGCACCATCCTGGCTTCAATGTCGGATGTGTTACAGCACCAACACCAAAACTTTGGAACTGCTGCGGAAATTATGCAAAGTCTTAAAGCGATGTTTCAACATCAGAACCGTATAGCTAGGCAGATCACCATGCGAGATATATTATCGTAGAAAATGGTGGAGGGAACGCCCGTAAGGGATCACGTTCTCCAGATGATGGCTCACCTTAACAAGCTTGAGGTTCTTGGCGCTGAATATGATATGGAGATCCAAATCAATTTCATACTCCATTTTCTACCGAAAAGATTTGAGCAGTTTCAACAGAAGTATCAGATGAATAATCAGAAGTTCACACCTCTTGACCTGCTCCAAGCTCTAGTTTCGGCTGAGATGCTAATGGGGCGCCAGAATCAAGCCTTGGTGGCAACCGGTCCTTCTACTTCTTCTAAGCCAAATGGTGGTAAGAAGAAGAAGAAGGCAAAAGGCCAGAACCAAGTCAACTCAAGCGTTGCCAGGGGCGAAGCAAAGTTGAACCAAGGGGAAGGTGTCAAGAAAGCTCCTAAGGGGAAGTGTTTTAACTGCGGTGAGAAGGGACATTGGAGGTCAGTCTGTTCCAAGCCCAAGAGGGATGGAAATAAAGGTAATTCTCATGCACTAGTTGTTGAAACTTGCTTAGCGGCGTATGCTTCCCATTCGTGGGTAGTGGATACAGGAGCTACTAATATGTTTGTTTCACTTTACAGGGGTTCCAGCTAACCCGACAACTTAGTGGGAGTGAGATCCTCATCACACTGGGCGATGCTACGAGAGTGGCAACTGAAGCAGTGGGAGAAGTGAACCTATCTTTTGAAGATAGAGTTTTAGTTTTGAGAGATGTTCTTTAAGTTTTTAGATTTAGAAAGAATCTTATTTCGGTTTCTAAACTTTTTATGGATGGATATTCAGTTTCTTTTTCTAAGCATGTTACTATTTTTCAAAATGATCTGTTTATCTATCATGGAACGTTGTCGAACAATCTCTACACTATTAACTGTTCACACCACTCCCAAAATGCATCCTATAACACATCGACTATTTTGCATAAAAGAAAGCGTTCTTCAGACATGAACGAAACACTTCTGTGGCATCTAAGATTAAGTCATATTAATCTAAAAAGGATTCAAAGTTTGGTACAAGACGGATCATTGGAGTGCTCCAGGTTGAACCGTTTCTGACTTGTGAATCTTGTTTAGAGGGTAAAATGACTAAGAGGGTATTTGGAGCCAATGGGAATAGAGCCACTGAAATGTTAGAGATCGTTCATACTGACGTATTTGGTCCTATGTCAATCAAAGCAAGGGGAGGTTATGAGTATTTCGTTACGTTTTATCGATGATTACTCAAGATATGGATACATTTTCCTCATGAAGCATAAGTCCGAGACCTTTGATAAGTTCAAAGCGTTTAAGGCTGAAGCAGAAAAACATAGGGAAAAGAGTATCAAGTTTCTACGATCTGATCGTGGAGGCAAGTACCTCAGCGATGATTTTCTGAACTACTTATCAGACGAAGGGATTGTATCCCAGTTAACTGCTCCCGGTACACTTCAATAAAATGGGGTAGCAGAACGAAGAAATAAAACTCTTTTAGAAATGGTCAGATCCATGATGAGTTATTCGGATCTTTCCAAGTCGTTTTGGAGACACGCTTTGGAAACATCGGCTTACATTCTAAACATGGTACCATCTAACTCGGTTCCTAAAACCCCAAAGGAACTGTGGACTGAGCGCAAGCCCAGTCTAAGACACATGAGAATTTGAGGTTGTCCAGCTTACGTGTTGGACAAGGAAGCCGGTAAGTTGGACCCATATTCAGAATTAAGGCTATTCATAGGGTATCCCGAGGGAACAAATGGGTGTATGTTCTATGGTCCCAACAATCAAAAGGTTGTAATAAGTACATACTTTAGATTTTTAGAAGAAGACTATATGAACAATAGGAAGCCCAACAGTGAGATTACCTTAGACGAATTAAGAGGGCCAACTCCAATACCAACTGTACAAGTTTATATACCAAACGTCACACTTACAAAATCAAAACCTCATCGCAGTGGGAGGGTTATTAGATAACCCGAGAGATTCTTAGGGATAGAAGAGTCTTTGGACTTGATTTCAGGAGAAGAATCAGACCCATAGTCATACAACGAGGCGATCCAAGACAAGGATACAAATTCTTGGCAAACTGCAATGGAAGCCGAGATGGGTTATATGGATCATAATAATGTGTGGGAGCTTATCGAACCACCCAATGGGGTAAAATCCATTGGATGCACATTTACAAGAGAAAAAGGGAACCGGGCGGGAAGGTTGAGACCTTCAAGGCTAGGCTTGTAGCAAAAGGATATACTCAGAAAGAAGAGATCAACTATAAGAAAAACTTTTTGCTTGTAGCCATGCTAAAGTCCATCCGCATTCTCTTGATAATAGCTGTACATCTAGATTTTGAGATCTGAAAAATGGATGTCAAGACAGCTTTCCTAAACGGAAGTCTTGAAGAGAAAATCTATATGCGCCAACCCGAAGGCTTCATAGCGAAAGGTAAAGAGCATCTAGTTTGCAAGCTTAAGAAGTCCATCTATGGACTTAAGCAAGCATCTCGAGCTTGGAACTAATATTGTTGGGATATTTTAGTTTTGATGAATTATGCCAAAACATTATCAACTTGTGTTATTTAAGTTAATCTATAGGTAACAAGTTGAGGGGGAACTCATCAAGATAAGAAGAGACTAATGATTACGTGTAAACTGAGATCGTAAAAATCGTGATCGTAAAACAGAGATCAAAAAAATCGTGATCGGCGAGTTCGTAAATCGAGATCGTAAAACCGAGATCGTAAAAATAGTGAACTCAAAGACAGATGAACAAATGAAATCAAGCCAGAGATAAACAGTGAAATCAACAGAGATGAACAGTGAAATCAGCACATATGAACAGTGAAATCAACAAAGATGAATAAAGTGAAAGGAAAGATGATGAACAAAGGAAATCAACAGAGATGAACAATGAAATCAAAGACGGATGAGCATTGAAATCAAAGAAATTTAAATCGATTAGACACACAAAAAGTTGTCCAATGAGAAGATGACAACACATATATGGATGTGACATAAAGCTGCAAGCAACATTGCAAAAGGACAAAGAAAAGCTGGAAGACTATTAGTATGGATTTGAATTTACTCTCCAACGGTAATATTCAAATCCACACTATAAATACATTGCACTATCTTCAAAAGAAGAAAATGGAGGATGCTGCAAAGTGAAGATTAAAGCCAAATATTCAAGCATCTCCATTCAAGAACACAGAGCATTAAATATCCAAATTTACCCAAGAGTGTTCTTCATTATATCTAAGCAAAAATGCCATATCATAAGCTTAGAGAGATTTTCCCAACCTTAGCTTAAAGGTTAAAACAATGTAAGGGAAAATCTCACCTAGTTGGAAATAACACCAAACCCAAACCCTTTCTTGAGAGAGAATTAGTGGTTAAGTAAGGTAGTTAATAGACAATCCCGTGAGGGAGATAAGTCCCGAGAGAGTGAGAACTCATTAAACATCTATAGGCGATCCCGTGAGGGAGATAAGTCCCGTTGAGTGAGAACTCATTAAACATCTATAGGCGATCCCGTGAGGGAGATAAGTCCCGTTGAGTGAGAACTCGTTAAACATCTGTTGGTTTAGTTGGTGCCCCATGAAGGGAAGAGTGGATGTAGGAGTTGGACTCCGAATCACTATAAAAATACTTGTGTTCTTATTTGCTTTCATATTAACTGTCACACATACTTTTGCAAATTTGCATAACAAAATTCGAAAAAAAAAAATTAAAGTCACCTCCCATTTAGATTTTTCGGGTTTTAACTCGGTATTTTTCGGGACCAACAAGTGGTATCAGAGCAGGGGTTCAAAAATTCACTAGCTTTTAATGTGACCACCTGAACTGATCTTTTTTAAAACCCATTTAGTTTAAAATGCATAAATTTTATAAAATTCATGGAGGTTGACAATCATATTCTCATCATTTTTTTTAAAAAAATGCATACAACATTCTTCATCATTTCACTTGTTTAACTAACACTATTTTTCTCGTATGTTTTTATTGTTAGTTAGTTTTGGCATCATTATCAAAAAGGGGTAAATTGTTGAGATATTTTAGTTTTGATGAATTATGCCAAAACATTATCAACTTGTGTTATTTAAGTTAATCTACATGTAACAAGTTGAGGGGAAACTCATCAAGATAAGAAGAAACTAATGATTTCGTGTAAACTGAGATCGAAAAAACCGAGATCGAAAAACCGAGATCGAAAAACGTGATCGTAAAAACCGAGATCGTAAAAAGTGAAACCGAGATCGAGATGAACCGTGATCGTAAAACCTAAAATGAAAAGAAAAAAAAGATAAGAAGAAAAAAGTGAAATCAAAGATGGATGAACAAAGGAAATCAAGAAAGATGAATAAAGTGAAATCAAAGATGATGAACAGTGATATCAGCAGAGATGAACAGTGAAATCAACAAAGATGAACAAATGAAATCAAAGACAGATGAACAAAGTGAAATCAGAGACCAAAAAAAATCGGAAATAAATCGATCCGTTAGACACACAAAAAGCTGTCCAATGAGAAGATGACAACACATATATGTATGTGACATAAAGCTGCAAGCAAATGGAGGATGCTGCAAAGTGAAGATTAAAACCAAATATTCAAGCATCTCCATTCAAGAACACAGAGCATTAAATATCCAAATTTACCTAAGAGTGTTCTTCATTATATCTAAGCAAAAATGTCATATCATAAGATTAGAGAGATTTTCCCAACCTTAGCTTAAAGGCTAAAACAATGTAATGGAAAATCTCACCTAGTTGGAAATAACACCAAACCCAAACCCTTTCTTGAGAGAGAATTAGTGGTTAAGTAAGGTAGTTAATAGGTAATCCCGTGAGGGAGATAAGTCCCGAGAGAGTGAGAACTCATTAAACATCTATAGGCGATCCCTTGAGGGAGATAAGTCCCGTTGAGTGAGAACTCATTAAACATCTATAGGCGATCCTGTGAGGGAGATAAGTCCCGTTGAGTGAGAACTCGTTAAACATTTGTTGGTTTAGTTGGTGCCCCATGAAGGGAAGAGTGGATGTAGGAGATGGACTCCGAACCACTATAAAAATACTTGTGTTCTTATTTGCTTTCATATTAACTATCGTACATACTTTAACAAATCTGCATAACACACATTCGAAAAAAAAAACATTAAAGTCACCTCCTGTTGGTCCCGGTGAGAACGAGTCTTACACGTGTATGGGGGGGGAATACACGTTGTTGATTTTAAAACTTTTTTCTTCGAGGTCACCAAAAAAATCCTCAAGATTAGGTTCGAGAAAACAGATTGCTTTCGAGCCAAAGTCTCTCGAGAGCGGTGATCTGAAGCCGCTTTCGATACCTCGATAATCCCAACCGAGTCTTAGTCAGGAGATCTCGAAGTTGCTTAGATCGATAACTAACAATGTAATCCTCGGATGAGAGTTCGGTTCAAGTAACTAGTTCACCTGGAATGGTTGGCCCTTAGATTATAACTTTAAAAACCTTCCCCTTATGAAATAGTGATTAGGTCGTGAATTACCAACTTTCTTGGATTGATTCCAAGAATATCAATGAAAAGTATGCTTTCAAAATCAAGTTGATGCAACAATTAAGTGAGATAAGGAAAGCGATAAAGAACACGCTAGATTATAGTGGTAGGAGACTCAAGCTCCTCATCCACTCTCCTCGACTCTTGAGAGAAATTCACTATCAAATGAAACTTTTCGACTACCTCGTAGTTTACTTACTCAACTCGCCCCGAAGTTTTTAATTACTCCACGTGGTTTACTTACTCAACCCGACCTTGAGTTTTTCGACTACCTCCGTAGTTTACTTACTCAATCACACACAAGCTTTTCGGACTACCTAGAGCTTACTAACTTCTTCTCTAGAGTTTTTTCGACTACTCCGCCGTAGTTTACTAACTCTTTACAACTCTACTTTACCAACAAACACACTCCAACTACCTTCTCAAGGTTTGGGGTTTCTTGGTTGGTTTCAACTAGGATGAGATATCCTTTACAATAAAGCACAATGCAAAGGGTTAGGATATCTCGACTAAGCTTTTGGATAAAACTTATCACGCCTAGGCTTAGTAAATTGAGCTCTCTTCAATATAAAAGCACTTGGGAAATTCAAGGTATTTCGAGTGCTTTAACTTTCGCAAGAATAAGTTTGAGCTCTTGTTGCGTATAAATTTCCCGTAACCTTACTATGTAGAGGGTCACCAGTATTTATAGGCATACACCAAGGTCACTCTTGAAAACTATCCGTTGGAGAGATAGCCGTGAGTTCCCTCTTATGGTGTGTGAGAAACGGCTATATTTAGAGTTTGAAACTCCCTAACACGTTTTAGGCCATAGCCTTTCATGTAGCCGGTCTTCACTTTTTGTAGTCTGGAACTTTCAGACATCGACATCTTTTAAATGACTTGTCACCATCATCCCAAGATTAGATGTCATCTTCCTCTTTTTGACTTTTGTCTTCAGTTAAGGGTAGACACCTTTAACGGCTCTTTTGATCACAAACTCTGAGTTTGATATAACCTTAACAATACTTCTGACTTAGTTGATGCGCATTGAATGTCTTGGCAATATCTAACTTTTTAAGGCATCGCGTTTTTCTCAAAGATTGCATCCTCCGGATAGATATATTGATTGCCTCGGAACATTCAGTTCATATCGAAAGCATTCAATATATTATCGAGTCTTGATAATTCTTGTGTACTTTTAGTTTTCTTGATCTTGAGATACTCGGTCTTGATCTTGTGTCTTGAGTCTTTCGAGTCTTGATTTATCTTGACCGTCTTTTTACCGAGTCTTCATCTTTGAAGTCTTGATCTCTTTCATTTCATCTTGAGTCAGAGACTATTAAAACTATATCTCACGACTTATACATTTTGCGAGATAACATCCCGAATACTCTAAAACCGAATCGACTCAACTATCAAGATCATTCTTGAACATGTCATACTCGGGGTTTTGGGATCTTAATCAAAATCATATAATCTTTTATTAAATTCATCTCCCAACAACTTTTTTGATGATGCCAAAACCTATCTTGTTTACAAACATATAACCTATACTCGGGTTTGAGGTTTTTTTCTTATTACAAGATTGGTTATGTCCCAACAGTTTCCTGAATCAGAGAATCTCCCCAAAAAAATTTCAGAGAGTCTCCCAAGCATTTCATCACCAAACAATCAGTAATCAGGCATATCAAAAGACATGTAAAATAAGATAATGAGGTATTATCTTTTGAGCATAATGATAAATCTTCATTGATGATAAGTGTTGCTTTACAGATTACAATGAATTTATCAAACAAAATCAAAAAAGACAAACATTTGAAGAAACACAAAATCTTCTGAGTCTTCAGTTTTCTGCTCTGTTTGCTTCATTTTCGATTTCATCAGTGGGTACTTCCAGATCAAACATTCCGAAGTATCTCTTCTTCAGCTCATTTCTTTCCCTGATGATGTCCGGGGCTTTTCGATTAGTCCCATCGACCAACAGATCTTGAAAGCAATTTCTTGCGTAATGGCCTTTTCATTTACCAAGCCATTACCAAATTTCGGAGGAGGATAGGAATATGGACCGGGGGCTACTATCTGTACTCCACCTTCATCCGCAAGGTTAATCCAGCTTTGTAGATACTTTGGATAAAAGGTGAGAAGATGTTCAATGAAAGCTTCGTTCTGATCAGAGCCTTCCCTTCTCCATTCCCTGAGAACATCAAAATTGAACCAGAAGGTTCTCTTCACTTCTTCCCACATGTCGTTGAGTTTAATGGGCATCCATTTATCAACATGGGGCCACCTCAGCGCTTTCGATGTTCCCTTCCTCTTGCTCGCAAACTTTACGAAGTCACTCTTCGTTTTACGCTCTTCGTCTATCTCTTTTTCGATCACGAAGTTCAACTCAAGCATTAGCTTTTCTTAGCTTGTTCTTTTTGGAGTGTCATCGAGCCTCTCTGGAGTTGAAACTTTCTTCGAGGTTGAGACTCGATTCTTCTTCATTTTCGAGAATCGGTTTTTCTCCGGGTTGGCTTAGAAGACGCTTTGCTTCTGAGTTGAACAACGCCCAAGGCTTTTCCTCTTCATAAGGCGATTCAAAGACAAACGGGCTTGTTCCAACCTTAGTTCTATCTTTCGGTTTCTCTCTTGCAACCTCAAGCTTGGTTTTGCTTAGAAACTTCGAATGTAGACGCTTCTTCTCTGAGCAAATTTTAACTTCTCAAAAGAGCATCGACTTCTTTAAAAGGCTTGGGCTAAATTGTACATTTCAAAGATCTTTCGAGCCTTCTTTTTCCAAAGTACGATGCCATGAACTTCCCGAGGTCCAGACCTTCCCCCCCTTCTTGGCATCAGTAGTTTGGAAGAAGTCCGGAGAGAGCCGTGTGTCCATATGATCTTTTGTTCTTTGCTCACACAGCCGGATCTCTCCCCGCTAAGTGATCTTGCTCATCTTCCATTCTTCTAATGTGGTTCTTAGCCACGGGGCAGTTCTTCGAAATGTGAGCAAACGGCCGAGAGTGCATCTTTAAGCATCTCTGTCATCTTGGTCATGAGCACCTTGAGCTCATTTCCTCAAAGCCAGATTTGATCCGCACCTCATATTTCTCTGTCGGTTTCTCCTCTAGTAATTCAATCGACTCGGTGCTTTTTGTTTCATTTCATCACTTATCTCGCATTGATTCCTCCATCTTTTCTTTTAGCTTTTCTTCCATGGAGGTCATCCGAGTGGTCGAGTGTTTTGTATTCGCACCGATTACGAAGAATGACTAAGTCCTTCCATTATACGAGCTTGATTGGCCAATGTTTCTTCCATCGAGCAATTTTGATTGCCATTGGCTCAATCTTTTCAAGTTTCTCCATTACGGGAGTTAGATCAATCTCGGTGAGCATATGTCTTTGTTTTGATCATCTTGCTTCATCCAAAGCTCCATCCTCCGGTTGAGCCTCGATCATTTTATCGGAACATTTCGAAATTAAAGATAGTACTTTTCGGTAACTCTGGCATCATTATCAATAGTGCGAAAAGGTACTGAAGAGTGCTAACCGATCTGAGTTGATCAACAACGAAGTCTCTATTTACATTTTGAGGCCGATCCTCGGCTTCTCCCGTTGGTCCCCATCTCCATCTTTGGATTTGTCTCATTTGCTCGGGGCACCACCCTCATTTGCTTTCTTCTCAAACTTCCTCTCGAACGGCTCATCAAAATTGGAAATTTTCAATCTCGAGCTTTGTCATACGAACCACTGAGAAGTCGGTCGGGGAAGGCTATCTCCTCATTCCGCGGTCAGATATATCTCACATTCCGAAGAATATATCTTCTGAATCCATTTATGAAATTTGAGCTTAGAGATGTCGGTCAGAGAACTTGTTGTATTCGCGCCTTGACCCTATCTCTTTAAGGGATCAAAGGAAATTTTGAGCCTCAAGCTTGTGAGATTGTTAATATGTCTTCCGAGCACGCACGTCTTCGGAACATCTTGTTATATTATTTATATTCATAACATCTTGTCGACTACGTTTAAATCGAATTTATATTGGGAATTAAAAATTCATGACAAATCATTATGATTCTCAAGAAAGACTCGCTCCTCGATCGATCTGTGTCCTTGAGATAACTTTGAGCAAAGACTTGTAATGGTGTACTTTGAGCGATTTGGCCCTCGGGTTATCTCTCCTCGTAATCATTTGCTACCATATCATCGGTGAGAACCACCAATCTTCTGCGCTTTGAGCCGAGGTTCTTCTGCCTCAGCGGTTTTGCTCCTTGCTCTATTTTTGCCTTCAATGAACCTTCCCCTGGTTTTGTTGAATCTCTTTCAAGCAGTGCGAGAAGGTGATTCTACCTTCTTTTCTCTTTTCCTCGAATAGCACCTTCTTCACAAAGAATGGGTTTGAAGAGAATTTTGGATTTAGGAATGGGGTTGAGTTAAGATATCCTCTTCCTCTCTCGCACATCTCCAAAATATAGGCAATTTTGGTGGCATGGTGGATCTTGCCTTTCATTGTGATTTCCCCATTGACTCTATTTATGATCTTGGCTTGCTCGACACCATCCGGACTAAGAATTTCAGCCGGTTGAAGTCGGTGGTGGGAGATGCCTCGATCGCCGCCATCCGAGCCGGGTACTAATCTGCTCAAAACCAAGACTCATGACGCTCTTGCTTCTAATATCCATCGGCCTGGCGATATTGTGGCTTTTAGGTGCTTCTTGTTCAAAGTTGCCTCAAACTTCACGGGATTCTCGGCAATCCTATCTAGGTACTCTCGCTTCTTCCCCAAACATATACATTGCGGGATCCTCTCCTCTATCACATAGCTCAAACACATCATTCAGATTTTTTCGGAATAATGCACACCTCCCTCTCAAAATCGACGTATTTTGATGAGTGATCTAGATGAGATCTGAATCGAAGAGTGCATACAATCTTCTTCATATTTTTCAAATTGCGGATGAATTCGATTACCTTTTGCGAACTCCGGTCTGGGTCGACTTTGCGACTAGATGGGTGAGTTTGGCCGATCGGATCATATTGAGAGCCTCCTCTTCCGGCTTTGAGTTGGTTGAGCTCTCAAGTGGGACAATGAACTCGTACCATGGCTTATTGGTTATGACAAAAATTACATGGTTGGAGCCATTTTAGAATGTGATTGAAGAATTTGAAGCTTTAGGGTTTTGCTATTTCGGGCAAAAGGGATTTTTAGTTCTGAGTATTTGGGAACTAAAGGTTTGATAAAATTTTGGCTTGAATGGCTTGAAGAGGTATAGATAGCCGAGATCGTGGGGAATCGTGTAGGTTAGGTGAAAAGTAGCGGTTGAGATTAATCTCGATTAATCGGGTATATGAACCGACGATCTCCGAAAAAGTAAGCCGCCAAAATATTCTCGTCGGGGGTCAATAATGTGGCGAGCATTAAATGGTGTCCTTCTTCGAATTTAAAACGATCTCTTCAAAAAAAATATTCCTCGGGTGTTTTTGTATTTATTGCAAATGATTCTTGAAGTTATATTTAAGCAATAAATGGCTCACATGAGTCATTCTTCTTGAACTAATTTCCTTCTATCGGTCTTTTTTCGAGTCTTGACCTTGATAAAATGTCAAGATAATATCGAAAATCTTGAAAAGGGTTCAAAGTATTCTTGAAAGTCTGACCTATCAAGAATCTGAGTTTCTTGAGACTGGGTTTAGTATTTCATTTTATCCCGAAGTTTCAAAGAGAATTTGAGAAAGTTTCATGTATCGAAAATCTTCAATTTTTGATTTACTCTATACACTGGTTCTAACATCCCTAATTCAATTTGAAAGTTCTGAAATCTTGATTGACCCAAAGGTTTAGTCAAGATATCGCTCTTTTGCCTATCGTATGAATTTTCTCCATCCTTATGTCCTTTTTCTCGACATGATCTCGATGAAGTGATGTTCGATATCCACATGCTTGCATGTGTGCAATACCGGATTTTGTGAAATAGCAATGGCACTATTATTGTCACAAAATATTGGTACTTCATTGGCCACAACTTTATAATCCCTTAATTGTTGTCCCGAGCCAAAGAATCGAGCACGCAATGACTTCCTGCTGACCATGTATTCAACTTCAGATGTAAAAACGAGGTCATTTCTTTTGAAAACCAAGATATCGGTTTATTTCCTAGAAATTGACAAGTTCTGTTGTGGACTTCCCGTCAATTTAGAACCTCCATAGTCAAAGATCCGAGTAACCGGTTAATTCAAGGTTATCATCATTTGGATACCATAATCCTCCATTTATTGCCTTAAGATATCTTATCTTTTTAGTAGCCTCCATGTGACTAGTCTTAGGATTAGCTTGGTATCTTGCACATATCCCAACAAACAAATGTTATATCGACTCTACTTGCTGTGAGATAGAGCAATGATCCAATGATTCCTCTATAATTATGATTTCTTGATTTTTTCCGAATCGGGATCCATCTTGTAGTTAGTATTCATAGGAATCCTAAACGCATTGCAATTTTGTACACCATATTTGGCAATCGGATCTTCGGTGTACTTTGCTTGGTTGATGAATATTCCTTCCTTTGATTGTTTCACTTGAAGACCTAGAAAGAAATTCATCTCTCCCATCATTGACATCTCAAACTTGCCTTTCATCGATGTTGAAAACTTTTTTCACACGGTGATGGTTTGGAGATCCAAAAATGATGTCATCAACATATATCTGAACAATGAAGATATCTTTCCCATCCTCTATCCTGAGCAGAGTTCTATCAACGATTCCTTTGACAAAACCATGGTCGATGTTGAAAGAGTATCATACCATGCTCGGGTGCTTGCTTGAGACCATACAAGGCTTTTACGAGCACGTAAACTTGGTCATTCTGTTTGAACCCGTGAGGTTGTTCCACATAAACCTCTTCTTTAAGTACACCGTTGAAATGCACTTTTCACATGTGAACTTCATGTGGCAAACATATGCAAGAAACAATCTGATGGCTTCTAGTCTTGCAACTGGTGCAAAAGTTTCATCATAATCCAAGCCTTCTTCTTGGGAATAACCTTGTGCAACTAGCCTTGCCTTGTTTCTTACAATGTTGTTGTTTTCATCTCTTTTATTCTTGAAAACCCACTTGGTTCCAATGACATTGTGCCTTCCAGGTCTATCTACCAACTCCCATACTTCATTCCTTGAGAATTGATTCAGCTCATCTTGCATAAGAATAATCCAATACGAATCTTGTAGAGCTTCACCAATCTCTGCAGGTTCTTTCTCTGATAGGAAGCAGCAGAATAGTGCACTTTCGCCATGGAACCTTCTTGTCTTAACACCTTCAGTTAGATCACCCACAATCTGACTTGTAGGATGGCTATCTAACCATTTCCTTCTTGATGTTCCCCCTTCAATAGTATCCTCAACATTTGAAATGTTAGGTTCAGTTATGTCAGTAAACTCAGGGAACAACAGAAAAGGAGAAAGTGAATCATCTTCCTCAGGGGAAATTCTATTCAGAACATTGTCAGAGACATTTGTTCCCCTTTGGTTGATAGATTCAGAATTTGCCTCAGCTGTGACCACATCTTCATTGGCATCACATACCTGAGTCTGAACTTGTGTCTGTTCAGATTGGTTACCTTTAGATCTTTGGTTTTCTGAGTCTCACCATCACGATTTCCATTCTCAACTTCTTTATTCGAGTCTCGAGTCACTCAATCATAGATTGTGGTAGACTTTTCGAGTTGATAGATGATTTTTCTTTTTGTTTCAGGCTTAATCTGGTGATCCTCTTTATCGGTTCATCTGCATCATGTTCTGTTTTTTCCGAACACAAACAGGTTTCATCAAAAACAACTTGAGGTGTTTTCCACAATAAGAGTCCTCTGAGTTGTAAACTCGAAGGTTTTATTGACTTGAGAATATCTAAGAATAACTTTACTATCAAAAGTTTTCAACTGATCTTTACCATTATTGTGTATGAAACACTTGCAACCAAACACACGAAAGAAAGAAACAAGAGGCTTCCTTTCATTCCAAAGCTCATAAGGTGTTTTGCCTTGACTCTTTAGTCAGCATGGATCTATTCGTGAGTAGCATGCGTGTTGATGACAAATTTCAAAATCTTTTAGGAATATCAACTTTTATCATTGTCCTTTGGAACTTCTTTTCGAGTCCCATTCCTTCTTTCAAAGAACACCATTTTGTTGAGGGTCCTTGCGGTGATGTTTCATGAGAAATTCCATTTGTCACGCACAATAATCGATATAATATGATTTATAAATTCAGTTCCTTTGTCGATCGATTTTGACCACACTCGATTCTTCTCAATCTTGAGCCTTTTCAAAGAGCTCGATAGTTTTATCGAGTCTCTTTCTTACTAAGTAAGAATATGACCTAAGTATATCTCGAGTAGTCATCAACTACTACCAATGTGTATTTCTCGCCATTTGTGCTCACAGTGTTAAAGGACCAAAAGATCCATATGAAGTGGCGAAGTATTCTTTCGGTAGAAACCTCAACTTTACTTTTAAATGATGATTTTATCTTTTTTTTTCTTCGCACGATCACAAATATGTTCCTTCTTGAACAACCGTTAGGTAACCCTCTCACAAGAGCTAATCTTGCAAGCTTGTTCGGGGTTTTGAAATTTAGGTGATTCATTCTTTTATGCCATAACCAACCGGGTATCTGTGGAACTTTTAGCAACTAAACATGTATCTTTAGGAGTTGAACTCCAATCGCCAAGATACACATTCCCTTTTCTTGTACCCGGTCATTAATACTTTTCGTGATGTATCATCTTTCACAAAACATAAGTTCTTAGAGAACTCAACATTAAAACCTTTATCACGAATTGGCTAATTGAAAGCGGGTTATGCTTCAATCCGATACATATGAAACACCATGGATATGAATCGAGTCGATTTCCAAAGTTCCATATCCTTGATCCGTCCCTTGGAGTTATCTCCAAAAGTGATCTGTGGGCCTCTATGTTCAACATAGTCCTTGAGTAACTTCTTGTATCTGTCATATGTCTTGAACATCCTTCGTCAAGATACCATATATCGAGTTTTTTTTCATCTCGGCTCATCGGTTGCCATGTGATCTTTAGTCGGTTTAGTGCCCTTGTTTTCCTCCCGAAAAACAAATTAATTCTTAGGTACCCAATTTGTGTAGGGTCCTACAAGGTTAGATGTACCTTTGGAATCCAAATCGCCCGACAACTCTCATTACTTTAGAGTGGTCGATCTGTCTTCCAGTAAACATCAACATATACATCCACTACTCTGGGTGCCTTAGCTTTTTTTAGTATATGTGTGCTAGCTTTAGCTTGAACATGTGCCTTTGAATTCTTCTTTGGTTCAGCCTTTGTTGGATGCTTATGCTTTTGTGCAAAATCGGTCTAAATCTTTGTTGATTCGGGGTTCGGATAACCTTTACCTTTAGGCAAGTAAGGTTTAGGTTATGCATCAGATGAAATCTGGGCCTTTTCGGTGTCTTGAGGACTTGGTCTCTTCCGTTGAGAATATCTCATTGAGTGTTTCTCTTCGAAGATTCCTCGATGGTTGATGTAGATCCTTTCAAGTTTGCATTCTTAGCCGAGGCTTTGAAAGCACTTGAAATTTTCTAATCGGGCCGCTTTCAGGTTTTCTAGCCTTCACTAGAGGTTTGGGCTTTCTAACCCGATCATTCGGTTTCTTCAAACCATAGGTCCTTTTCCTTATCTACAACCTTGGGCATTACTTCGGTTTGAAGTGTAGGTGCCAATGGTTTTACAAAGATTGTCTTCTTGCTACATGATGCAAAGATTCGGATGACCTTGTGAGGTTCCCCCCGAATGTATCCCAATCCAGATTTTATAGTCACAGATCTCTGGTAACTCGAATTTCATCTATTACTTTAGATGCATTATTCAATAGAGTTAACTTCTTCGTGCACTATCCTCATGAGAGAGTTTCATGCTTCTCGGAGAGAGGTCATTGAACTTAGTTACGATTAATTTGAGTTTCTTGAAGGATTTCTCTAGCTTTTCGATTAGGGTCTTTATCAACTTCTCTTTCTCCGAGAGTTGTACTTTGAACATCTAGTTCATCAATAGCTCCATAAATTGAGAAGTGATTTCGGTTTTGCTAGAGTCTTTCCATTTTAGATTTTCAAAGATTGGTTCTTATTACGCTCTTGAGTTTTATTTAGCGATCCTTGCAAAAAAAGATAGTCCTTTATCTCATTCTCAAAAGAATCCATCGGTCAAAATGATTTTTTTTCGGTGGAACTTGAAAACTCTTGTGCTAATGTAGGAGCAATAACAGAGACGAAGAGTTTACCTCCTCAATGGCCATCGCCGGATGTCATCACTATCACTTTGTCGAGAATATTTCATCTGAAGAGCTAGATTATCCTCGAGAATGTTCTTTTCTCGCAACCATGGCCTTTGAGAATCTTCTCTCCTTAAGACTCAACTCACGGACAATCATCTTTGGAAGTGACCTTTCTTCGACAATTATAGCATCTGTTGGCATCATCATCGATCATTTTCTTCTTTGGACTTGGAGTCCTTCTTTTCGGATGAAGATCCTTGAACTTCGTGTCCTTCTTCTTCTCGGTTGATCGTCCTCGGGTTTCTTCTAGTACTGTTGTTCTGTAAAAGCTTTTTGTATTTTCCAAATCTACTATTATTAAGTCTGTCAAACCTCCTTGCCATCGGTCTTAGCTTTTCCTCAAGCTCATCCCGATGTTTTTGGCATGGGGTTCTCGGACTCTTTAGTTTTCTGTGTTTTATCTTTTTTTTGCTTTTAAAGCCACATTTTTACTTGATGAAGAATCATCTTTCTTTGTCGACCTTTTTTGGATTTCTTATCAATTACAAATTCATAGGCTTTGATTCGAGAGAATACTTGTTGGTATGGCATTGAGCTAATGTTCTTGGTGTTTTCAATCACCATTTCGCATGAATATCCCATTTCTTAGAAAGACCTCTAAGAATTTTTAATGCCACTTCTCTTTGTGGATATTTCTTTCCAAGTGCATTTAGATCATTCATGATCTTTAGTGAATCGACTTCCAATTTGTCTATTGATTCACCATCATCCATTTCAAAAGCTGTCAAACTTTCCAATTGCCACTGAAAGTTTGTTTTCTTTTATATGATCTGTGCCTTGGCACATAACAGCTAGTGTATCCCATATCTCTTTAGCAGTATTACAGTGAGAGATCATTCCCATCACACCATCATCAATTGTACTATATAGTGTGTCTTTTTCCATGTAGTCTAGATTGACTAACTTTCTCTCCTCGGGAGATAGTTGGTCATCAGACTTAGGAAATTCTTCTCTAGGGTCAATTCTCTCCTCTTTACGTAATGCAGGATTCACCACGATAAATTTGAATGGTCCTTGAGAGACCACTCTCCACATCACGCTTCATGTTTGGAATCTGAGGCGATTGCTGCATTCTCAGTCTCCATAGATCATAGTTCTCTACTGAGAACATGGGAAGTTTTTTAGAAGACATTTTTCTGATCTTTTGAAAAGAAAAATTTCAGCAAATAAGATCAGTTCAGATAGACCACAAGTATTTTTGAAAATAAAACTTTGGTCTGTGGTCAAGTTGAACCAACGCCCGATACCACTTGTTGGTCGGTGAGAACTAGTCTTACGTGTATGGGGGGAATACACGTGTTCAATTGATTTTAAAACTTTTTCTTCATCGAGGTCACTTGGGTGAAAATCTCGAAGATTAGGTTCTCGAGAAATGATTGCTCCGAGTCAAAGTCCATCGAGACGGTGATCCCGAGCTTTCGGATACCTCGGATAATCCCAACCCGAGTCGAGTGTCGAGATCCCGAAGTTGCTTGGATCGGATAACTAACTTCATGAATCCTCGGATGAGAGTTCGGTTTGGTAACTAAGCTACTCGGTCGTCTTGAATGGTTGGCCCTTAGATTATACTCGTTTTAAGCTTTTGCTAAAAACCTTCCCCTTATGAAATAGTGATTAGGTTTGTGAATTACTTATGCAACTTTCGTTGGATTGATTTTTTGAATATCAATGAAAAGTATGCTTTCAAAATCAAGTTGATGCAACAATTAAGCACGATAAGGAAAGCGATAAAGAACCTGGCAGTTATAGTGGTTGAGACTCAAGCTCCTACATCCACTCTCGACGACTCTTGAGAGAAATTCACTATCAAACGAGCTTTCGATTTACCTCGTAGTTTACTTACTCAACTCGCCCCGAAGTTTTACACTACTCCACGAAGTTTACTTTACTCAACCTTGAGTTTTAGTTTTACCTCCGTAGTTTACTTACTCAATCACACACAAGCTTTCGGACTACCTCAGTAGCTTACTAACTTCTTCTCTAGAGTTTTTCGACTACTCCGCGAAGTTTACTAACTCTTTACAACTCTACTTACCAACAAACACACTCCAACTACCTTCTCAAGGGTTTGGGGTTTCTTGGTTGGTTTCCAACTAGGATGAGATATCCTTTACAATAAAGCACAATGCAAAGGGTTAGGATATCTCGACTAAGCTTTGGATAAAACTTATCACGCTAGGCTTAGTAAATTGAGCTCTCTTCAATATAAAAGCACTTGGGAAATTCAAGGTATTTTGAGTGCTTTAACTTCGCATAAGAATAAGTTTGAGCTCTTGTTACGTATATAAATTTCCCGTAACCTTACTATGTAGAGGGTCACCAGTATTTATAGGCATACACCAAGGTCACTCTTGAAAACTATCCGTTGGAGAGATAGCTTCGTGAGTTCCCTCTTATGGTGTGTGAGAAACGGCTATATTTAGAGTTTGAAACTCCTAACACGTTTTTTAGGCCATAGCCTTTCATGTGGCCGGTCTTCACTTTTTTGTAGTCTGGAACTTTATTACATCGACATCTTTTTTTATTTGACTCATCACCATCATTGTCGGTATGGTGCATGTGTCATCTTCCTCTTTTTGACTTTTTGTCTTGATTAAGGGTAGACACCTTTAACGGCTCTTTTTGATCACAAACTCTCGAGTTTGATATAACCTTAACAATACTTGACTTAGTTCCTTTTATGCGCATTGAATGTCTTAGCAATATCTAACTTTTTAAGGCATCGCGTTTCTCTCAATATTGCATCCTCGGATAGATATATTGATTGCCTCGGAACATTCAGTTCATCTTGGGCATTCAAGTATATTCTTGAGTCTTGATAATTCTAGTGTTTCTTAGTTTTCTTGATCTTCGGATACTCGGTCTTGATCTTGTGTCTTGAGTCTTCCGAGTCTTGAGTCTTCCCGAGTCTTGATTTATCTTGTTGTCTTTTTCGAAGTCTTCATCCGAAGTCTTGATCTCTCGATTTCATCTTGAGTCTTGAGAGACTATTCGAAACTATATCTCACGACTTATACATTTTGTAGATAACATCCTGAATACTCTAAAACTGAATCCTGACTCAACTATCAAGATCATTACTGAACATGTCATACTCAGGGGTTTTGGGATCTTAAACAAAATCATATAATCTTTTATTAAATTCATCTCCCAACACCTCCCATTTAGATTTTTCGGGTTTTAACTCGGTATTTTTCGGGACCAACAAATATTTTGATCAAGTAATAAAATTCTACGATTTCGATCAAAATGAGTTCGAGAGTTGTGTATACAGAAAGTGTGACAGAACTGCATTGGTATTCTTAGTACTATACGTACACAACATTCTGCTCATCGAAACGATGTAAAGGTGTTGTCAGACATGAGGGTGTGACTGTCAAATCAGTTTGATATGAAGGACTTAGGAGAAGTCGGTCACATCCTAGGGATCAAGATCACTCGAGATCGCAGGAAAATGATGATTGGCTTATCCCAAGCTTCATACATAGATACTGTTTTGAAGCGATTCAACATGCATGATTCCAAGAAAGGTTTCTTACCCTTAAGACATGGAATCCATCTGTCAAAAGAAATGTGTCCAAAGACACAAAACGAGATAGATGACATGAGGGGAATTTCATATGCGTCGGCAGTTTGAAGCCTCATCCATGCAATGTTGTGCACAAGACCGGATATTTGCTTTATCGTAGGAATGGTAGCAAGATATCAAAGTAATTCGGGAAAAGAACACTGAACTGCTGTTAAAAATATTCTGAAGTATCTGAAAAGAACTCAAGATAGAATACTGGTTTATCAGCCAGACAGTCTTATCTCCAATGGATACACGGACTCGGATTTCCAATCGGACATAGATTCCAGAAAATCTACCTCGGGTAGTGTGTTTTGTCTAGGAGGTGCAGCCATAACATGGAGAAGCGTTAAGCAGAAATGCATCGCGGATTCTACCATGGAAGCCGAATATGTAGCTGCTTGTGAAGTAGGGAAAGAAGCGGTATGACTCAAGAACTTCTTAGTGGACTTGGACGTAGTACCGAATTTGCCCAACACTATCATGATTTACTGTGATAATGCCGGAGCAGTTGCAAATTCAAGGGAACCAAGAGCCCACAAAGCCAGCAAACACATTGAAATAAAATACCATCTTATACGAGAAATCGTTAAAAGAGGAGATATAGAGGTGGCAAAGATCGCATCGGAAGATAACCTAGAAGATCCATTCACAAAAGGTCTGCCTCAGAAAACATTCGAGAGCCATGTGGAAGGAATGGGTGTCAAGCGCGTTGTCAATCTGCTTTGAGTATAAGTGGGAGAAATGTTATTAGGTTCATGTAGGTGACATTAGATGTCACGTAGAACATGAGACTTGTTGTAGGTATACTTAAAATCAGACTTTGAGTATAAGTGAGAGATTGTTGGGGTTATACGTGAAAGTATGCTTTAGACTTAACATCTTGTTATATTATTTATATTCATAATAATGTGCGTTTTAAACTGAAATTTTATATTGGGAGCCATTAAATTCATCACAAATCATTATAATTCTACCTTCTCTTCCAAAATAAAATTACTTTTATTTTCCCCCTCCTCAAGGCATCATCACTTCCCCATTTTCTCTAAGCCAAAATGAACTTTCTTGCACTTTGATTCTTATCGAAACAAATATTTATTAAAATTTTAAATGTCTTCCACCTTCATTCGGCTACAAAATAAAGCATAACAATATGTTCTGTCAGAGCTTCATGCACAACTTAATGGTTGTTTGACCAAAGCTTCATTAACAGATTAGTGACCGTTCGACCAAAGCGTCATGTATGATTTCATGATCGCTCGACCCGTATGACCGAATACAACTTTTAGGACTATTTTTAAAATTTTGCCTGGCGGTTAAGGCTGCAATGACTCACCTCTATTCAGACGCAATTGTGGCCGATCGGTGGCGCGACTAGGCCCAAAAATTCAAAGTTTATGCAAAAAAAAAAAAAAACAGATCAATAGGTAAAAAAAATAACATATTGGATAAACTTACATTGATGTTCTCCATTGAATTTTCATTTCATAACATTGATGATTGCAATAAAATATTGAATCAAAAGGTTGCATGGGTTTATGAGCGTGAATTTTAAGAAATAAATATTCTTAGGGTTTATGATTTATGGATGAATGATATACATAAAATCTAGCTTATTATCTATTTATATGAGGTTATTAGGGTCATCTTGTGTATATATATTTTTGTCTTAAAAATTATGGGGTGTGAATGAGGGATTATGGGGTTTCTTTAATGACTTCCTTAATTTTATTCATAACAATTGATTTGTTAAAGAAAATATTTTGCAAAGAAGAGTTAATATTCTTCACTTTATTATAATTTTTTTTGGGTTAATTTAAAAAAAAATCACCAATGTTAAGGTTTTTATCAATTACAACATATTTTTTTCTTTGCAATTCGAGCATCACCTTTTTAAGTTATGTTACTAGAAACATTTGTCAATTTTTCGATAATAATTAAGTGGTCTGGCTGCCAGAGTTGACATAAATGTCCACGTTGGATGTCAAGACTGATGAATACAGTGATTTTTTTAATAAAAAATATTTAAGAAAAAATATATCTAAAAATATTTTTAATATTAAATAATTTGGAGCTACAATTTGGTGGCCAATTTAGTGTTCTTCTTTTATGTTTTTGGGAGAAATAATAAGAGCTTATTTTTTGTCATGATGAATTTGGGGGTTCTATTCCTAAATTTAAAAAATATTTTTTCAGATATTGTTTTCTTAAGAAAAAATAAATTAGAAAAAATGAAAAAACATTTTATTCTTCAATCGCGACATCCTACATAGACACCTTTATAGCAACTCCAGATCCACATTATTTAATTGTTGCCAGAAAATTGGCAACTGCTTCAAATTACAAAATTTTAAAAGGCGATATCTTGAATTGCAAAGAAAAAAAATGATATGTCGTAATTGATAAAACCCTAAGAGCGATGATTTTTTTAAAACTAACCCTATTTTTTATTTTCTTTTTTTACATTTGTCGTGTTAATGTTATGATGTATCTATGTTGGGATATTTTAGTTTTGATTAATTATGCCAAAACATTATCAACTTGTGTTATTTAAGTTAATCTACAGATAACAAGTTGAGGGGAACGAGAAAAAGTTAAGGGGTGATTACAAAGATGAAGATTTTTGCATTCGAGATCTAAAGGATGAGTTTAGAGTTAATTAATTCATGCCGACGCAGGAGGAATTAATGTGCGCAAATTTGAAACGATGAAATTTGATATTTAAATATTCGATTTGGTAAGGTTCGCGCGCATTTGATCGTAACGTCGATCCGGGTCAGATATGATCCGGACGTAGAAGCGGGTAATTCTTCATAACGCGGCGATCCGATTCGGTGGCCGCCTCTGTTAACGCCTAGCCCGACATGCTCGATGTCGCGGTTGCTCGCCTCGATTTCGGGATGATCGGGATGTCGTGGTTAACCGATGTTGTATTTAAATGCGATCTGCGTGTTGCATGACGTCGTCGCGATCGGATGTAATGTTGATGCGATTCGGATGAAGCAATGTCGGTATTTGAAATCGATCCGTTAGACACACAAAAAGTTGTCCAATGAGAAGATGACAACACATATATTGATGTGACATAAAGCTGCAAGCAATAGTGCAAAAGGACAAAGAAAAGCTGGAAGACTATTAGTATGGATTTGAATTTACTCTCCAATGGTAATATTCAAATCCACACTATAAATACATTGCACAATCTTCAAAAGAAGATAATGGAGGATGCTGCAAAGTGAAGATTAAAGCTAAATATTCAAGCATCTCCATTCAAGAACACAGAGCATTAAATATCAAAATTTACCTAAGAGTGTTCTCATTATATCTAAGCATAAATGCCATATCATAAGCTTAGAGAGATTTTCCCAACCTTAGCTTAAAGGCTAAAACAATGTAAGGGAAAATCTCACCTAGTTGGAAATAACACCAAACTCAAACCCTTTCTTGAGAGAGAATTAGTGGTTAAGTAAGGTAGTTAATAGGCAATCCCATGAGGGAGATAAGTCCCGTTGAGTGAGAACTCATTAAACATCTATAGGCGATCCCGTGAGGGAGATAAGTCCCATTGAGTGAGTGCTCCATAAATATCTGTTGGTTTAGTTGGTGCCCATGAAGGGAACAGTGGATGTAGGACTGGTTGTCCGAACCACTATAAAAATACGTATGTTCTTATTTGCTTTCATATTAAATGTCATACATAATTTAACAAATCTACATAACACACATTCGAAAAAATTTTAAAGTCACCTCCCATTGAGATTTTTTGGGACCAACAAGTGGTATCAGAGCAGGAGTTCAAAAGTTCACAAGCTTTTAATGTGACCACCTGAACTGATCTTTTTAAAACCCATTTAGTTTAAAATGCATATTACTTATAAAATTCATGGAGGTTGACAATCATCTTCTCATCATTAAAAAAAAAAATGCATACAACATTCTTCATCATTTCACTTGTTTAACTAACACTATTTTTCTCGTATGTTTTTATTGTTAGTTAGTTTTGGCATCTTTATCAAAAAGGGGGAAATTGTTGGGATATTTTAGTTTTGATTAATTATGCTAAAATATTATCAACTTGTGTTATTTAAGTTAATCTACAAATAACAAGTTGAGGGGGAACGAGAAAATAAGTTAAGGGGGATCTCATGATATTAGACGAAGATGATCGAGATCAGACGAGGTTGCAGACGAGGCTAATCGAGATCAGATGAGTAGGATGAGTTCCGAGTTAACTGATGAGCTGAACAAGAAGAAGCATGCTGATTTGTGAGGAAGAAAAACTGATGTAATGTGCAGAAATCTAAAATCAAAAGAAGAAATGCGATCTGATCAGGTAGGGTGCAATCTGATCAGGTACCGTGCGATCTGGTCAGGTACCGTGCGATCTGGTCAGGTACCGTGCGATCTGATCAGGTAGCGTCCAATCTGATTAGGTACCGTGCGATCTGGTCAGGTAACGTGCGATTTGATCAGGTAGCGTGCTGCCTGCCTGATGTCGTGCTGCCTACCTGATGCCGTGCTGCCTGATGCCGTGCTGCCTGCCTGATGCCGTGCTTCCTGATGCTGTCTGATGCCGTGCTGCCTGACGTAGTGCAGTCCAGATGCAGTGCTGATGCAGTCCAGATGAACAGTAATCAGACGAGCTGAAATCAGATCCGTTAAGACACACAAAAAGTTGTCCAATGAGAAGATGACAACATATATATTGATGTGACATAAAGCTGCAAGCGACAGTGCAAAAGGACAAAGAAAATCTGGAAGACTATTAGTATGGATTTGAATTTACTCTCCAACGGTAATATTCAAACCCACACTATAAATACATTGCACTATCTTCAAAAGAATATATTGGAGGATGCTGCAAAGTGAAGATTAAAGCCAAATATTCAAGCATCTCCATTCAAGAACACAAAGCATTAAATATTCAAATTTACCAAAGAGTGGTCTTCATTATATCTAAGCATAAATGCCATATCATAAGATTAGAGAGATTTTCCCAACCTTAGCTTAAAGGGTAAAACAATGTAAGGGAAAATCTCACCTAGTTGGAAATAACACCAAACCCAAACCCTTTCTTGAGAGAGAATTAGTGGTTAAGTAGAGGCAGTTAATAGGCAATCCCGTGAGGGAGATAAGTCCCGTTGAGTGAGAACTCATTAAACATCTATAGGCGATCCCGTGAGGGAGATAAGTCCCGTTGAGTGAGAGCTCCATAAATATCTGTTGGTTTAGTTGGTGTCCCATGAAGGGAAGAGTAGATGTAGGACTGGTTGTCCGAACCACTATAAAAATATGTGTGTTCTTATTTGCTTTCACATTAACTGTTGTTGGTCCCGATGCAAACGAGTCTTACACGTGTATGGGGGGGGAATACACGTGTTCAGTGAATTTTAAAACTTTTTCTTCAGTCGAGATCGATCGAGGTTGTTCGATGATTTGCCCGAGAAGCACTGGATCGCTCTGAGTCAAAGTCTACCTGAGACAGTGATCCTGAGCTGCTTTCAGAAACCTCAGATAATCCCAACTGAGCCTGAGTATTTTCAGAGATTCTGAGTTTGCTTTGAATAGCTACTTAGATGTGCGGAATGGTTGGCCCTAAGTTTATACTCGTTTTATGCTTTGCTGAAAAATCTTCATTTTAATGGAATAGTGATTAGGCTGTGATTCAGTTAGATGCAACTTCAGTGGATTGATTCCAACTGAGTATCAGTGAAAATATGCTTTCAGTTAAAGATATGCAACAGATAATCAAAGAAAAACAGAAAGCAAATAACACAGCAAATTATAGTGGTTCAGAGACTCAAGCTCCTACGTCCACTCTCTCTGATCTCTTCAGAGAAATTCCTTAATCACCTCCTAAGGTTTTCTGACTACCTCTGTAGTTTACTAACCTTTCTACTTTGAGCTTTCTGACTACCTCTGTAGTTTACTTACTCAAAACACACACAAGCTTTCTGACTATCCAAGATAGTTTACTCACTTCTTCTCTAGAGTTTTCTGACTACCTCAATGTATTTTACTAACTCTTTACAACTCCAACTCACCAACAATCACACTCAAACTACCTTTCAAAGGGTTTGGGGTTTCTTGGTTGGTTTCCAACTAGGATGAGATATCCTTTACAATTAAGAAAAATGCAAAGGCTAGGATATCTCTACTAAGCTTTGGATATATCTTATCAAGACTAGGCTTAGTGAATGAGCTCTCTTCAATATAAAGCACTTGGGAAATTCTTGGGTTTTCGAGTGCTTCAACTTGCAATAATAAGTTTGAGCTCTTGAGTTACTTACAAATTTCCCGTGACCTTCAATGTAGATGGTCACAAGTATTTATAGGCAGACACCAAGGCCACTCTTGAAAAACTATCCGTTGGAAGAGATAACTTCATGAGTTTCTTCTTAAGGTGTATGATGAACGGCGATATTTAGGGTTTGACACTCCCTAGCATGTTTTAGGCTATATGCTTTTCATGCAGCCAGTCACCACTTTTTGCAGTCTGGAACATAGTACTACTGACATGCTTCAGTGACCTGTCGCTTTCAGTGTCAGTAAAGTACAATGTTGTCTTCTTCTGATTGGCTCTTGTCTTCAGTTAAATGTAGACAACCATAACGACTCTTTTTGTTCAATCTCTCTGAGTGATATAACCTTAACAACACTTAGTTTTAGTTCCTTTTGTCTGCATTTGAATGTCTTGGGCAATGTCTATTTTTCTAAGTAATCGCGTTTTTCTCAGTATTGTATCCTTCAGATAGATATTTTCAGTGCCTCGGAACATTGAGTTTATCTTGAGCATTGATTACATTCTTGAGTCTTGATGATCTTCGTGACTTGATATCCTTTGTCTTCGATCTTGATCTTACATCTTGGTGTCTTGATGTCTTTTGAGTCTTCAGAGTCTTCTGAGTCTTCAGTGTCTTCTAAATCTTCAGTGTCTTCTGAGTCTTCACAGATATACTGAGTTTTTTCTTCGAGTCTTCAATTTCTCGGCCACATCGAAGTCTTTAGTTTCTCGATCTCATATCGAAACCCGAAACCCGGTTTCATATCGAAACTTCCGTTTCTCAGTTTCATACTGAACCTTCAGAAACTTACTGAGTCTTCAGAATCTTCAGAATCTATCCTGATCTATATCTGCTGACTATACATTGTGCAGATAACATCCTGAACACTCTAAAACTGAATCCTGACTCAACTATCAAGATTATCCTGAACATGTCATACTCAGGGGTTTTGGGATCTAATCAAAATCTTCTTTATTAAATTCATCTCCCAACAATTTCCCCATTTTTGATGATGCCAAAACCATCTTGTTACACAAATACTTATGTAGGTCCCGAACGGGTTTAGTGAGGGCAGAAGTCTAGAGGGGAGGGGTGAATAGACTTCTGAAAACTTTTTGTCAAAATCGTGTGAGGCGCTTAGCTTTGATCGAGTCTGAAAGTGAATCGATTTAATGATAACCAACTTACTAATCGCTGAAGGCAGATTAGTTCGATAATATCGGTTTAACCGATGTGTCGGGAAGCTTAAGTTTTACCCGTGAAAAACCGGTTTTTATAAATCGATTCCAAAGTTAGTGTTTTAACCAGTTGAGTGAAGTGTCAAGCTTGATCAGATCAGAAGCTTGGTGCTAGCTGATCTTAACTTAGAATATGTATGCACTTTAAAGGTTGTGTGCAATTGTGTAGACGAGTTAATCAAAAGATAAAAAGGCGCAATAAGATTTATAGTGGTTCGGACAAACCCAGTCCTACGTCCACTCTTCCCTATCACAAGGGGCACCAACTTAACCAACCGAACTTAGTTTTATGTGTTAGTTCAACACAAGACACCCCAGATATTTAAGGATTTCTCACTCAACCGATCCTTAAATCGTAACTAGAAACCCTAGTCCGAATCTTGCTAAACAACTTAACCTAACTTGGGTTTGGATAAGATTGTTTTGGTTCCAACTATGAAATCTTTTCTAGTGTTTAAGGTAGCCTATCGCCTAGATGAAAAGATTTCTATGCTAAGAACTTATGGGATGAACACTTAATAAAATAATCTTCTTGATCGTGTTCTTCGTGCGGAAACGATAATTGCTTGAGCTTCTTGATTGTTCGGTGTTTCCGTGTTTCACTCAAGTGTGATCCCATATTTATAGACCTTGAAATCAAAGAGCCGTTGGAGAGCAATTTGAATTTCGTGCTATATTAGGTAGGTTTGCGGGATTGATGTGACGCGTCTTCAGAACGACATGGCCGAAAAAGCGTGAACTTGTATTTTATAGCCGTTAGAGAGAACAACATCAAATCCCTTAATTGTCGGCTCCCGATCATACGGTCTTGTTCTTATTGGTTAACAGACGACTTTTCGGTGTTTGTTATTCCAACTAAGGTTGACATTCTTCTTGTTCGGATCATAGGCGTATGATTAGGTGAAACATCGGTTTCCACTGGATAGTCGATTTGATCAATCGAATCGATCGATCACCGATGGAGTCTTCGTCGGTGGGTTGACTTAGCTTCAACCAGCGGACTTCGGCCGATGTAGGTCTTCTTCCGGTCCGATCTTCTCCGAAGTCATCCGATCTTCAAGTATTCGAGTTTGAGCTTTATGACTTCAAATTTGAGATATCGACTAGATCGGATCGATTTGATCTTTCGTTCTTCTCTAGCATTCGCTCCAGCTTGATGTCACCGTTTCTTTGGATTTTCGATTCGATTTATACATATTGAGGTTCCCCCTCAATATGTGACCTATCTATTACATCAGTTGTTCTATACAGTAATTATCAACGGTATTCTAAAAAACGGTAATATAAACATCAGTCAGCTAACAGTCCGAATGGTCCTATTACATGTGTTTTCTGGAACTTTTATCAAAACTATAAATTTCCCAACAATTTCCCCCTTTTTGATAAAACCAAAACACCTGAGAAACCAAACACAGTTGATAAATATAGAACAGTAAAGAGCACATAATCAGAAGACAATGAGATTTTGTCTTAGGATCAGAAAATAAACTTTTCTCATTAGATATGTCGATTACATGTTACATCAGAAAAGTTTGAATTTAAAAACAGCTGATCCTGAGAAGTCTTCTGATTCTTCACTCTTTAGGCTTGTATCCTTCTGGCATCTCTCTTTGATCTTGAGGTACGTTGAAGATCTGATATAGTTTCCATTTGACATCATTGGTCTGCTGAGGATCAGTTATATGCGTTTTGCTCAGGATGTCAAAGTAGAATCTCTGAAATGCCAGTCTGTCAAATGAGCCATCTGCCTTCTTCGAGTAATCCAACAGATCATACTCTTGGCGAGATATTTTTACATTGATAAGTTTGGCCTCATTTTCCGATACTGCCGTAAAATATGGATATTTATTTTCTAACCCGGTTGAGGAATTCATCATCCGGAGATTCTTCTCGTGGAACAAGATTAAGGACAAAAGCATCCGAAGCCATTCACTTCGATCTTGTTCCATTCCTCAAACCTCTTAGCATGCGGCAGATTTTTGGAATGATCTCATCAACTCTTCTTTGGCGGTGAGGTTCGGTACATATTTTTCGACCTTTTCCTTTCTTCGCTCTCCTCGATCCGAATTTTTCTTGATTTTCGCCTCTGTCAATTTTTCGCCCTTCTTTTCTTCTTCTTTTTGAGCCTCTTCAAAGAACTCTTTTCTTTTGGATTTCTCGGCCATTCTTTATCGGCTCAGATCCATTATTTGTGCTTTCTCATGACTATTTTAGTCCGAGTAGGTAGTGCAGGTTGTGATGTCCCAAAGACCCAGCAGACTACCTTTTGTAATGTCCCAAAGCACAGCAGCCTACCTTTCTTGCCTTTGATTTTCCAATCTTTTCAGAGACTTCATTAGCAAAGAGATCCAGATGGTCTAGTTTTTGTCCATAAAGCTTCAAAAGTTTGAATTAGATCTTCCGTTGTTTCGATCATGTCGATTGGTTTCTCATCCGTCCTTCCCCTTTTTGGTTTGATCAAAAAGCGTGAGGTGGGAAGTTAGGGAACCAAACCGATCGATATCGCCTCTATTGAGATCTCGCAAATGATAAGCCCGAACCGGAGCAGTTAAGTTGAACCTTCGAGATCATTTCGGTCTTGATGATTCGATGGCGTAAGAAAATGTAAAGATCGGTTTGTCAAGTTTGTCTTCTCGTCAAATCGAGCTTTTCAAAGGAGCATCGAAAAAGAAACTTGTTGTTGATCCACCGAATCACCTCTTTTTATCATCCACGGATTTTATAAGATCGGCAGATACGGTGGTCACATTTGGGAGAACCGATCTTTGATCGCCGCAATCCGGAAATAGCCAATTCCCTTTGATCCGTTATTTCTTTGAGGCCAATCGCCTCCTCGATCAACTATCACTCCCTCAATTTCTTCTTTCAAGAGATCTTTGAAAACATGATCGATCTCCGGGTTGATCACGGTTATATGTGATGTTGGAATGTTTTTGCGTCACTTGATCGGCCCCGCTTGTTTGTGCCTCCAAGGTGGTTGGTCATGAACTGCAAAGACCAGTTCCACTATCATCAGCAGCTCCTCAGATCCTTCATTGTAGCATCTCGCCAGAGCTTCTTGAGCAATCTCCGGTTCGCCTTTGTTCAATAATCCCCTTCCTCGTGGATCGAGCTTTGATAGATTCAAGAGTTATCACCACCGGTGATCCTACGTTAGCAGATTTCATATCGAAATCAAAATCGCAAACTCATCAAGACCGCCCATTTGCTCAATAATCATTATAAAATCTCGAGAAGCTTTTTAATCCGAGATCTCTCCAGTGAGGATCTCCATAACTTGTTCTCTAATAGCGGGATGGGCTATCGGCCGGATACATCTCATCAATTTCGCTCGATTTGCATTCGACTATTTTCCCCGTGATGGTCTTTGATGATCTAGACTCGGGAATTGTCCATCCGCATTCTTGTTGATGAGATGTGGAGGGTTACCGTGGTTCTTGAGTAGGTGGAAGTTGTCCGACAGGCTCGACCAAGAGAGGTTCACACAGGAGGAGGCGCTACCGGTTCCACAATGTAAGGTTTACAAGGTTCGCGAATCATGCGGGATTTAGGTTCATTAATCGATGTAGTTTGTGTTCAGCGGACTAATGTAGTTTTAGGTTCAAGGGCGGTGGAAGAGTAGAGACATGCTCGTGAGCCATTAGTCCGAGTGGTGAATCAGCTCGAGCCGGAGGAGAAGGAGATCGTTCGTCTAGTGCTTCTTCCTCGAATGAACTGGGCGAAGCTCGCCTTTGAGTTTACTGTCGATTTTTCACGATTTTGTGGTCCAACCAGTCGACCGGGCTTTTTCTTCATCTCGACTCATCTTCTAGCATCGAGTCATGGAGGCTTGCTTCGCCTTCTTCGGCCTTTTTCTGGACCTTCACGGATTTCTTTTTCTTCTTCGGGGCGGGGGGCTTCGGTGTGGAGACGGGTTGCTTCTTCTTTTTCTTTCTTAGTCTTTGGGGAGTTAAATGATATCATCGTCTGGTGGCCCAAATATGGCTAAAGTGGTGGAGAGGAATGCCTTGTAGGCTTCACCCATTCTCGTTCCCTATCGGCATTTGGCATTTTGACTTGTAGGATAACCGCAACCTTGTTGAGATTCGATCCTCTTCTTGAGATAGACTCGCCTCCACTCATCAACTCCAAATTTATCATGTTCTTGGAGTAGAATGGCCTTTAGGAACCCATGCCAATTGATGTTCTTGGCTTCATCAATTATTAAACCCATCTTTATGCTGATTTGATCGATGTAAGAGCATTCAATGAATGAAATACCCATAATTGTTTTTGACAAAATATCAAACAACAATCGGTATTTCCTCTTGAGCATTAACCCGACAAAGCCCGACGTATGATGTTTTGTCCTCTATGATGAGCTTCGTTTCGATCGGCTCATCTTGATTCTCTCAGAGTGAGAAAAGCGAGATTCGTCCTTTTGGTAGGTGAACAGACGAAGTTATATCCTCATTAAAATACCGATCTCTTCTCCCGTTGATTGCCGAAAAGTAGTTCTTCTCCTAGAGCATCTCAGATCCACCCTTAAATTCCTTACGAATTGAGGGCTTCATCTTCGCATCACCGATTGCAAGTGAGCAAAGACAATATTTCTCAAGTCCCGCTTTCTTGAATTTCCTCTACTTCCATTGATTAGGATCCTTTGTCACCCCAAATTGTATGAACTTGTCCTCGACAATCCTTAATATCGATTCAGATAGTTGCACATTATTTTACCCATATCGTGAGTGATCATCTCTGAGATAAGATAGATTCGGGTTAAAATTGTGCATAAATACTAAGAATATCACATAAGCGAAATCAAGAAACAATAAAAACACAATGAGGATATCGATTGACAAGATCTTTAAGATCAATGGTTTTAAAAAAGAATGATTCATCAAATTATCGAAATTACCGATTCTCGCTTTTTTGGATTTGAGACTTTAAAAAACACTTTGAATCGCAAAGAAGTAATCTGGAGAGTTTTTAGAAAAAATAAAACATAAGTTTGTGATTTGGAAAAAACTCGTAGGGTTTTTGATGAACCTTATAAAGATGAGGAGGAAAAAGACAAGATTTGGAAGATCAACCGTTTGAAAAGATTAGGACGATCCAGTTATTAAGCGGTTTTGATCGAATGGTTGGGAAAAGCACGTCATTTAAAAAAAAACCTTTTGGATTTAAAAGCCCATTTTTGTAGCAATTAATACATGTACCCCACGTCCGCATTAAATGATTTGCGGGGATACGTCACCTGTAATGCGTGATAGTAAGGTAAAAAAAAACAGATAAAATCCGATGAATAAGCAAATAACAAGGAAAAGAAAGGCGAGATCGATTGATCGATATAGTAATCAAATCAATACCACTTGAAGTTGATTCCACTTGTTGATCTTAGTTTTTCGCCTAAAACCTTATAATTTCCCCAAACTTTCTTTTCAACCGATCCGTTTCATTTTGTGTCTAATTTCCTTCGATCCTCCTCGATCGGTTGAAGTTCCCCTTCAACCGATATTTTTTTTTTCATAGATCGATATATCCGATTTGTTGAGGTTTCAAGTTCAACCGATCTTCCTTATCCGATCGGGCCAGATGTAGTCGATTTTGGTTGACCTAATCGATTCTTCTCGAGATCAAGCCAATTCTTGGGATAAGTGTTACCGCTTAAAACTTAGTCTAGAATAGTAGTCTCTATTCCTAAGTTGGCGCGATTTGACATGCGTAATTATCGCCTCAGATATCTTGATATGTCAATCCACCGTAAATTTATCCAATTATCGATCGCGTGATTTCTACATTTTCCCTTGTGATAAAATTCTCTAAAAGGATTTTTGAAATCAAATTTGCATTTGCACCCTTGCTTGGCCTCTATAAATTGGACCAATGTTTTACACAACATAACTCATTCACCATACTTATCTTTCTTTGTAAAACATGCATTCCGTGAACCCTTATTTCCGGTGAAACTTCCCAAGAAACACCTTTTACCCTTTTTTTCAATGATTTCAACTTCTCAAATCAACCCCCCGGTGTCCCTTTATTTTTGCTGCCATCAAAGATTTCACATACAATGGTTGCTAAGCTCCTTTACCACCACGGTGCGGATCTCTTTGTCAGAATCGAGAAGACACTTCTCCTAACCGTGATGCACCTTTATGTGTCTATCGTTATGACGTGAATTCAAAGATCATGGACTCGGTCGATATAAAACATGAGTTTGATATACGGTCTTGATCAGACAACAACTGATCTTCGTATATCAACTCAATTTTTTCATGTAACACATGTGCCCATAAGGTCTTTGAACCAATTTCTTGGCACATGTGCTCCATTTAACAGATGGAGAGTCCATTGACTTGGTGTCTAGGGGGCCCCGGCTTATAAATAGACTCGAAAACTTTTTGCGCAGATCGGGGTGTGAGGGCGATTACTTCGATCAGTCGTAGTGAATTGAATTAGGGTCGATAACCAACTTACTAATCGCTCAAGGCGATTAGTTCGGTGAACTATCGGTTTAATCGATGTGTGAGGAAGCTTAAGTTTTACCCGTGAAAAACCAGCTTTTTATAAATCGATTCCAAAGTTAGTGTTTTAACCGAGTTGATCAAGTGTCAAGCTTGATCGATCGTAAGCTTGGTGCTAGCCGATCTTAACTTAGAATATGTATGCGCTTTCAAGGTTGTGTGCAATTGTGTAGATGTTAATCAAAGCGGTAAAGGCACACAAGATTTATAGTGGTTCGGACAAACCAAAATCCCCACGCCCACTCTTCCCTATCACAAGGGCACCAACTTAACCAACTCGAACTTAGTTTTATGTGTTAGTTCAACACAAAGACACCGACAGATATTTAAGGAGTTCTCACTCAACCGATCCTTAAATCTAACTAGAAACCCTAGTCTCGAATCTTGCTAAACAACTTAACCTAACTTGGGTTTGGATAAGATTGTTTTGGTTCCAACTATGAAATCTTTTTCTAGTGTTTAAGGTAGCCTATCTCGCTAGATGAAAAGATTTCTATGCTAAGAACTTATGGGATGAACACTTAATAAAATAATCTTCTTGATCGTGTTCTTCGTATGAAATCGATAATTGCTTGAGCTTCTTGATTGTTCGGTGTTTCCGTGTTTCACTCAAGTGTGATCCCATATTTATAGACCTTGAAATCAAAGAACCGTTGGAGAGCAATTTGAATTTCGTGCTATATTAGGTAGGTTTGAGGATTGAGGTGACGTGCTTTCAGAACGGCATGGCCGAAAAGCGTGAACTTGTATTTTATAGCCGTTAGAGAGAACAACATCAAATCCCTTTAATTGTCGGGTTCCGATCATACGTGTCTTGTTCTTATTGGTTAACAGACGACTTTTCAAATGTTTGTTCTTCCAACTAAGGTTGACATTCTTCTTGTTCAGATCATAGACGTATGATTAGGTGAAACATCGCCACCGGAGAGTCGACCGATCACCGAATCGATCGATCACCGATGGAGTCTTCGCGGTGCGGTTGACTTAGCTTCAACTAGCAGACTTGGATGATGTAGGTCTTCTGGTCTGATCTTCTGGAAGTCATCTGATCTTCAAGTATTCTGAGTTTGAGCTTTATGACGTCGGTGAGATATCGACTAGATCGGATCGATCCGATCTTTGTTCTTCTCTAGCATTCGCCTGTTGGGATATCATTTTGTTCTTTGGATTTTCGGATTCGATTTATACATATTGAGGTTCCCTCAATATGTGACCTATCTATTACATCGGTTGTTCTATACAGTAATTATCAACTGGTATTCTATAAACGGTAATATAAACATCAGTCAGCTAACAGGTCTGACTGGTCCTATTACATGTGTTTCTGGAACTTTTATCAAAACTATAAATTTCCCAACAACTTAACCTATATTCAGGTTTCAGTTTTTCCTATTACAAGAATGACAAATCTCAACAATTTCATAATAATTTTCCCAACAATTTTCTCACAAAACAATCATAAGGCATATCAAAAGTAAAGACATGTAAAAAGATAATGAGGTATTATCTTTGAGCATAAAAGATAAAGTTCCATTGATGTATGATAGAATGTTACATCTTACAATGAACTTATCAGAAAATAAAGACAAAAAGATAAAGAAATTACAAGAGTCTTCACTCTTGATCTTCAGTCTTCTTTGCTCTTCAGCTCTAGCTCTTCAGTTCTCTTCTACCTCATCCACAGGCACTTCAAGGTTAAACATCCCATAATACCTCTTCTTCAGCTCATCTTTTTCCTTGATGATATCTGGGCTGTTACCTATCAAGCCTAACTGGATGGCATATTGAGCAATCTCCCGAGATATGGCTGTTTCATTTACCAAGCCATTCTCTAGCCTAGGAGGAGGGTATGTGTATGGACCAGGGGCAGTGATCTGAACTTTTCCTTCATCCGCAAGATTAATCTAGCTTTGTAAGTATTTTGGATAGAAGGTAAGCAGATAGTCAATGAATGCTTCATTTGGATCTGAGCTCTCCCCTCTCCATTCTCTCAGCACTTCGTAGTAAAACCAGAAGGTTCTTTTTATTTCTTCCCAAGCATCATTGAACTGGATTGGCATCCACTTATCAATGTGCGGCCACTTCTGTGCTTTAGCTGTCCCTCTCTTTTTGCTCACGAACTTTTTTGAAACCACTTCTTCGCCTCTGCTCTTCTTCTTTCTTTTTCCTTATCAAGGGCACTCCTGAAACTGAAGCAGCAGTTTTCTTGGATTGTTCGACCTGAAGTGATCTCAGAGCTCTCTTGGTGTTGAAGACTTCTTTCTCTGGCTCCTCTTCAGACTCTTCAATATCCATTATTAGCTTTCTCTGAGTTGGCTTAGAAGCCTTAGCCCTTTTCCTCTCAGGTTCAACAAACGCCACAGCCTTCCTTTTGATAGGTTGCTCAGCTCCGGCTTGGCTTGTTCCAACCTTTCCTCTAGCACTCAGTTTTTCCTCAGTGACTTCTTGCATGGTTTCCTCAGAAACATGAGTGTAGACAGGCTTCTCCACTTTCTTGGTTTTAAGCTTCTCAGTGGCTTCAACTTCCTTCAAGGCTTCAGCAATGTTCTTCTTTTCAGCCTCTTTATCTGCCTTTTTTTCCAAGGTGTGTGCCAATAATTTTCTTAGGTCAGCTCCGGGCCTTTCCCCCTTCTTGGCACCATACCTTGGCAGAAGTTTGGATAGTGCAGTGTCCATATGATATTGTTCCTTGCTGACACTTCGCACCTCTCCCGCCAACTGATCTTGCTCTTCTTCTAGCCTCATCAGGTGGTTCTTCGCCACAGAGAACTCTTCAGACATTTGTGCAAACTGGTTGGAGAGAGCATCTTTAAACATCTCTGTCATCTTGGTCATGAGCATGTAGCTCATTTCCTCAACAACATTTTTTATCAGATGATCATTTTTCTCCACCAGCTTGGCTTCTAGAAAAGCAGTACTTTCCTGATACATTTGCTTCTGCTCTGCACTCAATTCAACCTTGACTCCATCCATCTTTCCTTCCATGGCAGTCATCTTGTTAGTCAGAGAAGTCTGAAGTTGCATCAGGTCTGAAGTAGAACCCAGCACCTAGATTCAGCACTGGAGTCATCAATGAAGCTGGTATTGCCAAAGAAGTTGTTGAGTATGCTGCTCAGTTGGGACTAACAGGGAGCCATCCAGAAATCATCAGGAAGAGGGATGAATTGAAGAAGAGATATTATGGGATGTTCAATCTTGAAGTCCCTGATGATGAGGTGGAAGAAGATTGAAGACTTTTTACTCTATGTGTATGTCTTTTGTTTTTGAAGTTTCATTGTAATCTGTAATGCTTATCTACTGATCAATGAAAAGTTTACCTTTTATGCTCAAAGATAATATCTCATTATATTCTTACATGTCTTTAACTATTTGATATGCCTCTGTGTTTGAAATTATTGGGTTATGCCATTTTGGATTGTAATAGACAACTGAAACCTAAGTATAGGTTAGGTTTTCTTAAATGTAACTAGATGGTTTTCGCATCATCAAAAAGGGGGAAATTGTTGGGAGATGAATTTAATAAAGAGTTTTGATTAGATCCCAAAACCCCTGAGTATGACATGTTCAGGATAATCTTGATAGTCTGAGTCAGGTTTCAGTATAGAATTGTTATGGAAGATATTTTTACCATGTATAGTCAGCAGATATAGATCAGGGAATTTTGAAGTTACTGAAGACTCAGAAGATACTGAAGACTCAGAAGTTACTGAAGACTTAGAAGATAATGAAGACTCAGGTAGACCTGAATGTTCAGAGGCACTGAAGAAATATCTATCTGAATACATGCAAAACTGAGGAAAACACACATCTACAAAAGAATAGATGTTGCCCAAAACATTCAAGAACAGACAAAAGTAACTAAGTCTAACTGTTGTTTAAGGTTGTCTCATTCAGAAAGATTGACCTAAAAAGAGCAATTTTTGTTTGTCTACATTCACTGAAGACAAGAACCAATCAGAGGAAGACAATACTGTACTTTACTGACACTGAAAGCCACAGGACACTGAACTTTATTAGTAGTACTATGTTCCAGACTGAAAAAAATTGGTGATTGGCTACATGGTTGCATATTACCTAAAATATGCAAGGGAGTGTTCAAACCCTAAAAATAGTCGTTCATCAATAACCAGAAATGGAAACTCTTGATGCTATCTCTTCCAACAGATAGTTTTTCAAAGAGTGACCATTGAAGAAGTTGCCTATAAATACCAGTGACCTTCACCCTTGCAAGGTTACGGGAAATTACAGCAACTCAAGAGCTCATTCGTATTCTTGCAAATTGAAGCACTCGAAAACCCTTGAATTTCCCAAGTGTTTCACATTGGAGAGAACTCATTCACTAAGCCTAGATTTGATAGATATATCCAAAGCTTAGTAGAGATATCCTAACCTTTTACATTTGTTCTTATTGTAAAGGATATCTCACCCTAGTTGGAAACCAACGCAAACCCAAACCCTTGGATAAGGTAGTTTGAGTGTGTGTGATTTGTTGATGAGTTAGAGTTGTAAAGAGTGAGTAAGCTGCAGGTTAGTTAGCCAAAAAACTCTAGAGGGGAAGTTAGTAAGCAACTTGTGGTAGTCTAAAAACTTGTGTGTGTTGAGTTAGTAAGTTGCAGTGTGTCAGCCAGAAAACTCAAGGTAGAAAAGTTAGTAAGCTGCAGTGAGTCAGCCTGAAAGCTTTAGGAAGTATGTTAAGGAATTTCTCTGAAGATCAGAGAGAGTGGATGTAAGAGCTCGAGTCTCTGAACCACTATAATTGCTGTGTTATTTGCTTTCTGTACTGCATACTATCTGCTGCATATTTTCACTGAAAGCATACTGATTTTACTAATATTCAGTTGGAATCATTCCGTACTCTTGATTAGCTAGAACAGATAGTTACCAAAATGAACTAACTCTACTAAGTATTCAGTAAGATAAGTATTTGATCCAAGCTTCATAGGATCTCTGATAAAACTCAGGATCAGTTGAGCTAATCTGAAGCTTCTGAAAGCTGCTCAGGATCATTGTCTCAGTAGACTTTGACTCAGGGCGATTTGTGCTTCTCAGGGCAAAATTCTCAGGACAACCTGACCCTTCTGATCACAGTGTAAGAAAAGCTTTAAAAATCATTGAACACGTGTATTCCCTCCCCCCCATACACGTGTGAGACTCGTTTGCACCAGGACCAACAAATATTCATAAGGTAACATGGGTCACAAGGTAACACATTATTGGTCATATGGTAACACATGAGTATTCACATAGTATTACGACGATATATGAACATTGTTACATATTACTAAAAAAATATGTGTTATTACTTGAACAAAAAGTGTTACCATATGAAGAAAAACGTGTTACCACATAAAAAAAATCAGAACAAACGCGAAAAGAAATTCCCAGTCCAAAATTACAGATTTACATAACAACTTGATGTGTTACTACATGAACAAAAATCAGTACAAACGCAAAAAAAAAATTCAGTCCAAAATTACAGATTTACAGAACAGCGTGAAAAGAGTGCAGAAGGATTTGAATTTCATCATACAATTTTCCTGTCTGAAATTAGTTGAAAAATCGCAGAATTTAATCCTGCTTGAGGAGTTGTGACCTAATTGTTGTAATTATCAGTCATATTGCTTGCATATTGCAGCACAGGGACCGGTGAAGCGCTGGATGCAGATGGGCGGTACACAGGCGGAGGCACTGGATGCAGGCTGGCGATCCTGGGCGCATGAATGGGCTGCGCGTGTGCGGCCTAAGGCAACTATGGAAGAAGATGAAGAAGCCCATTGGCACACCAACAATTTGCCCTAACCCCGCTATGCTGACCGCGAGAAAAAAAAAAGACTCAATTGCACATATCACTTGTATGCAATATTGCATATAAATTTTTGCCAAAATATTAATGTTATATACAAAAACAATCACTATTAAAAAATAAAGTTATTTATAAACAGTGATATTTTTATGTACTGAAATGCAATATATATATTAATGTGACTTCCTTAGCTAGGAAATGAGATTTAGACGACTAACGTTTCAATAACAGCTAGGAAACAAGATTCGCGTAATTTTTAGTTGGGTCGGGCTAGATCCGAAAGAGATTTTGTCTTATGAAGTGGGTGGACCTAATCAATTAGCTGGGTATTTTCACATATGAAAATTTTCACATTAGACTTTGTCTTTGTATAGTCCGCCTCATGCATGAGACCGTCTTGTGCGAATTTTTGTCATACACCTATCCATAAATTTCCATTAAAATGAATATTAGAAGTTTAGAAAAAGAAAAGAAAAACAGGAATTGACATGAATTTAGGGGTGGACAGTACGACATACCGAAAATTTTCTCGCCATACCATTACCGTACCGAAATTTTCGATACCGAAAAATGTCATATCGTTGTCGTACCGAAAATTTTGGTATGCCGAAATTTGGTATGTCAATATTACATACCGACATCAGATCGAAATTTCAAGATATATCAAGATATACGAAATATTTTCAGATATAAAAAATTTTTTTCGGTTATAGTTTTCCGATATACCGGAAAATTTTCCGGTATACCGAAAATTATTTCGTTATACCGAAATTTTCTATATTTTCATACCGTTATCGTACCGAAATTTGCGGTACGGTACCATACCATATCGAAAGTTTCGATAAAATCGATATGTTTCGGTACGGTAAGTGCGGTATACCGGTATTTTCGATATTTCCTCCACCGCTACACTTGATGATGTCCTAGAGTCAACTCTCTAATAAATGTGCGGGAATATGAACAATATAAAAATAAGTTGCTTAAATAGATTAAATTAAAATTAATTGCCTAAATAGATTAAATTAAAATTTTAAGTTACATAACAAATTGATTAAAAATACAAATGACATGCTAAATCAGAGATATTATCTTTCTTCAAAAGATATACGGAAATGTGAACAATAAAAAAATTTAAGTCACTTAAAAATATACGGAAATGTGAATAATAAATCTGGTAAAATAATAATCTTCTTCTAATTTAATAGACTCTTTTCTTTTTACTTCCATTTTTCCAGAGGTCGGACTAAAATTTTAATGTTTATTTGAATCATGTGTACATTTCTCTTATAAATTTATATATATAAGTCTATTATATGGAACTATTTCATATGACTCTCTATTGATACATTAACTCGAGGTCACTCTAATTTTCAAATATATTAATCCAATTAACTCGAATTCACGTAAAATATTTTAATATCACTGCTATGTATAAGAAGTATCACTACTTTTATAATATATCAGTGTTCCGTACTTTTTTAATATATCAGAGTTCAGCAAAAAAAAAAAATATTAATGTTATACATAAAAACAATTACTATTAAAAAATAAAGTTAATTATAAACAAGTGATATTTTATGTACTGAAACGCAATATATTAACGTGACTTCCTTAGCTAGGAAATGAGATTTAGACGACTAACATTTTAATACCAGCCAGGAAACAAGATGTTCAAGCATATATCAACCGTCCATACAATACAATACAATACACTACAAGTCCAATTATTCAACACACACATACTGGTACACTACTTCCTTTGTTACTTATATTGGCATTCTTAATCTGTCTTAGCAGCACCGCTTTCCGGGTAAAGCAGACTCTTCGCCCCCGTATAATCCACAAGTTTCTTGCTAAATGCCTCCTCCCCTTCTTTGCTGATGTATAACATTCTGTATGCCCACTCCAACACTTCAGGGCACAACATCTTCACCATGTATGTCACCCTGAACCACTTTGGTTCTGTCACGTACCGTTCCCCACGCAACGCCTTCCTTACGATTGCCCTCGCACAGCTTTCCGTCCTCTCAATCGGAACCATGCTCACTTGGGCCTATACATAGGTACATACACATTAAAATTGGGCCTACGAAGAGTAGCACTTAGGTGCAACATGCAAACAACATCAATAAAAACAACTAATAATGACTAACTTCTACTCTTCATAACACATATACATTAAGAATTAATAATACAAAGATCACTTGGGCCTATACATAGGTACATACACATTAAAAATTGATAATACGAAGAGTAGCACTTGGCGGTGCAACTGGTGCAAACAACTAACGCTGCTCAATAAAAACAACTAATAATGACTAACTTCTACTCTTCATAACACATATACATTAAGAATTAATAATACAAAGAGTATCACCTGGTCGTACGTGCAACTAGTTAGCAACTAATATTGTTCAATAAAAACAACGAATACTGACCAACTATTGCAGTTTATTGAACAAGGTACAAATACTATTTTATTAAAAACTAATGTGGTTCAGTGAAAACTTTAAAACTTTATGGTAAAACAATTGATACTCCCCCCATCCCATACTTGTTTACCCTTTTACTTTCTGCACAAATTTTTGATTGGGATGGAGGGTGTAGTATTTAAAGTGATAAAGTGATTTTTTAATTAAGGATATTGTAGTCTTTTCTATTTTATTACTAAAGTAGATAATTTTTTTTAGGTAAAAGTAATGAAATGAGATGTTATGGCGTACCATTTTTTGAAAGGGGTATATATACAAGTACGGGACATAGGTAGTACCATTTAAACTGACACTCAAGATGCACACTACAATTGATGCACAAAAGCATTATACATCTAATATACAAATTAAGTAATTTTTCACAAAATAAATCAATTAAGATAGGGAGGACTTACATCTCTCAAGTCTTGATCAACTTCGAGCCTGCCTGCTTTGGTGAAAAATTTGCCTTGTGTGAGCTCGGACTCTATGAATCCTGGAGTAACTAGGGTGATCCCTATGTCTGGTCCGAATTCCACCCTCAATGTCTCGTAAAATTGTGCTATTGCTGCTTTGCTTGCCTGTAGTTGCATTTCCACATTAAACGTGCATTAATTAATTATTTCACCATATAGTATAATTAACTAATTAAACAAGGATTATCAAACTAACATACATTGTAAAAACTCATTCTTGGAGCAGGCAACCACGACGCGGATGAAGAAAGCACCACGATTCGGCCCCTGCTGTGTTTCAGGTATGGCGCAGCGAATCGGGTCATGTATACGGACCCCCAGAAATTGATATCCTGCAAAATTATTATCCCTTCAATAATAATTAAAAGAAATTATAGAAACGATAAATTAAAGATGACAAATTTAATTAAGTTACCATAATTGCACGGAAATCAGTAACATCATCAACTTCTTCCAGCATTGCCATTGACGTAATCCCAGCGTTATTCACAAGATGATCCACTGCATAAGCAAATTACTCAAAATTAAATTTTAATCTTAATATAAAAGGGTAAAAATTAAAGCTTAATTAATAAGAAAATCATAGTATTGTTTAATTCTTACATCTCCCGAAATGATTCATAGTTTGGTCAATAACCCTCCGACAGTCCTCCACCTTTGAGACGTCAGCACGTACAACGATGACGTCAGGGGAGCCTAGTTCACGCGCCCATTCAGCCACTTCCTGGAGGCTTCTCTCTCTTCTAGCCGCGAGTACTAAACGCGCGCCTCTTTTAGCGTACTCATATGCAAGACTCTGCAAACCCACATCTCAACAATTAAATAATAATTAGTTGAAAGGTAACGGGGTTATTCAATAAACGAGTACGAGGGTAATTAAATTCCTAAACCAATTTTACTCCCGAATTTAATGTACCCCTTTATGTATAATTTTGATTATTTTGGCTTCAATTTTGATCTTTTTGTCATACCCATTTTTTCATTTTGGTTCTTCTTTATATCCAATTTAGACTATATATTTTTCTTTTTCAATTTTGCCCATTTTGACCATTTTGGTGGAGTATCAATTTTGTTTCTTTTGGATCAGAATAGGAGAAATTAAAGAGGGACCAAAATTGGAGAAATTGAACATGTACCAAGGCTAAATTTAATTATATATATTTCACTTTTCAATTTTGTTCCTCTTTTATATCCAATTATATATTTGTATGTTTTCATTTTTTTTTCTAAAAGAATTAAAAACCCACAGAAAAAGAACAAAATTGATAAAATAAAACAATGCAGGACTAAAATTGTAAACAACCTAAATTACATAATAATTCTTAATAGGATTAATAAAAAATTGCAACTTGTACTACGGCCCTTCTTACAAATTCCAAGATGTACTATTTTTTAAAATAAAATGCAACAAATGTACTAATAAAAATTGACAAGTTTCAACTTCAACTTACTTGAATTTTTTTTATCAAATTCCTTCAATTTAATGCTTGCAAAAACATTTCTTGATGTTATAGTATGTACTATATAATATTTGTAGACTATATCTAACTGGAAAATTAGAAAAAAGGTGAGTTGAGATTGAAATCAATCATTTTTTATTAAAATATGTTGCATTTTGTTTCATAATAAAAATAATACATGTTGCAATTTATAAAAAGAATAATAATACAGTGCATGTTGCAATTTGTATTAACCCTTACCTCGCCGATGCCGGAGGAGGCGCCGGTGATGACGACAACTTTTCCGGCAACATCTTCGCAGAAAAGGGTGCCCAGAAGAGAGAGGAAGAATTTGAAGATTTGGAAAGGTGGCAAGAAAAGCATAAGGGAGAATAAAGTGAAAGGAAGGGCTGTAAGGTTGAGAAATGTGTGGATTAGTTCCATTCCTGCTATAGATATTAAGCTGTTTTTTTGGTAAAGGAATTCTGATGAAAAATTTATGTGATAATGATAATGAGAATATATAGACATATTACATATACATGGATGGAAGTTTAGATGATGAAGGAAGTGTTGGTGGCATATTTGCATGGATACAAGGTGACACGTATTGGGATAAAGCGGTGCACAGTGCTCACATTTCCCATTTATTCACAATTGGGATTTTAAAATATATATTTATGATTAATTATCGAATTGATTAGTCTCCAGCTGGTTTACATTTTTGAAGTATAATAAACAAATAAACTTCAACATACATCCACATCTTGTCCCGGTCCCCAAACGGACATGAATTTATGCTTGGCTATTGAGTTTTATTTAATTAATGAAACTAAATGATTAATTAAATTCAGAGCAGGCATTGGAGTTCTGATAAATTATTGCCCAATTTTATTCCAATAAAAAATTAAACCAAATTCAAGTGTTTCCTATAAAATTTTATTATGTTTTGAATTAATAATCTATTTATGTCAACCCCACTTGAGTTTGAGTATTTTAAAAATGAGTGTGTTTTTCATTTAAACAGTAGGAAGGTAATTCAAGTGCATTTTTTACATATTATTTATGTTTCTTTTTTAAGTTTCTCATTTGCTTTTTGCACATTGTAAGTATAAATCTCGTGTATTTAATTTAAAAACACAAAAATGGTTTACAAGTTTTTTTTTTTTTTAAATTTGAATGTAGAATATCGCGAGACGAGAGAGAAACATGAAGAGTGGTGAGATGGGTACGAAAAGAGAGTTAAAATCAGGGTTTCCTTCGTCAGTGGGAAACCTGAATGAGGAACCTGAGGCTCAGGATCCACCTGAGCCAAGGGAACTGAATGAAGAAACTGAGGTTCAGGATCCACCTGAGCCAAGGAAGCTGAATGAAGAAACTGAGGCTCAGGATCCACCTGAGCCAAACTATCTGAGCCAGAAAACTGAGGCTCAGGATCCACCTGAGCCAAGGGAACTGAATGAAGAAACTGAGGCTCAGGATCCACCTGAGAGCCAAGGAAACTGAATGAAGAAACTGAGGCTCAGGATCCACCTGAGCCAAACTATCTGAGCGAGAAAACTGAGGCTCAGGTTATACCTGAGCCAAATCATCTGAGTGGTTTATCTGAATGAAGAAAGGTTTGGGCTTCTCGTAAATGAGCCTAAACATTTAGAATAATCTAGAAGATCCATTATCTATTTTAGATTCTGTTTTTAAAATACCTAAGGAATATCCACTGGTGTGTGGACCCCAATGTTAGTTACAAATACGGCTCTGGCCGATGAATGAGAATATCAGAAAATTTGCATCACTCTCTCTCTTCTAACTACCTCTCCTCCTATCTAATTCTCTCTCTCCCTATTTCTTCTTATCTTCAAATCTTCATATCTTGTTCATCAAGCAATTTATATTATCAGCAATATTATCCAGAAAACCTCAAAAACATATTACAAACATCCCAGAAAATATAAAAAACGTAACATTTGGTATTCCAGAGCCAAGTTTTGATCATGGCCGAGGGAACGCGCTCCAAGGATCTGCAAGAATCACACAGAAAGCTGGAATTATTAATCCAAACGGAAGCCATGAAGCTGGAAGCAGTAGAGGGGAAGCTAACAGACAATATGCAAGGTTTAACAACCAAGATGGAGGAGAAATTTGAGCTTATGACTAACACTTTGGCAGCTATGCAGTTACAACTGTTGAATATGGAAAAAGGCAAGGGTCACAATGAAGGGCCTTCTATTTTGGGGAGTCCTAGCTTTGGATCTGGTGGTGGAGGGCCTAACTACGGAACTGCTGGTGGGGGATCATCCTATCAGTATCAGGAATCTCCAAGGAGGTTAACTGATGGTACCCAATTTCACAACCCAGTGCCTAAGATTGAATTCCCTAGGTTTGATGGCTCTAAACCTAGGTTATGGGTACTGAGATCCAATGGATATTTTAAGCTTATGCCCAGTATGACTGATCAACAAAAAATCACTTTGGCTACTATCCATTTTGAGGGTAAAGCAGCATTATGGGTTCAGAATTTCAATCAAAGAAATGTGGAATTAACTTGGGCACAATTTTTGGTTATTCTCTCAACTAGATTTGAGGAGATTAAGGACTCTACAGTGATTTCTGAGTTTAACAAACTCAAACAAACTGGTAGCTATGAAGATTATGTTGATAAGTATGAGGAGCTGAAAGCTTGTATGCTGGTAGTTACTGGGGATGTATTCTCAGAAACCTACTTTGTGGCAAGTTTCATTGGAGGACTTAATGAAGAGCTACAAGCAACAATAGCCATGTTTGAACCTACCACACTTCAACATGCTATTAAATTGGGCAGGAAGCAAGATCAGGCTACTGCTGCACTAACTAAAAAACTTAAGCCCTATTCAAGGGTTTCTAATCCTAACCCTAACCCTAACTCTAACTCTAATTTTATGCAGTGGAAGAAGGGTGATGCTACTGGGGGCCCTACCAGTAAAGGGAAACCACATTTCAAGGTCTTATCTCCTACAGAGATGGTAGCTAGGAGGGAGAAGGGGTTATGTTACAACTGTGATGAACCTTTTGTGCATGGGCACAAATGCAAACAGAGAATCTCATACATGATTCTGGCAGAAGAAGAGGAAGATACTCAAACCTTCTCTTCTCCTACCACTGAAGGGGAAGAACAGACTGTTTATGGGGCTGATATCATGGAAGAGGTCCAGATGTCACTAAATGCTCTAAGTGGTGAAGATGGAGTTACTACCATGAGGCTTTTTGGAGAGTTTGAACACCACAAACTCCACATTCTCATAGACTCAGGTAGCACCCTGAGTTTTATACAAAAGGCTACTGCTAAAAGGCTCAAATGCCCTTTGAGTGATGCTAAACCCATACTGGTGAAGGTTGCTAATGGGCAAAGGTTGGTCAGCTCACAACAAATGAATCCTTTCACTTGGAACATGCAGGGACATCAATTCACCTACCCACTGAGGTTGTTGGAGAATGAGGGTTGTGATCTGATCCTAGGAGGGGATTGGTTAAAATTTTGCACACCTATTGAGCTTGACTATTAAAAGATGACTTTCACAGTCAACTTGCTTGGGAAGAGGGTGAAACTACAAGAACTTACTTCATCAGCTGAATGTAAGTTGATTTCTGATGTGAGATTATATCAGATGATCCACACAGAGGCCTTTAAGGAAGTTAATGAGATGTATTTAATTACATCAGCACCTCCTACCCACACTGAAGATGATCCTGAGTTACATAAGCTACTACTAGCTTACAAAGATGTATTTGAGGAACTAGTAGAATTACCACCAGGGAGGGGGGTGGAACACCAGATTATACTCAAACCAGGGAGCATCCCTAAACAGCAGTATCCATATAGAACTTCTCACAACCATAAGGAAGAGATTAAGAAGATTGTAAAGGATTTGTTGACTACAGGAGTAATTCAACACAGTAAGAGCCATTTTGCTTCACCTGTGATTTTGGTGAAGAAAAAAGATGGCACCTGGAGGCTATGTGTGGATTACAGGTACCTTAATGAGCTCACAATCAAGCACAACTACCCTATTCCTATCATTGATGAGTTACTAGATGAGCTTAAAGGTGCTAAGATCTTTTCAAAGATAGATTTGCGGTCAGGGTACTTTCAAATCCTAATGAAGAAAGAGCATATGTAGTTGACTGCTTTCAGGACCCATAATGGTCATTATGAATTCCTAGTGATGCCATTTGGGTTGTGCAATGCACCTGCTACATTTCAATCACTAATGAATCAGGTGTTCAGGGATCACTTGAGGAAATTTGTGTTGGTCTTTTTTGATGATATCCTCATTTACAAAGACCGAGGAAACACAACATTTAATTCACTTGGAAGCGCTTTTTACAACTTTTGAGGGCCAATAAGTTGTTTGCTAAGAGAAGCAAATGTAGTTTTGGCGGAACTAGTGTGGAGTATTTGGGCCACATAATTTCTAAAGATGGAGTTACCAACGATCCGTAAAAGATTGAGTGTATGGTTCAATGGCCAAAACCACAAACCATTAAACAACTAAGGGTTTCTTGGGCTTAACAGATATTACAGAAATTTGTGAAGGGATATGGTTTCATCAGCAAACCACTCACTTCCTTACTCAAGAAGGACAGTTTCAAATGGAACCCTGAGGCAGACCTAGCTTTTCAGAAATTGAAGGAAGCCATGGTGAGTGTCCCAGTGCTAGCATTACCTGATTTCACAAAGAGATTTGTGGTGGAAACTGATGCTAGTGGGAAGGGAATTGGGGTCAGACTCATGCAAGAAGGAAAGTTCATTGCTTACATGAGTAAGTCCTTGTGTCCAAGGAATCAAGCACTCTCTGCCTATAAGAGGGAGTTTTTTGGCAAGATTAATGGTCATTGAGAAGTGGAAACACTATTTGCGGGCGTAAATTCACTATAAAGACCGACCAACAATCTTAAAACACCCTTCCGGACTGAAGGTGGTAACTCCACTACAACAAAGATGGATTACTAAGTTGCTGGGTCTTGACTATGAGATTTTGTATAAAAGGGGAGTGAGAACAATGCCGGTGATGCATTATCCAAGAAGGAGAACAGTTGTTCTGCTATATCTACAATGGTCCCAACTTGGTTGGATCAGGTCCTGCTAAGTTACACTGATGATGGTTACATTAAGGAAATCATCAAAGCCAAAGGTACTGATCCTAATACTTATCCCTTATTTCAGTTCACTAATGGCATTCCGAGATAAAAAAAGGTTTGGTTGTGGGTAGCAATAGTGGATTAAGAGATTTAATCTTTTTTAAATGCACTCCACACCTTATGGAGGGAATTCCGGGGGTTACAAGTACTTATCGGATGCTTAAGAGGATGTTTTTTGGCCTAATATGAAAGATGATGTGTTGATGTGGGTCAAGAAGTGTGAAGTATGTGCAAAAAAAGTCAAGCCTGTGTTTATACCCGGCCTCCTACAACCCTTACCCATTCCGCACCAAGCATGGTCACATATCTCTATGGATTTCAGGGGGGCTTCCTAATTCTTGGTGAAAGAATGTGATATGGGTGATAGTGGGATGATTCACTAAATACTCACATTTCATAGCCCTATCACATCCATATATCTTTGCTACATCTTTAGCTAAGGTGTTTTTGGATGTTATCTATAAATTAAAGACTGCATGGGTTACCAACTAGTATAGTGAGTGACAGGGACAAAAAATATTTACTAGTTTTGTTTTTGGAAGGAACTATTTAAGTTGGTGGGAACTCAATTACACCTAAGTTCATCTTATCACCCTCAACTGATGGGATGTCAAAGACCGTAAAGGGTAAATCAATGTTTGGAGCAAAGACTTGAGGTGTTTAGTAAGTGACAACCCTAAGCAATGGTTGAAGTGGCTACCATGGCAAGTTAAGTATCATTCAAATCTTGGTACAACACAAATTATCATTCAAGTCCAAGATGACACCTATTGAGGCTCTTTTTTAATTATTACGCATATAACTCCTGGGAGACAGATTCACTTATGGGCCATATTTGGATTCAACAAATGAGGAGGTTTCAAATGATCTGCTTACTCACGATAGGAACAAACTCGAGAACATCATAGTTTTGATGAAAAGACAAGTCAAGGCTAATCTAGTCAAAGCACAAGTTACTTCAAGAAAATCGCATGAAGGTACAAGTCTTAAAGATAAAAGCATAGACAAGAAAAGGTTTTTTAGAGGTAAGAGACCAAGTAAGTTTTTTTCTCAAACTTCAACCCTTTAAGATAATAGAATTCCATTCAAAACAAAAAAGTGAAAAGAATTTGAAGTTGTCATCAAAATACTTTGGCCCCTATACAATCCTCGCAAAAAGGTAGGGAGTGTGGCTTACAAATTAGATCTACCAATTGGGTCAAAGATTCATCCGTGTTCTTCCATGTTTCTTTACTCAAAGAAACACATAGGGGTTAAGTATGTACCTTCACGAGTCTTCCGGATGTTGATAGCAAAAGTTAAAGGCCTTTTCGTGATCCAACCTTACTATGTCACAAAACGACGATATCCGACACTTCATTGGAAAGATATCTCATCCGGAAAAGAGAAAGATCGAGAAGTTAGTCGTGTTTATGTTGGGGAATAAGTTGCAGTCGATCTATTCGGGTGAATATTTAAATATAAATTTAATTTTTAATTATTACTAGCATGAATTAATCCTATATTAATTCAAATAATAATCCAACAACATATCATGCATATAATAATTCACGTGAAAACCTACGAATGAGTATAATCTAAGGGCGAATTCTCTACGAAGTTTACGTGAACGTACCTCTTGGGACGGCAAAGGATCCGGCCGATTAGACTAACCAAAAGAACTTCCCAAAAGAACTTTCCCAAGTATTATTCCATTAATCCTTTCGACAATCCGGTGGAAGGATACTCGCGAACAATTAACAAAAGGAAAAAAATAAACTTTGTTTGCACCACTTTCGTGGATTTGCTAATTTTTCCAGCACATGGAATTGTACTTGGGAATGAAAGAATCATCCCCTATTTATAGAGACTAGGGTGAACGAATTTTTTGGCAAAATATGATGTGGGAAAACCTTTTCTTGATCTCCAAGAAATCTTGAATATATCCCCTATATTCTTTTTCCCATATATTCCACAAAAATCCCACCTACTCTATATTATATTGATTTTTCGAAAATAATGCTTGCAAGAAACCAAGATTTGGATCTTCTTGAATTTATGAGATATTCTTGTATTTCAAGAAATACATATCTTCCATAATATCTTTTCAAGAAAATCTTTCTTGCCCTTTATTTTCTAATTTTTTTGAAAATCTCCTTATAGATACCCAAGTGGGAGATTTCTTGAATTTAATGAGATAATCTTGTATTCCAAGAATACATATCTTCATTCCATAACAAAATTCAAAGAAAATCTTTCTCCCAACTTTATCTAAAAATTTCGAAATATTCATGGAAAAATAAGCAAAAATATTTATTTTATTTTAATCACATTTTCAGTTAATGGACTATATGTTGGGCTACTCAGGGGGCCTTTAGGAGAATTAAAATTGGACCTTCTAATGGACCTTGAATATCTAATATTGAGCCACAATATAATTCAAGCCCATAAATATTAATTAATCCCACTACATAATTAATATTGCACTATCCATCTTAACCCATATTACAGTCAATATGGCTCTCGGTCATTATTTCCCGTGTTTAAGATTATCTAACCCATTAATTAATTCAAGCCACTGAAATAGTTTTCCATTAATTAATATCTTTTATCCTTGGTCAAGGAATGGTTCAACATTATTATCCATACCGGAAACTAATTCCACTTGCAAGATTTGGTATGATAAAGCTTATGAACCTCCCAAGGGGGCAAATCAAACAAGCGTACTTGCACACGATTCTTCGTATTAAATCTTAGCAATCACATGTGACTAATAATATTGCCCAAGATAAAAAGTATTGAATCTCATTGATTCGCTACCCATGATAAGTCAAAGCAATAGTTACCAATCCCACGTGATCCTATTTAAGGAACGAAGGTTAAAAAAAATGAACCACTGAGGTCTAATTCTTCCTTGTTCAGTTCTGAAGAATTTATTCTCCTGTAGGTCCTATTCAGTGCATCAGTCATGCACTAGTGTAATCTCTTGGTCAAGACAAGCCAATCTGAGCCTTACACTTCAACCTTTCACGATGGTTTGTTCATTTCCATCTAGGTCGTGAATAACGTACTTTTAGTTACATGGGACTGTTAATTTAATCTTATGTGGTCTGGTATCACTAAATTAACCACAATGTAACACGTACGACTTATTGAACAGTTATGCAGTAAATATACGTAACATTCAATGATATTTAAAGCATCAGTGATAAACAATTTATTTCAGTAAATAAGTCTGAAAATTCAGTTTCGATTATACAAAGTAAAAGCATACTTTCCAGTATAATCCCAACAATCTCCCACTTATACTCAAAGTCTGCTTTTAAGTATACTACAATATGTCTCGTGTAGTCTGTGACATCTAATGTCACCTACACAAACCTAATAATTTCTCTCACTTATACTCAAAGCAGATTGGCAACGGTCTTGACACTCATTCCACCCACATGTCTCTCGAATGTATTCAGAGGCAGACTCTTTGTGAATGGATCTGCTAGGCTGTCCTCAGACGCTATCTTTGCCACATCTATATCTCCTCTCTTAACAATTTCTCGTATAAGATATATTTCCTTTAGTGTGTTTGTTTAACTCGTGGACTCTTGGTTCCCTTGAATTTACAACTGCCTCTAGCAAATATTTGCTAGACAAATTCGGAACTCTATCCAAGTCCACTAAGAAGGTCTAGAGCCAAATCGGTTCTTTCACTGCTTCACAAGCAGCTACTTACCCGACTTCTATGGTTGAGTCAGTGATGCATTTCTGCTTCACACTCGTCCATTTGATGGCTGCACTTCCCAAATGGAAACACACTAACTGAGCAGATAGTTTCTGGAATCTAAGTCTGATTGGAAATCCGAGTCCGTGTAGCCGATGGGGATTGGAGTATCTGACTGATAAATCAACATTCTATCCCGAGTTCTTTTCAGACACTTCAGAATTTTTTTAACTGTCGTCCAATGCTCTTTCCCTGGGTTACTTTGATATCTTGCTATCATGTCTGCAGCAAAGCAGATATCCGATCTCGTACACAGCAATGCAAACATAAGGTTTCCGACAGCCGAAGTACAAGGAATGCCTTTCATGTCATCTATCTCCTCTTGCGTCTTAGGGGACATTTTCTTGGATAGATGGATTCCAAAATTGAAAGGTACGAAGACTTTCTTGGAATCTTGCATGCTGAAACGTTTCAAGACAGTGTCTATGTATGAAACTTGCGATAACCCGACCATCCATTTCTTGTGATCTCGAGTGATCTTGATCCCAAGGATGTGTCCGACTTCCCCTAAGTCTTTCATATCAAACTGTTTTAAAAGTCATGCCCTTTTGTCTGATAACACCTTCACATCGTTCCCGATGATTAGAATGTCGTCTACGTATAGTACTAAGAATACCAATGCAGTTCCGACACGCTTTTTATACACACAACTTTCAAATTCGTTTTGATCAAACCCATAAGACTTTATAACATGATCAAAACATTGGTTCCAAGCTCTGGATGCCTGTTTGAGTCCGTAAATGGACTTCTTGAGCTTACAAACAAGATGTTCTTGGCCTATTTCAATGAAAACCTTGGGGTTGTTGCATATAAATCTCCTCATCAAGACTTTTGTTAAGGAAAGTTGTCTTGACATCCATTTGCCAAATTTCTAAGTCGAAATGCGCAGCAATCGATAAGAGAATACAGATGGACTTAAGCATGGCTACGGGCGAAAAAGTTTCCTCATAATCGATCCCTTCTTTCTGAGTACAACCTTTCGCCACTAGTCTTGCTTTAAAGGTTTCAACCTTCCCGTCCGGTCCTCTTTTCCTCTTATATACCCACTTGCATCCAATGGGTTTGACCCCATTAAGTGGTTCGACTAGCTCCCACACTCTATTATGAAACATAGAACCCATTTCGGCTTTCATTGTTGTTTGCCAAGAATCTGCATCCTTATCTTGGAGTGCCTCGTCATATGTCTATGGCTCTGATTCGTCTTGTCCGGGAATCAAGTCCGAGGACTCTCCTATTCCCATGAATCTCTCTTGCCGTCTAACAACCCTCCCCTACTGACGAGAGCTCTCGGCCAGAAAGCGATCGTTTGGTATATCATCTAGTACAATTGGCCTAATCGAGGTTTGCCCCACTAAGCTCATTTATGGTAATCTCACTGGGTTTTTTTTGGTTCATATAGTCTTCTTCCAAAAATCTAAAGTGGGTGTTGATGACCACCTTTTGATCTTCGGGACCATAGAACATACACCCTTTTTGTTCCCCTCGGGGTATCCTACAAACAACCTTAATTCTGATCGAGGATCTAATTTACCGGCTTCCTTGTCCAACACGTAAGCTGGACACCCCCAAATTCTCATGTGTATCATACTAGGCTTGCGTCCGGTCCACAATTCTTTGGGAGTTTTAGGAACCGATTTGGATAGCACCAAGTTCGTAATGTAAGCCATGTTTTCAAGGCATGACCCCGTAATCGACTCGGGGGAAGATCCAAGATAACTCATCATTGATCTAACCATTTCCAAAAGAATTATGTTTTTCGCCTCGCAACCCCCGTTTTGTTGAGGGGTTAAGGTGCAAATGAGTGGGATACAATCCCTTCATCGATAAGTAGTTCAAAAACTCATCATTTGAGGTATTCGCCTCCACGATCGAGATCGTAGAGACTTGATACGTTTTTCCCTATGATTCTCTGTTTGAGCCTTAAATTCTTAGAATTTCTCAAAGGTCTCAGATTTATGCTTCATAAGGAAAATGTAACCGTACCTTGAGTAATCATTAATAAAAAATACTCATAACCTCCTCTTGCTTTGGTTGACATTGGACTACATACATCTGTGTGAACGATCTCTAACACTTCTTTGGCCCTATTTCCTTGGCTCCAAATGCCCTCTTGGTCATTTTACCCTTCAAACATGATTCGCAGGTTGGAATCGGTTCAACTTGGAGACGCTCCAGTGAACCATCTTTCACCAACCTTTGGAACCTCTTTGGATTTATATGACCTAATCTTAGATGCCAAAGAAGTGTTTTGTTCACGCTTTCTTTTGTCGGAAATAGTTGATGTGTTATAGGATGCATTTCGTGAGTGGTGTGCACAGTTAATTGTATAGAGATTTTCCATCAATGTCCCGTATGTATACACTCATCATTTCAAAAATGATGTCATTCTTATTAGAAGAAACTTAGTGTCCTTTAATCGAATTTTAGAAACTGAAAGTGAATTCTTTCTAAAACTGGGAACATAAAGATAATCTCAAAAAAATTTATCTTCAAAAGATAGGTGCACTTCTCCCACTGCTTTAACTACTACTCATGTAGTATTGCAATGTCTGCTACTTGCGTAGTATTGCAATAATCGTTACTATCATAGCATTGCAATATCTGCCACTTACTTAGCATTGCAATGACTTCTACTTTCGTAATGTCGCCCAGTGTGATGAGGATCTCACTCCCACTAAGTTGCCGGATCTTTTTGAACCCGTGAAGCCAACATGATTAGTGGATCTCGTATCAACCACCTAGGAATGAGAAGTATACGCCGCTAAACAAGTTTCAACAACTAGTGCGTGAGACTTACCTTTATTTCCGTCCCATTGGGGTTGGAACAGGCAAAACCTCCATTATCCTCTCTCACCGCAGCGTAAGCACTTCTTCATTGGATTTTCCTTGACACAACAAGCATTCCTCATCTTACCATTGCCCTTGGCAACAGTTGAGTTTTATTGCTTATGGCCTTTGGTCCTCTTCTTTATCTTGCCTACCCTTGGCTTAGAAGATGAAGACGGACCACTTGCCGTCAAAGCTTGAGTTTGGTGTCTTATCATCATTTCTGTCGAGACCAAAAGCTTGCAACAAATTAGCTAGCGAGGCCAAAATGCTCAAAAACGTTTTGGGCAGAGAGTGAAGTACCAAATTCATCTGAGTCTCCAGATCATAATCTGCACTCAGAATCTCAAGTTTGTTCAGATGGGCCATCTATTTTGAGGACGTAATCCCTTACGGGTTTTCCCTCCACCATTTTCAGCGACGACATCTCTCGCAAGGTGATCTGACGAGTCCTGCATGTTTTGACTCGTCAGTTGGCTCATTCGATTTTGGTGTGTCAAGAATCCACTTCTGCTTTTGTGCAGTTAGGACAATTATAATTTTTCGTTTCCAATCAATATAGTTTCCATTCTATTGACTTTAAGTATAATAACAGTGGATTAAAAGGTAACGACATGCTGAACTGAAATAAACAACTATATGCAATAGCACAAGTATATCACAAGATTCGATCACATGCATCATATTTAAAATCTCAAAAATATATGAACATGCATCAGCCAACATCTCAAAATAGTTTAAATAAGCCACGTGGGGTGGGTCATTATTTAAACACATTCAAGCAGGTTACAAACAAGAACAGTTACAAACCTTTAATATCCAGATTAATAGTTGGCTCCCACTTGACCAATATAAAATTGACAGGGACTTCGGGGAAGTATATGCATATCAATTTTATACCTAAGTAATAACCATGATTAAATACAGGATTATTATTTCGCTTTGATCGAGCCTCGTGGGGAGGGTCATCGTCGCCACTAGTAATAACCCACAATCATCCGTTTGGAATTCATTCATGTGAAAGCTATCTTTTGACCGTCCCGTGGGGGGAATTTCTCCAAAAGAATTCACAAATAAATAAATCATGGAGGTCAGAATTAATTCAATTTTATTATCCGGAATAAAATTGTCAATTAATTATTTAAACATACTTAGTAATTTTGAAGGTGAGATTTTTTCCATTTGGCAACTCTCATGCAAACACATTTAAACAAATTAAATAAAGCATAAGATAGCACAAATAAATCAAGCAAAACAGAAAAATAAACATATTGGGCACAAATTATCCAATTGTCATGGTTTGATTTTTCTTGGCTTGATCTTGAAGAAACACATCTCGAATTTCTCCCACTCGATCGTCTCGAAAAATACTTAGATCTCAAACGCCATGCCAAGCAAATCGCAATCGGGATGCACGCCAAGATCCGCCCGGCCATTGCTAAGACCAGCCTTTGCGGACTTGGCACCGCCCGGGGCCGCGCCCGGTTCAAAGACGACGTCTCGGCGGCATTTATCCTCTAAGAAGCGACGCGCACAAGATCCATGACGCTCACCGCCTCCGCCTGCCAGCGACCTCCAGCGTCGCCCCGCTTCAAGCGCAGCGTCTTTACAGCTCGTCCGTCCTTAGGCCCGATGCGACGCCGCAGTGCGCGGCGCTCAGGCGCGTCGCCTTGCGCCCTCCGTCTTGGCGTGTCTCATTCTCAAGGCCCTCGGCCTCGCCCTCGCCCTCGCATGTGCCGAGCGTGCGAGCGGCGCCCGCGCCTACGCTGGTGATTCGATTTTGTCCTTTAATTCTTCGTCTCGTCCTCGTCGCTGATCCGGTTACAATTTATTTACAAAAAATAAATAAACCTAAATCTAGACTAGTCTATTACATTGATCAAATCAAACAAATTCTAATCTACAAGTGGATTTTCTCACGAGGCAAAACGAATCCGAACGAATCGAATTAAAAACCACAGTTTATATGCATTCATAAACACATTAAATTCCATAACAATTGGATACCTGCAAAATAGATCTAGCAATTCTACTATCCAATTTCAAATATAATGTCCACGAATTAAATTACAATTTAAAAAATTCAGAGCCCGAAACCGTAGCTCTGATACCAGTTGTTGGGGAATAAGTTGCTCAGATCTATTCGGGGTGAATATTAAATACAAATTTAATTCTTTAATTATTACTAGCATGAATTAATCATATATTAATTCAAATAATAATCCAACAACATATCATGCATATAATAATTCACGTAAAACCTACGCATGCGGAATTCTACGAGTTTACGTGAACGTACCTCTTGGGACGACAGTGATCTGGCTGATTAGACTAACCAAAAGAACTTCCCAAGTATTCCCTTAATCCTTGCTCGACAATCCGGTGGAAGGATACTCGCGAACAATTAACAAAAGGAAAAAGATAAACTTTGTTGCACCACTTTCGTGGATTTGCTAATTTTTCCAGCACATGAAATTGTACTTGGGAATGAAAGAATCATCCCCTATTTATAGAGCTAGGGTGAACGAAATTTTTGGCAAAATATGATGTGGGAAAACCTTTTCTTGATCTCCATGAAATCTTGAATATATTCCCTATATTCTTTTTTCCATAATCATAATATTCCACAAAAATCCCACCTACTCTATATTATATGGATTTTTTGAAAATAATGCTTGCAAGAAACCAAGATTTGGATCTTCTTGAATTTATGAGATATTCTTGTATTTCAAGAAATACATATCTTCCATAATATCTTTTCAAGAAAATCAAGAAAATCTTTCTTGCCCTTTATTTTCTAATTTTTTCGAAAATCTCCTTATAGATACCCAAGTGGGAGATTTCTTGAATTTAATGATATAATCTTGTATTCCAAGAATACATATCTTCATTCCATAACAAAATTCAAAGAAAATCTTTCTCCCAACTTTATCTATAAATTTCGAAATATTCATGGAAAAATAAGCAACAATATTTATTTTATTTTAATCACATTTTCAGTTAATGGACTATATGTTGGGCTACCCAGGGGGCCTTTAGGAGAATTAAGATTGGACCTTCTAATGGACCTTGAATATCTAATATTGAGCCACAATATAATTCAAGCCCATAAATATTAATTAATCCCACTACATAATTAATATCAGACTATCCATCTTAACCCATATTACGGTCAATATGGCTCCGGTCATTATTTTTTCCGTGTTTAAGATTATCTAGCCCATTAATTAATTCAAGCCATTTGAAATAACTTTCCATTAATTAATATTTTTTATCCTTGGTCAAGGAACGGTTCAACATTATTATCCATACCGGAAACTAATTCCACTTGCAAGATTTGGTATGATAAAGCTTATGAACCTCCCAATGGGGGCAAATCAAACAAGCGTACTTGCACACGATTCTTCGTATTAAATCTTAGCAATCACATGTAACTAATAATATTGCCCAAGATAAAAAGTATTGAATCTCATTGATTCGCTACCCATGATAAGTCAAAGCAATAGTTACCAATCCCACATGATCCTATTTAAGGGATGAAGGTTAAGAAAAAACGAACCACTGAGGTATAATTCTTCCTTGTTCAGTTCTGAAGAATTTATCCTCCTGTAGGTCCTATTCAGTGCTTCAGTCATGCACTAGTGTAATCTCTTGGTCAAGACAAGCCAATCTGAGCCTTACACTTCAACCTTTCACGATGGTTTGTTCATTTCCTTCTAGGTCGTGAATAACGTACTTTTAGTTACAAGGGACTGTTAATTTAATCTTCTGTGATCTGGTATAACTAAATTAACTACAATGTAACACTTACGACTTATTGAACAATTATGCAGTAAATATACGTAACATTCAATGATATTTAAAGCATCAGTGATAAACAATTTATTTCAGTAAATAAGTCTGAAAATTCAGTTTCGATTATACAAAGTAAAAACATACTTTCCAGTATAATCCCAACAATTTATTGAGTTACCAAAGATTGGAGAATCGATTCATGGGAAGATACCGCCTTTGTTCTGCAAAATTTTCCTACATTCCATACTTGGGGACAAGGATCTTTCGTTGGAGGGAGTATTGTTGCGAGACCAGAGAGAAACGTGAAGAGTGGTGAGATGGGTACGAAAATAGAGTTAAAATGAGGGTTTCCTTCGTCAGTGGGAAACCTGAATGAGGAACCTGAGGCTCAGGATCCACCTGAGCCAAGGGAACTGAATGAAGAAACTGAGGTTCAGGATCCACCTGAGCCAAGGAAACTGAATGAAGAAACTGAGGCTCAGGATCCACCTGAGCCAAACTATCTGAGCGAGAAAACTGAGGCTCAGGATCCACCTGAGCCAAGGGAACTGAATGAAGAAACTGAGGCTCATGATCCACCTGAGCCAAGGAAACTGAATGAAGAAACTGAGGCTCAAGATCCACTTGAGCCAAACTATCTGAGCGAGAAAACTGAGGCTCAGGTTATACCTGAGCCAAATCATCTGAGTGATTTATCTGAATGAAGAAAGGTTTGGTCTTCTCGTAAATGGGCCCAAACATTTAGAATAATCTAGAAGATCCATTATCTATTTTAGATTCTGTTTTTAAAATACCTAAGGAATATCCACTGGTGTGTGGACCCCAATGTTAGTTACAAATACGGCTCTGGCCGATGAATGAGAATATCAGAAAATTTACATCACTCTCTCTCTTCTAACTACCTCTCCTCCTATATAGTTCTCTCTCTCCCTATTTCTTCTTATCTTCAAATCTTCATATCTTGTTCTTCAAGCAATTTATATTATCAGCAATATTATCCAGAAAACCTCAAAAACATATTACAAACATCCCAGAAAATATCAAAAACGTAACATTCAAGTACATTTTTTACATATTATTTATGTTTCTTTTTTAAGTTTCTCATTTGCTTTTTGCACATTGTAAGTATAAATCTCGTGTATTTAATTTAAAAACACAAAAATGGTTTACAAGTTTTTTTTTTTTTTTTAATTTGAATGTAGAATATTGCGAGTTCAGTCTCTAGTTTATTCCTCTGAATTCTTCTCTTTGTTGACTTCGACCTTGATTTGGACGACTTTTTGGAGCGGTCATAACCTTAACCTTGTTTGGAGTTGAAGTTGTGGATTTTAAATATCGATCCAAGGACTTGATGTCTTGTTTTGAACCAAACATTATTTATGGAGACTTTCTGAACGAAGGTCTTTTGACTTTGATGAAGAATGATCTGTGAATCTTCGAGTGTTTGATGAAGATCTTCGAATTTTCAAATGTTGAACGAAGAGTGCCTTTGAGGAGAAACGTTGAATCGGAGGGGCTTAACACCTTGATCTCAAGTCGTTTCTGGAGGTTTTCCGTGAAGAACGCTTTGAAGCTGATGAATAACGTCTTCAAATCTTCGATACCTTGAAGAACGCCTTTGAAGAAAACTTCTTATCGGAGGGGCTTGACACCTTGATCTCTGATCGGATGTTGTTTCTGGAGGGCTTGCACGAAAATGTTTTTAAATCTTCAAGAACACCTTCTATCTCTGTGGAGAATTCTAAATCCTTGAATCTTGAGTCTTCAGTTGTGTGTTGTTGTTATATCATTGTGTAAAAATGAATGATGAGGACCCCTATTTATAAGAGTAGAATAAGTCTTTGGCCTAGGCTTAACAAGCTATGTCTAGCGGGCCGAAAGATTCTAGAATTTTCTAGAAATATTTAATAGGCTTTTAGGATTTGGGTTGGACTTGATTTCATTTATTGAACTTTAGACGCTCAATTTGATTTATCGGACTTTAAAGGTCCAACTTCATTTATCGGACTATAGAGACCCAACTTCATTTATTGGACTTTAGAGGTAAAATCTTAATTTATTGGACTTTAAATGCTCAATACAATTTATTAGACCGTGTGACTTGAATTGAGCCTAATTAATTTAATGGGTCGATGACGTAATTAATTAATTTATTTTAGGAATTGACTTTATTTATATTCCTAATAATAAATTTAATTAACACGTAATTTTCACGTGTCGCCTTTCAATTGAGTGCAAATTTATTTGCTTACACACATGAATTAAGAAATACTCCTTCAGTCCAGGATTTAATTGAACATTTGCTAAAAAAAAGTCCGTCCAGAATTAAATTAAATATTTTCTAGAGTGACAATAAAATAACAAAATCAACTTAAACGATCTCATCTAATTATCTCATATGTCATTATTTTTCTACACTAAAGTCAAAAAAAAATTATTTACACCATGTCATGCATATGTCATTACTTAACCATTTAATCTTAATAAAAATAACTTATACTAATAAATAATTTTTACATTAAATTCCGTGTAAACAGTAAATGTTCAATTAATTTTTAGAATGAGGAAGTACATTATTATATGTGTAGTGAGTTGTTGAGATGTAATATAAAATAGGAAAAAAATAAAAAGATCAGATACGAGGAGAAAATGTAGAAAGAGAAATGGTGGATTTCTATTAACGAAAATAGAAGCTCAAGTTAAAGAAAGATCTAATAAGAAACAAAGGGATTTACACTAAAATGTACACCCTTAAATTGCACATTGTTTCTTTGTCAAAAAAAATAAAAATTGCACATTGTTTCTGATGCATACCAAATCATTCCCTCACAGAATAAACGGACCAACATGTGTAATGTGTTGGATCCGACCGGCTTAAAAAAAATCAATAAGGCAAAGAACAAAGTTTTGAGCCAAAATTATGAAGCTCGAAAATAATTGAAGAAATAACAAAATTGGCTCATAGGTTGCAAGGCCCCATATAAATTACAGTCGTCAACCTGTTGGTATTTTACTATTTTTATTTTTATATTATACTGCTCATTAAAACAGATGGTACAATAATATTCATGACATCGATTTGGAAAAAAATATTGTCTAATTAATCAATTGATATTTCTAAATCCGAAAAAGAAAACGATAACATCCGAATCAAGGATAGAAGACGAGAAAATAAATTAAAACTTGAAAAAATGAAGTTTTTTGTACTCTATTTTCAAAACCTTCTTCAACCACAAACTCTAAATTTTACTCTATTTATTATTTTATTCATTTTCAATATAACACAATTATTAAACAATATATTAATATTAATATTTAAACTTATTAATCAATATGGAAATCCACATTGTAATTATAGTATCAATTAATTATATAATTATATTTATAAATATAAATAAAATTAATATAATTGTAATTAAATTGTAAATAAAATTAATTATTAAATTTTTTAATTAAATTATAATTATAAAGTAACACTAATTAAATATAATTCTAATTAAACAACAAGTAACTCTAAATGTAATTGTTGTATCAATTAATTATATAATTATATTTATAAATATAAGCGAGGTCCGCGAGGTCGTCAAACCTCAGGCGACGTCCCGCAAGCTCCAAAAGAAGATCATATAGAATCTTTAGCATTTAATATTTTGCAGGCCCCTTTTCAATAATTGTACTTGTAATTCGGGAGAGTGAGCTCCACTCTCCCCACCATTATAAATAGAGGGCATTTATGACCCCAAAAGAAGAGAGAATTCATACCATACCAAACCTCTTGTAAATTAACTCCTTGCATTTATGAAGAACATTTATTCTAACTCTCAATCATATACAAAGAATGCAATATACACCACTTAATTACTTGTTTGTGTTACTAAAGTCTTAAGCTACAACCATATTCTCTAATCCGATATTTTAGTACACAATAATGTTCATGTTCATATGAACATGAGTATTTTTGTGAATCTCTTTCTGCGTAAACTCCTTTTTTTTTGCATATTCACAAATGATTGTGTGAAATCGGCGAAGGACAACCTTGATTGACCGCTCAGTGTACTTAAAACGACTAATTCTCTGCAAATTCGGGATTTGCGCAGATCGCTTCCCGCTTCGCCGCTAATTTTGGGGCCAAAGTTGTCGTTTGCGAGCTTCCTTTTTCCACTATTTCCTCCTACTGTCCGACACCACTGATGGCTATGGCAGCACGTATGTTTCGATTATAATCTCTCTCTCTATCACTTAAATTTATTTTTCCACGAAAGTTGCTGAATTGGAGTTATTGCATTGTTCATTTGATTATTTCCATGGCTTAAAGTAGGTTATGTGCGGTAGGTAGTTAATTTAGTTTGTTGCTGATAATTTTTAAATTTGAAGAAATTAAATGTTGAACTCTGTAATTATATATCTTGTATGATTTTGTGTGTAAATGAAGAGGGGGTGATCAGTGGTGGGAGTTGCTCTAAATAATGAATACTACTCGGATGAGGCTTTTTATCTGATTTTGCCACCGCAACAAGCAAATATGTCTATCTCTCATTAATAAGTTTGTTTCTGAGTTTACTTGTGGATTTGATATGATTCGACAATAAATATATTTGTCTTGGTGATTTAAAAATCTCTATTATTTGATATTCAGAACGTGCATTATTTGTTTGCTTGTTCATCTTAAAGCTGAGTACAATGCTAAATATACAATGCAATGATTTAGTCTCTACCTTCTTAGAAAAACATTGAAATTGTAAATTTGAAACTGTGCAATGGAGTTCTGTTACAATATCCAGTAATATTGTAAATTTATATTTAGAGAAAGAGTGAATGTCCATGATTTCAAGGCAATGGCTCGATGTCAACAACCTCAACACCTTTAAACTAAGGTCATTAAGTTATGCAGGCAAGAACAAGAAAATCCAATTCAAACAAGAAATTCTGGGAAAAGTTATGAGATTGATATTCTAATAAGAGACACAGGACTGAAAGGAATGTTTTGCTGATAATATGATATAGAGCTCTTATTTATTTCAATAACATTGTAACTAAAAGAAGAGAAATATTAAATGCCCTACCTTGTCATCTTCAGTCCATCATGGCAACTACAAGAGGTGTAACATAAGTAAATATAAAAAAATCACTAGAACTTTATTTGAAGACAGTCTTTTTCAGAATAAGTTTGGAAGACTATACATTATATTCCAAATGATATAGATAATGTATATTTAATAGTAAACAACGAGGTTGTTTAAAATTGAGTTGTTTAAACAACTCTTTATTGTTTAGTTGTTTAATGTTAACATAAAGATGAAAAGCGAAGATGTTGACATTTGAGATAGTTTTATACTTGTATTTATTGTTTTCATTTTTGTATAGTTTAACTCAATGTCAAATGGAGCATTTATGAATTACATATTTTTTTAAGTGATAACACTTCAATTTTAGTTTTTTCAAAATTTCTGAAAAATAGTATAGATAACTTATATTTATTTAGTAATAAACAATGAGGTTGTTTAAAATTGGGTTTTGTTTAAACAACTCTTTGTTGTTTAAGACTGATAAAACTACATTTTTAGCTTTCAAGATTGATTTATACTTAAAAAATGAGGTTGTTAAAATTTGGCTATTTGTTGTTGTTTAATATTTCATTAAAGGTCAAATGGATTATGAATTATATACTTTTGAGTGATAAAACTTCAATTTTAGCTTTCAAATTTTCAAAAACATAGGTTGTTTAACTTAGATCTAGTAATAAACTCTTTATTGTTTAAAGAAGGTTGTTTAAACAACCAAGATGTTGCTTATACTTTTAAGTGATATTATTCTCTTTCAAAACAAAAGGTCAAATAGTAGTTGTTTTTGAGTGATAAAAAATTCATTTTAACTTCAAATATTTTTTAAGTCTTCAAAATGATATAGATAACTTATATTTAATAGTAATCAACGAGGATGTTTAAAATTATGTTGTTTAAATAACTTTTTGGTTGTTTAAGACTTTAGTGTTGTTAAAAAGACAATGTTCTTCACACAAAAGTTCAAATGAATTATGTATTACTTATTTCTAAGTGTTCTTCACACAAAAGTTCAAAAAACTTCAATTTTAAGTGAAAAAAACTTCAACGTATTAAAAATAATATGAATAACTTATTTTTAGCGATAAACAATATAGTTGTTTAAAATCATATTGTATTGTTTAAACTACCTTGTTGTTTAAAACTCCAATCTTGTTTGAAACATAATATTTTCCAAACAAAAGTTCAAATTGAGTATGAATTACTTCCTTTTTAATTGACAAAACTTTAATTTTGATGTTTAAATCTAAAAAAAATAGAATAACTTATTTTTAATGTTCATTATAGTTGTATATAATTGGGTTGTTTACTCAATTGGATTGTTTGAAATTTCAATTATGTTTTAAAAAATAATATTGTTCACACAAAGGAGTATGAATTAACTTCTTTTTAAGTGACAAAACTCAAGTTTTGACGATTAAGTCTTATAGATAGTATAGATAATTTATTTTTAATGATAAACAATATAATTGTTTAAATTGGGTTGATTAGACAATTGAGTTGTTAAAAACTTCAACGTTATTTATGAGATTGAACTTGTTCATATAAAAGATAAAAAAGTGTATGAGTTCGTTCCTTTTAAGTGAGAAAATATCAATTTTATCTTTTAAGTCTTCAAAATAGAATTGTTAACTTATTTTTAGTGATAGTCAAGAAGGTTGTTTGAAATCGGGTTATTTAAACAATTGGGTGGTTTAAGTCATGTTATTTATGAGATTAAGGTTATCACATAAAATATACCAAACAGGGTATGAATTAATTATTTTTAATTGAGGAAACATCAATTTTGACTTTTAACTATTCAAAATATAATAAATAATTTAATCTTAATGAAAAACAATAGGGTTGTTTAAAATCAGGTTGTTTAAACAACTAAGTTGTTTGAGTATATTATCTATAAAATTAAGATTGTCCAAATAAAAGTTCAAATGGAGTTTGAATTAGTTATTTTTTAAGTGGAAAAACATTAATTTTAAATTTTAACTCTTCAAAATAGAATGGATAACTTATTTTTAAAAGATTCACAATAATATTGTTTAAACAACTGTGTTGTGTATGTTGTTTAAACAATCTGGTTATTTAAGTCTTCCTATATAATATTAGAAGATATTGGAAGCACTTCTACATTGACACCATGATCACTCTTGCCCCTTTCCTATATTCATTGATCATTTTCATTGACAAACTCGCAAAAAGGATTAGATTGACCCAAAATTGAGGTGACTTCATATGTACAACTTAAAAGGATTTTTTTAATTTTTAGAAGATTAAACTAATTTTCATTTAACAACTTAACAACATAAACAATCAACACAATGTGAACAACATAAACAACTCAAACCAATAAATAACCTAAACAACATAAAGAGTTTAAACAACATAAAGAACACATGCTAGTTAATTTAAACAACTTAAACAACTTACACTGATGAACAACTTAAACAACTTAATAGCATAAGCAATGTAAATAACCTACACTAATAAACAATTTAAACAACTTAAACAACCTACACTAATAAACAACTTAAACAACATACAAAATGAACAACTTAAACAACTTAAACAGCATAAACAACTTACATTGATGAACAACTTAAACAACTTAATAACATAAACAATGTAAATAACCTACACTAATAAACAATTTAAATAACTTAATCAACCTACACTAATAAACAACTTAAACAACATTCAAAAACAACTTAAACAACTAAAACAGCATAAACAATTTACATTGATGAACAACTTAAACAACTTAATAACATAAGCAGTGTAAATAACCTACACTAATAACAATTTAAATAACTTAAACAACTTAAATAACTTACACTAATAAACAATTTAAACTACATACACAATAAATAACTTAAACCTAAACAACCTAAAAACTTGCGTAAACAACTTAAACAACCTAAACAACTAAAGTATAAAATATATTTTTAAAAACTTTTAATAAAAAGAAGGCCATTTTTTATATTTTTATATAAGTAAATTCATTCTTGATAAATTGCCAATTGACTAGGCCATTTATGACAATGCCCAGGCAAAAATGTCATAAAAAGATAATTTTTTTTAAACATAGAGTGAAAAGGAGTTTGATCATCCATATTGTACATTTTTGTCAATTCTCTGAAAAAAAAATACTTAATGGAAATAATAAATGTTTGTAAAATTAGATATTAATTAAATGTTTGATAAAAAATTGAAAAGTAAAATATTAGTGAGATGTTAAAATCATGCAGAAGGGCACCCTTTCAACATTTATGTTATGAATTACAAGTGAGAGAGCATATTTTCTTCCACTGTTTTCACCTTTACTTAGAGAAATTAACTTAGAATAAAAAGAGAAACAAATTATACTTGTACAAAGTCCATGAAATTAATAAAGTAAAAAGCTATATGATTGATACAAAGATGCATACATCATTAATTTCAAAACTAAAAAGAAATTAACAAAGGAAATAACAGCCTAGCCAGTCAGTCGAAAGTGAAACTTGCAACTTCTCTTATATGAATTCATCACTAATACGCTTCCTGCTCCCCCTGCATCCATCGTATCGATGCAATTTTAGTATTTTGTTTTATTGATATTTTCATGTTACAAAATTTAATACATCCAACTCAATCACATATAAGAAAACTACGTAAATGAATTCAGGCCTCTCTATACGTTCAATTTTTTTTATTGGATGAGACAGGATTTTTTTTTACCACATACCTCAATCTGATTTGAATTAAAAAAAATAAAAATTGTGATTCTCATTATATTAACCCTTTTCACTTTGTTCTCTAGACCGTTTTTTTTTAATTAGTAATCCATTTTTCGATTCTCCCTATATTTATTCTTTTTTCACCTCATACCTATCTTGTTTGTTACTCTCTCCGTACACAAATAAAAGATTTTTTTTGTCGGTACACAATTAAATAGCCTTTTAACCTTTTTTTTTAAGCTCTCTACCAATTTTACACTTTTAAATTTTAGAAAGTTTTTATGGCAAATTAAATTATGAAATGTGGTTAAAAAAACTGTTCATTAATTAAAAGCAAACTTATTAATACATACACTTTTTTAATTCTAAAAAAAAGAAGCTAAAATGTCATGCATACACTTTTTTAATTCAGAAAAAAAAGAACTAAAATGTCATTTAATTTTGATTATCCCATGACCTTATAAATAAATTACTTTTTAGGTAGAGACAAAGGCATGTTTGCAACCTCTAATAGTGAGTAGAAAACATTGAGGTGTGTTTTGAAACTCAAGTGCTACTGCGAAGCACTTATACCAACTTAAAAAATAAATGCTTACTTAAAAAATAAGTGATTCTCCATGTAGCAATTGAGTTTCAAAGCACTCCCTGAGTTTTACCAACTTAAAAATTAATTAAGTGATTTTCGCAATTCAAATTTTGATTGAAAACAGGCCAAAATTCGACAATATATTCAACTGCGGTAGTGATAAAATCGACAAGATATATACCTTTTAGGTGGAGACAATATCGACTAATTTGTTCTTAGTCTTTTCCTTGAAATTTCTGGAAATGAAGACCTCCATATTTCTTGATAACCTTTTCTCTCACAAACTTTTCATAGATAAAAGCAGCACCTCTGAACTGAGGCAACACCAACCACGCCACAAATGCTAGTTTCAAATCATACCATATCGGCACCCTGCAATTATTTATTTCAAATTAAACAAAGTTCTACTGCAAAATATGACGAGTAGGTCTCCTTTGAATTCGAATTTTCATGAGTTTTCTTTTTTGAGTGTCCCTGTTATGTACGCAAAATGTCACTGTTTAAATATGACACTTCGTATTCACATGAATTAGGATTATTAGAAATTTTCATCAATATGATCATATACCTAGCTTGAACGGTGGAATAAAATTTAATTTTTCCCAAAATAAAATTATTGTGAGATATTCTATATAAATTAAGAGGGATGTGTTGGTTTGGGAATTGAAAGTACCATTCCAAGACAGAATAGAGGAGCATCTCCATAAGAGTAAGAAAAGAATACAAAATCCAATAAGCAAGCCACTGTTCATCATCTACTTTTGATGTGCTTTCTATTGCCACCACCGATGCATACCTGAATTAAACCATCATTAATAATAAAAGAAAATCAACCGGAGGATTAATGAGTAAAATATCTATTGCCACCACCGATGCATACCTGAATTAAACCATCATTAATAATAAAAGAAAATCAACCGGAGGATTAATGAGTAAAATATATGAGTGATCGCATGTGCATTCTGGAAACATGCAACTTGTTATTATGAAATATGCAACTTGTTATAAATAAATTTGCATATTTCATATGACAAATTTCATATTTTTAAAATGCATTATCCACGGTGCACTTAGATACATACAAATATTTCAGAAATTTCAGTAGCGTCTCGGACAAGAATTTGGCAACAAATTAACAATTACTATATATATATAGTCATGTACAAATCTAATAACAAAATATATATACCAGTGTAAAAAAGAAATTCAATTTCAAATACAATTAATATCATCAATGAATGCAAGTCAACTTACAATGGATAGAGCAGCATAACTCCTGGCCTGCAAAATTATATCATAACTTATCAGACGGTTACAATTGATAATAATAAATAAAATTATAAAATAATCTTTAAAATCTAAGGATGAAAATCCACCCAAAGACAAAAATTAGATGTGGAATCCGGTCATTCTTGAAACTGACGCCCAATTCGAGTTGCAACAAGTATTTCGTTTTGCATCTTTATATACAAAATAAAATGTTGATTTTCGTAGTCGAAAGGAAGATGATAAAAAAAAAGATCAATTTTGTCCTACAAATTTATGATTTTTCCGGAAAAAATCCCAAAAAAGGTTTTAGGATTGTCCATTTACTTATGACATCCAAATTGGTCCGATTTTTATTTTTTTTCGTAGAAAATCAGAAACAACATCATATAATCTCAACCACATATCCAACTTTTCGGTGAAAATAGAACTAGGGTCGGACCAATTTGTAAGTTATGAAAATAATAAAGTGAAAATTCCCTTTTCTGAAAAATTCAAAATTGTGGGAACAAAATTGAATTTTAATTCTGATGGACATGCAGGATAATAAGGAAAGAAAAAGGGAAAGAGTAAAAAAAGAAAAGGAGAGAAAAGCATATATACCCGGCCATGGAATGAAGGAAATTAAGGAAAGTCCAGAAACGACTCATTCTTGTAAATATTATTAGAAGAAAGTTGATTGTGAGATTGCAATTAATGCAATTACAAGTTATAACCAATGTAAGTGAAGAAGGCTTCCTTCTCATTTTTATAAGTGAAGATTAAAAAAGGGACACGTGGATCCTGTCACAAAAAAGGGACACGTGGCACGATGAGACCAGTGGCATCAGGTTCTACATAAGCGTGCCACACTAGATTTGCCACCGACCATATAAGTTACTCATCGCCTTCTTCTAATGCAAAAATTGATGCGATTACCTCTATTATTATTATTATTATTATTATTATTATTATTATATATATAATTTATTATTACCTACGTCCCAAATTCATTGTCATATTTATATTTTATACGTATTTTTATAAGCGGATTTTGTATCATACTATTAGTAATTAAAATGATAAATTAATTTTTACCCTCTTTAAAAATTAATTTATTATTTTAATTACTAATATAAAACTCATTCACAAAATACGTGCAAACAATAAAAGGTATATAATTCGAGACGAAGGGAGTATTATTATATTTAAAATTATCAATGTATAAAAATTAAATTATTTTTTAAATAGTATAAAAGTAATAAACTTCATCGGCTTCTTTTAATTACATTCCTGCCGAGAAGCCACGTGTTACTTTCTCTCATATGGTTTGAGCTTTTCTGTCGACAGAAGCCACGTGTTACAGTTTTTCCATGTTCAAAGTCGGTGATATGGGGGTTGTTTGTTGGGAATAACTGATTAGTGAGTGAATCATTGTAAATACAAGACCTTGGTTATTGTAATGGAATTGGGTGATGAGAATTATTTTTATTAATGTTGCTTGATAATTTTGATATATAAGTAATGGAAATAGAAGTAAGCAATTGATTATTTTCACTCACTCAATCAACTTCACATATTTTTTTTATCGGTAAAAGGTATTCATTAAAATGAATGGGTGGGTACAACGGATACCGGGTACAAGGTGTACAATGTGGTGTTGCTAAGTTTCTCTATAAATCTAAAAAAATTCTAGGATTCGAGAGCCATTCGTTATAGGCTCTAATGCACAGATTCTTCAAAAAAATTAACAAGATGCGATGTCGGATTAAATGCAGGGGTGGGATTCATCTGGGATTCGCACCAGATTCGCCACGTGGCGAATCCCAATTTTTTTATTTTTTTTACTATCGGATACGCGTATCCTGTTCCGAGGATACGCGTATCGGATATGTATCGGGGTTTTTTTGTAAAATTTATTAAATTTTGGGGTTTTTTTTTTGTAAAAAATTAAAACTTACTAATAATTTGAAGGACACACTTTAAAACTTATTAAATATTAAAATTTATTAATCTTTTATTATGATTTATGACTTGTTTAGGTTGATGATATTTGATTTAATTGTTGTTTTGTTACTTATGGGATGAATTCCTTGATATTAGTACATGTGTTTTAAATACTCTTGATATTATTACATGTGTTATATATAATTGTTGTAAATATTTTAATATTATTACAGGTGATATATATAATTAAATTAAAAAAATTGACGTATCATTGCCGTATCGTATCCTAAAAATTTAAAAATCTACGAATCCTCGCACCCGAATCGTATCGTATCTGCACCCCGCACCCGTACCCATGCAACACAGGTTATAGGATAGATTACAAAAATTGATGTATTTAACCGAACTCCAGCTCCAAAAACACCCTTTAATTTCCTCTACAATTTTCTCCTCTTCAAATGTAATATCTTCGAAAATCAATTTGATCCTGTGTTTCCAGATACTCACACAATGCAAATCCATAATCCTATAGAAAAAGATGAGTCAATCTTACCACCAATAATGCCGGAGTTTGCAGTGAAATGTGTCCATGTATTAGTATGTGATGTCGTCGAGATACCGAGGCATCGGAAACAAGCCTCCCAGATTCTAGAGGTCTTACAACACCTAAAGAAAGGTGAGATGCATCCTCCCTTTCGGTGTTGCAAAGTGCACAAGAGAGCTTGGATACCTGGTTCAAGGTCTTCCTCTTAAAAAGGTTGTCTTTTGTCGGTAGTCGATCCCAAAGAAGTCTCCATTTGACTGGGGTAATTTTGTTCCAAACCTGCTTGAACGCTGCTGAAATCTGGTTCGGGAAAGTTGTACCAGCAGGATTATGTATCATGTTGTACGCCTTTTTTGTGTTGAACTCTCCATCCGATGATAGGTTCCATCTCCAAGTGTCTTTTGTGCCTTCCGTGAGAGTGAACCTGTTTATAAGACATTCAAGTTTGTTTATAGAGATTAATTCACGATCAAATAAAGGCCTTCTCCACTTCCAATTCCATTGTCACCTTCCCCCCTCCCAATCCCCACACTCTCTAATAGACGCCTCTTTTTCCGAGTACAAATGAAACAATCTCGGAAATTGACTCTTAAGAGACCTAGACTCAACCCATAAACTATGCCAAACACTCGTGCCACTCCCATCCCCTAAACACTTTTCTATATTCCCCCATAGCCATCTCCCTCTTGTTGGGAAATTAGGGGTGCCCGGATCTATTCGAGTTGAATTTAAATACATATTGTTGGGAGATGAATTTAATAAAGATTTTGATTAGATCCCAAAACCCCTGAGTATGAGATGTATCAGGACATCTTGATAGAATAGAATCAGGATCAGGTTTCAATAGAAACTAGGGATCAGGATTATCTGCACCATGTATAGTCAGCAGATATAGACCAGGAATGATTAATATACTGAAGACTCAGAAGACTCTGAAGAATCAGAAGTATACTGAAGACTCTGAAGACTCAGAAGAATCCTGAAGATTGAAAGATCCTGAAGACCCAAAAGACTGTTTATGTACTGAACAAAGAAGGACCCTGAACCACTATATCAATGAAATAGTGTTATGTTTATTCCTAGTATAAACAAACAGAATGTTAGACATTTGTGGACATTAATGAACATATCAGTTCAAGAAGTCAACCTAAAAGAGCAGTTTTGTTTGTCTCTGTTCAAAGAAGGATTTCAACCAATGAGGAGGCAACAACAATGTACTTTACTGACACAGAAAGCGACATCTCACTGAAGAAATGTCAGGACTGAGATCTTCCAGTTCTTAGATATTGATGATTGGCTACATGGCTGCATATTTCCTAAAACATGCAAGGGTATGTTCAAACCACAAAATAGTCGTTCATCAATAACCAGAAGAGGAAACTCTTGATGCTATCTCTTCCAACGGATAGTTTTTCAAAGAGCGACCTTGGAGAAGTTGCCTATAAATACCAGTGACCTTCGCCATTGAGAGGTTACGAGAAATTTCAGCAACTCAAGAGCTCATTCGTATTCTTGCAAATTGAAGCACTCGAAAAACCTAGAATTTCCCATGTGTTTCACATTGGAGAGAGCTCATTCACTAAGCCTAGATTTGATAGAAATATCCAAAGCTTAGTAGAGATATCCTAGCCTTTGCATATGTTCTTATTGTAAAGGATATCTCAACCTAGTTGGAAACCAACCCAAACCTAAACCCTTTGATAAGGTAGTTTGTGTGTGTGTTTTGTTGGTGAGTTAGAGTTGTAAAGAGTGAGTAAGCTGCAGGTTAGTCAGCCAGAAAAATCTAGAGGAGAAGTTAGTAAGCTACTTGTGGTAGTCTGAAAACTTGTGTGTGTTGAGTTAGTAAGCTGCAGTGTGTCAGCCAGAAAACTCAAGGTAGAAAAGTTAGTAAGTTGCAGTGAGTCACCCTGAAAGTTTAGGAAGTGTGTTAAGGAATTTCTGTAAAGATCAGAGAGAGTGGACGTAGGAGCTTGAGTCTCTGAACCACTATAATAATTCTTTGTATTTTTTGCTTTCATCTTGCATTATATCATTGCATGTTTTTTCTTCGAAAGCATATTTTATCGATACTCGGTTGGAATCAATCCATTTGAATGTGCATTAACCGATTCACGGCCTTAACCACTATTTTACTAAGGAAGAGATTTTTGACAAAGCTAAAACAGTATAAACTTAGGGCCAACCATTCCAAGACTCTTGATTAGCTAGAACAGATAGTTACCAACCGAACTAACTCTCTACCGAGTATTCAAGAAGATAATTATCGATCCAAGCTTATCGGGATCTCTCGATAAAAACTCAGATCGGTTGGGCTAATCTGAAGCTTCGAAAAGTCGCCAGATCATTGTCTCGATGAGACTCGACTCGAGGCAAGCAAGTTGTGCTTCTCAGGGCCAAATTCTCAGGACAACCTGACCCATCTGATCTCAGTGAAGAAAAAGTTTTAAAAATCACTTAACACGTGTATTCCCCCCTATACACGTGTGAGACTTGTTTGCACCGGGACCAACACATATTTAATTTAAACAATTAATTACTAACATGAATTAATCCTAATTCAATTCAACATAATAATTAATCAATAAATAAACATCATGCGTACACGTATTTCACGTAAAACCTAAGCATGCAGAATCTAGGAATTAAGTAAATACTAACCTCTCGTAGAGACAACCGCTGAGACGTTGGATCAACCCAAAGTGCCTTCTCAAATATGTCCCACGTCCACGAACGTAATCCGGTGGGAGGATTATCAACGAACGATTTTAATCTTTAAAGGAGAAAAAGAAAATTTTTTGCTACCACCTTTGTGGATTTCTAATTTTTCCAACACATGGAATTGCACTTGGGGATGAAAAACTCATCCCCTATTTATAATACACAAGGTGGTTGAAATTTTAGCCCTAGGAATAAGATGGAAAAATCTTTTTCTTGATCTCCAAGAAATCTTGAATATATCCAATATATTCTTTTCTCCATAATTAAAATATTCCACAAAATATCCCACCTCCTTATATATATGATATTTTCGAAAAACTTACATAAGTGGGGAAGAAATAAGATCTTTTTCCTTTCTTGAACTTATGGGATAAACTTGTATCTCAAGAATACTTATTCCACAAGATCTTTCCAAGAAAATCAAGAAAAAATCTTTTCTCTCTCCCATCTTATTATTTTCGAAAATAATTGGAAAATGGGCCAAAATATTTTCTTCTCCTTTTCATTAATTGGACTTTAGTTTGGGCTATTTGAAGGGCCTTTAGGAGAATTAATATTGGACCTCCAATGGGCTATGAAGCTCTAATATTTAGCCAAAATATTATTCAAGCTCATTAATATTAATTTACTCCACTATAAAATTAATATTGAACTATCCATCTTAACCCACATTACGACTTAACAATAATATGGCTCCCGGTCATTATTTTCCGCGTTTAAGATTATCTTAGTCCATTAATTAATTAAGTCACTGAACAGACTTTATATTAATTAATATCTTTGTCCTTGGAGTAAAGACAGCTCAACATTATTATCCATACTGGAAATAAATTTTCACTTGCAAGATTTGGTATGATAAAGATTCTGAGCCCACCAAGGGGACAAATCAAGCAAGCCGTACTTGCAAGCAATTCTCCGTATTAAATCTTAGCAATCGTCATGTAATTAATAATATTGCCCAAGATACAAGGTATCAAATTGCATTGATTCTCTTCCCATCATAAGTCAAAGCAATAGTTATTAATTTCACACGATCCTATTTAAGGAACGGAGATTAAAAAATAACGCACCACTGAGGTCTAATTCTTGTATATTCAGTACCAAAGAATTTATCCTCCTGTAGGTCATTTTCAGCGTATCTGGATGCACTAGTGTAATCCATTGGTCAACACAAGTCAATCCGAGCCTTACACTTCAACCTTTCACGATGGGTTGTTCATTTCCATCTGGGTTGTGAATTTGTACTTAGCCACGAGAAACTGTTAATTTGATCTTCTGTGATCTGGTATCACCAAATTAACTACAATGTAACACGTACTGACTTTATCGAACGGGTATGCAATAAATATATATAACATTCATTCATATTTAATGCAACATGTGATAAATAATTTATTTCAGTAAAATAAATAAGAAATTCAGTTTGGTTATACAAAGTAAAAGCATACTTTTCAGTATAACCCCAACAATCTCCCACTTATACTCAAAGTCTGCTTTTAAGTATACTACAACATGTCTCGTGTTCTATGTGACATCTAATGTCACCCTACACGAACCTAATAATATTTCTCCCACTTATACTCAAAGCAGATTGGCAATGCTCTTGACACCCATTCCTTCCACATGTCTCTCGAATGTACTCTGAGGCAGACCCTTTATGAATGGATCTGCTAGGTTGTCTTCAGATGCAATCTTTGCCACCTCTATATCTCCTCTCTTAAAGATTTCTCGTATAAGATGGTATTTTCTTTCTATGTGTTTGCTGGCCTTGTGGGCTCTCGGTTCCCTAGAATTTGCAACTGCTCCAGCGTTATCACAATAAACCGTGATCGTGCTGGGCAAATCCAGAACGACGTCCAAGTCCACCAGGAAGTTCTTGAGCCAAACCGCTTCTTTCGCTGCTTCACAAGCAGCTACATATTCGGCTTCCATGGTAGCTTAACGCTTCTCCACGTCATGGCTCCTCCCCCCATGCAAAACACACTACCCGAGGTTGACTTTCTGGAGTCTATGTCTGATTGGAAATTTGAGTTCGTATAACCGATGGGAATTAGACTGTCCGATTGATAGACCAACATTATATCCCGTGTCCTCTCAAGATACTTCAGAATGTTCTTAACCGCAGTCCAATGCTCTTTCCCAGGGTTACTTTGATATCTTGTAACCATTCCTACGGCGAAGCAGATATCTGGTCTCATGCACATCATCGCGTACATGAGGCTTCCCACAGCCGAAGCATAAGGGATGTCCTTCATGTCATCTATTTCCTTTTGTGTCTTGGGACACATTTCCTTGGATAGATGGATTCCGTGTCTGAAAGGTACAAAACCTTTCTTGGAATCTTGCATGCTGAATCGCTTCAAAATGGTATCTATGTATGAAGCTTGCGAAAGCCCAATCATCCTTTTCTTGCGATCTCGAGTGATCTTGATCCCTAGGACATGACCGGCTTCTCCCAAGTCCTTCATATCAAACTGTTTTGACAGCCATGCCCTTACGTCTAACAACATCTTTACATCGTTACCGATGAGCAGTATGTCGTCTACGTATAGTACCAAGAATACCAAGGCAGTTCCGTCACGTTTTTTGTACAAACAACTTTCGAAACTGTTTTGATCAAAACCGTAGGATTTTATCACTTGATCAAAACATTGATTCCAAGCACGGGATACCTGCTTCAGCCTGTAAATGGACTTCTTTAGTTTGCAAACCAGATGCTCTTGGCCTTTTTCAATGAAGCCTTCGGGTTGTTGCATATAGATTTCTTCGTCGAGACTTCCGTTGAGGAAAGCTGTCTTAACATCCATTTGACAGATCTCAAAATCTAGGTGCGCAGCAATCGACAAGAGAATTCGGATGGACTTGAGAATGGCTACGGGCGAAAAGGTTTCCTCATAGTCGATCCCTTCTTTCTGAGTGTACCCTTTCGTCACGAGTCTCGCTTTAAAGGTTTCAACCTTCCCGTCCGGTCCCCTTTTTCTCTTGTATACCCACTTGCATCCAATGGATTTTACCCCATTAAGTGGTTCGACTAGCTCCCACACTTTATTGTGATCCATTGAACCCATCTCGGCTTCCATTGCTATTTACCAAGATGTCGTATCCTTGTCTTGGATCGCCTCGTTGTAGGACCATGGATCTGATTCTTCTCCCGATATCAAGTCCGAGGACTCTCCGATCCCTAAGAATCTCTCGGGTTGCCAAACAACCCTCCCACTACGACGAGGTTCCGATTGTGTAGGAGTGACGTGCGGTATGTCTTCTTGTATAGTTGGCAACAGAGTTGGCCCCTTAAGTTCTTCCAAGAAAATCTCACTTCTAGGTTTTTTATCGTTCATATAGTCTTCTTCCAAAAATCTAAAGTGCGTACTGATTACGACCTTTTGATCTTCGGGACCATAGAACATGCATCCCTTCGTTCCTTCGGGGTATCCTATAAACAACCTTAATTCTGAACGTGCATCCAATTTCCCGGCTTCCCTATCCAACACGTATGCCGGACACCCCCAGATCCTCATGTGTCCTAAGCTGGTCTTTCGCCTCGTCCACAACTTCCTAGGGGTTTTTGGAACCGATTTGGATGGCACTAAGTTAAGAATATAAGCCGTTGTTTTCAAGGCGTAACCCCAAAACAATTTTGGTAAATCAGCATAACTCATCATTGATCTTACCATTTCTAGAAGCGTTTTGTTTCTTCGTTTTGCAACCCCATTTTGTTGAGGGGTACTGGGTGCAGTCAACTAGGATGCAATCCCTTCTTCCGACAAGTAGTTCAAGAATTCATCGCTGAGGTATTCGCCTCCACGATCAGATCGTAGAAACTTGATACGCTTTTCCTTATGATTCTCTGCTTGAGCCTTAAATTCTTTGAATTTATCAAAGGTCTCAGATTTATGCTTAATTAGGAAAATGTATCCATAGCGTGAGAAATCATCGATAAACGTAATGAAACACTCGTAGCCGCCTCTTGCTTTGATTTGCATTGGACACATACATCAGTGTGAACCATATCCAACACTTCTTTAGCTCTAAGCCCCTTGGCTCCAAATGCCCTCTTGGTCATTTTACCCTCCAAACATGATTCACAAGTTGAAAATGGTTCAACCAGGAAAGACTCCAATGAACCATCTTGCACCAACCTTTGGATCCTTTTTGGATTAATATGACCTAATATTAGGTGCCAAAGAAGTGTCTCGTTCGCATTGGACAAACGTTTCCTTTTGCTCAAAATAGTAGATGAGTTGTAGGATGCATTGTGTGTGTGATGTGCACAGTTAATAATGTAGAGATTGTTCTGTAATGTTCCATGGCAGATAACCACATCGTTACGAAAAATAGTAACATGCTTATTAAAATGTACAAAATATCCATCAACAAATAGTTTTGAAACTGAAAGAAGGTTTTTACGAAAAATTGGAACATAAAGAACATCTCTTAAAATTAAACTCTTGTCTTCAAAAGACAGGTGCACGTCTCCCACTGCTTCAGCTGCCACTCTCGTAGCATCGCCTAGCGTGACGAGGATCTCTCTTCCACTAAGTTACCGAGTCCGCTTGAACCCCTGTAAAGTGAAACAAACATGATCAGTGGATCCCGTATCCACTACCCACGAATGGGTAGCATACGCCGCCAAACAAGTTTCAACAACTAGTGCGAGAGAATTACCTTTCTTTCCATTCCTTTTGGGATTGGAACAGGCCCACCTCCAATGTCCTCTTTCGCCACACTCCAAATAGATCTTTGTACTTAATCTTTCATCTTTGAAGTTTGAATAGAACTGGTTAATCCTGTTTGTCTCTTCATTTATCTTACCACCAATTGGCCTAGAAAATGAAGAGGACCCTTTTGTAACCATGTTCACTTTCTTGCGCTCATTGTCCTCTTCGACCAATGTAAGGGCTCTCACAAGATCATCCACAGTAAACTCCATATCTTCCATTAGATACGTTACATAAGGATGATCGTAGCTCTTTGGCAGAGAACTGAGAATGATATCAATTTTGGTTTTGAAGTCATATTTTTCGCCAAGATATGTCAATTCTTCAAAGAGAACCATAACCCTAAGAATGTGTTCTTTTGCATTCATTCCTTCTTCCATTTTCAGCTTGACCATGTCATGCTTAATGCTTTGGATTACTATATGGGCCGGATGTGCAAACATCGCTTCGAGGTTTCCCATAAAGTCTGCAGCTGATGCAAAACTTTGATGAAGGTGTTTTAACAAATCCGACATGTGTGTCAAGATTATGTCCTTTATCAATTCATTTGCCAGCTTCCATTCATTATATTCCATCTCTTCCCATATATTAGCACCCTTAGCTGGTTCTTTGGGTTTTGGTCAATTAAGTACCCATTTGGATTCATGTGAAGTGAGGGCATTCATAAGGTTGTGTTTCCAAACTAAATAGTTATCTCCAGTAAGCAAGTTGTCTTTCAGTATATTGAACAGTGGATTAAAAGGTTGCGACATGATGATACTGAAAATAAACATACATCTTGTGTCAATATCCGGATCAACACAAAGAAAATCACATAATTCGATCACATGATTCATATTGAAATCTCAAAAAAAAAATATGAACATGCATCAGCCAACATCTCAAAACAGTTTTAAATGAGCCTCTTGGGAGGGTCATCATTTAAATCACATTCAAGCAGGTTACAAACAAGAACAGTTACAAACCTTTAATTCTTAAAAATTAATAGTTGGCTCCCACTTGACCAATATAAAATTGACAGGGACTTCGGTGAAGTATATGCATATCAATTTTATACCTAAGTAATAATCATGATTAAATACAGAATTATTACTTCGTTTTGATCGAGCCTCTTGGGAGGGTCATCGTCGCCACTAATAATAATTCACAATCATCCTTTTGATAATTTATTCATGTAAAAGCTATCTTTTGGCCGTCCCTTAGGGGAATTTCTCCAAAAGAATTCACAAATAAATAAATCATGGAGGTCAAAATTAATTCGATTCATAATCAAATTAATTATTAAAACATACTTAGTAATTTTTGAATTTGAGATTTTTCGTTGGGCAATTCTCATGCAAACACATTTAAGCCAATTAAATAGAGCATAAGAAAATACAACAATAAATCAAGCAAAGCAGAAAAATAAACATATTGGGCACAAATTATCCAATTGTCATGGTTTGATTTTTCTTGGCTTGATTTTGAAGAAACGCCGTCTTGAATTTCTCCCACTCGTTCGTCTCGAAAAAAAATTTCGTCTCGAAACGCCACGCCAAGTAGCTCTCACAAAGGATACACGCCGCGCATCAAATGACCCCTTGACCCGAAGCGACCACGTCCGTGCGCTAAGCGCGCAGAGATCGCCCTAGATTCCTTTAGGACCTCGACAGGCGATGAAATTTGGTCGCGCTTATAATCTTCTGCTGCCCGCTCACAGCAAGACGTCGACCATCCGCCGAAACCTCGTCGCTTCCGCTTTAACACAGCAGTTTCGCCCGCGCCTCGGCGCCGATGACGCGACGCCGATGCCCGATCCCGCGCGCACGTTAGTGCGCCCTCGCCCATGTTCGTGCCTCCTCGCCCGGCCGTCGCAGATCGAGCGATCGCACGTTTGGCGCGCGACGATTTCGGGCCCATTTCAACTCCTCGTCTCCGTCTTCATCTTCGTTCAGGTTACAATTTATTTTACAAAAAAAAAACCTAAATCTAGACTAGTCTATTACATTGAACAAATCAAATAGCATAATCTACTCGTGGATTTTCTCACGAGAAAAACAGATTCGAACGAGTCGAATTAAAACCATTCGTACGCATGAAATAAATAAACACATTAAATACCATGACAATTGGATACCTACAAAACAGATCTAACAATTCTACTATCCAATTTTCAATAAAAAATAATGGCCAACATAATGTAAATAAAAATTTAAATACAGAGCTCGAAACCGAGGCTCTGATACCAGTTGTTGGGAAATTAGGGGTGCCCGGATCTATTCGAGTTGAATTTAAATACATATTTAAATTAAACAATTAATTACTAACATGAATTAATCTTAATTCAATTCAACATAATAATTAATCAATAAATAAACATCATGCGTACATGTATTTCACGTAAAACCTAAGCATGCAGAATCTAGGAATTACGTAAATACTAACCTCTAGTAGAGACAACCGCTTAGACGTTGGATCAACCCAAAGTGCCTTCTCAAATATGTCCCACGTCCACGAACGTAATCCGGTGGGAGGATTATCAACGAACGATCTTAATCTTTAAAGGAGAAAAAGAAAAATTTTTGGCTAACACCTTTGTGGATTTCTAATTTTTCCAACACATGAAATTGCACTTGGGGATGAAAAACTCATCCCCTATTTATAATACACAAGGTGGTCGAAAATTTAGCCCTAGGAATAAGATGAGAAAATCTTTTTCTTGATCTCCAAGAAATCTTGAATATATCCAATATATTATTTTCTCCATAATTAAAATATTCCACAAAATATCCCACCTCCTTATATATATGATATTTTCGAAAAACTTACATAAGTGGGGAAGAAATAAGATCTTTTTCCTTTATTGAACTTATGGGATAAACTTGTATCTCAAGAATACTTATTCCACAAGATCTTTCCAAGAAAATCAAGAAAAAATCTTTTCTCTCTCCCATATTATTATTTTCGAAAATAATTGGAAAAATGGGCCAAAATATTTTCTTCTCCTTTTCATTAATTGGACTTTAGTTTGGGCTATTTGAGGGGCCTTTAGGAGAATTAAGATTGGACCTCCAATGGGCTATGAAGCTCTAATATTTAGCCAAAATATTATTCAAGCCCATTAATATTAATTTACTCCACTATAAAATTAATATTGAACTATCCATCTTAACCAACATTACGACTTCACAATAATATGGCTCCCGGTCATTATTTCCCGAGTTTAAGATTATCTTAGTCCATTAATTAATTAAGTCACTGAACAAACTTTATATTAATTAATATCTTTGTCCTTGGAGTAAAGACAACTCAACATTATTATTCATACCGGAAATAAATTTCCACTTGCAAGATTTGGTATTATAAAGATTCTGAGCCCAGCAAGGGGACAAATCAAGCAAGTCGTACTTGCACGCGATTCTCCGTATTAAATCTTAGCAATCGTCATGTAACTAATAATATTGCCCAAGATACAAGGTATCAAATCACATTGATTCTCTTCCCATCATAAGTCAAAGCAATAGTTATTAATTTCACACGATCCTATTTAAGGAACGGAGATTAAGAAATAACGCACCAGTGAGGTCTAATTCATGTATATTAAGTACCGAAGAATTTATCCTCCTGTAGGTCATTTTCAGCGCATCTGGATGCAGTAGTGTAATCCATTGGTCAAGACAAGCCAATCCGAGCCTTACACTTCAACATTTCACGATGGGTTGTTCATTTCCATCTGGGTTGTGAATTTGTACTTAGTCACGAGGAACTGTTAATTTGATCTTCTGTGATCTGGTATCACCAAATTAACTACAACGTAACACGTACTGACTTTATCGAATGAGTATGCAATAAATCTATATAACATTCATTCATATTTAATGCAACATGTGATAAATAATTTATTTCAGTAAAATAAATAAGAAATTCAGTTTGGTTATACAAAGTAAAAGCATACTTTTCAGTATAACCCCAACACCTCCCTCCCCAGACACTGACCCCAGAATTTCTCACCACCAACGTGACCCCCTTTCTACTCTACCCGACATCACAAATCCATTTTTCCCGACCTCTAAGTTACCATATAAAGATTTCAGCACTTTGACCCATAAACTCTCTCCTTCCCTCAAAAATTTTCAAACCCATTTGCCTAACAATGCTCTATTAAAATCACCCAAATCCCGAACCCCAAGACCCCCCTCTGATTTTTTGTTGCATATAGATTTCCACTTCACCCAAGCTGTTTTTGAATTATGCTCACACCCCCCCAAAGAAATTTGCATTGCAAAGAAGTTAACACTCCTAGGGTTTCTTTTGGTAATTTGAAGAAGGAAAACTGGTAGATAGGCATTGAAGATAGTATCGCCTTAAGGAGCGTTATCCATTTCCCAAACGAGACTTTCCGATCTTCCCACGATTTTAGTTTCTTGTGGAATTTCTGTACAAGAAAATTTCATTCCGACGTTCTTCCATTCATCATACCCACGTGTTGGGGTTATACTAGAAAGTATGCTTTTACTTTGTATAACCAAACTGAATTTTCTGTCTTATTTACTGAAATAAATTATTTATCACTGATGCTTTAAATACCATTGAATGTTACATATATTTATTGCATAATTGTTCAATAATCAGTACGCGTTACATTGTAGTTAATTTAGTGATATCAGATCACAGAAGATTAAATTAACAGTCCCTTGTAACTAAAAGTACGTGGTTGACGACCTAGATGGAAATGAACAATCCATCGTGAAAGATTGAAGTGTAAGGCTCAGATTGGCTTGTCTTGACCAAAAGATTACACTAATGCATGACTGATGCACTGAACAGGACCTACAGGAGGATAAATTCTTCAGCACTGAACCAAGAAGAATTAAACCTCAGTGGTTCATTATTTCTTAATCTTCGTTCCTTAAATAGGATCATGTGTAGTTAGTGATTATTGCATTGACTTCTGACGGGTAGAGAATCAATGAGATTCAATACTTTATATCTTGGGCAATATTACTAGTCACATGCGATTGCTAAGATTTAATACGAAGAATCGTGTGCGAGTACGCTCGTTTGATTTGCCCCCTTGAGAGGTTCATAAGATTTATCATACCAAATCTTGCAAGTGGAATTTATTTCCGGTATGGATAATAATGTTGAACCGTTCCTTGACCAAGGGCAAAAGATATTAATTAATGTAAAGCTATTTCAGTGGCTTGAATTAATTAATGGGCTAGATAATCCTAAACACGGGAAATAATAACCGGGAGCCATATTAACAGTAATATGAGTTAAGATGGATAGTGCAATATTAATTATGTAGTGGGATTAATTAATATTTATGGGCTTGAATAATATTGTGGCTCAATATTAGATATTCAAAGTCCATTAGAAGGTTCAATCTTAATTCTCCTAAAGGCCCCTCAAGTAGCCCAAACATAATATCCATTAACTGAAAAAGGTGTTTAAAATAAAATAAACTATTGTTGCCTAATTTTTCATTTTTTTTCGAAAATTATGAATAAAAGAGGGATGAAGATTTTCTTTGAATTTTGTTATGGAATGAGGATAAGTATTCTTGGAATACAAGAGTATCTCATTAAATTCAATAAATCTCCCACTTGGCTATTTATAGTGAAATTTTCGAAAATTCCATAACATAAGGAGGAGGAGATTTTATTTGGGAGATATTTTGGGAAATATAATATATTGGATATATTCAAGATTGTTTCTTGAGGAAGAAGCAAGAAAATTTCTCAATCACCCAAAAGCCCTAATATTTTCGTCCCCTTAGTATTATAAATAGGGGATGAATGTTTCATTCCCAGAGGAACACGAAAATTGGTTTTTCGGAAAAATATAAGCGTCGATAAAATATTAAATATTTTGAAACGTCGACAGATTGTGTATTCTCGAAAAACTTCAATTGTGAGTGTGCAATTCCATGTGTTGGAAAAATTAGAAATCCACAAAGGTGGTACAACATAATTTTATTTTTCCTTTTGTTAAATTGTTCGCGAGTTCCTACCACCGGATTGTTGAACAAGGACAAGGGAATACTTGAGAAGGACTTTTGGTGTGTTAATGTGAACGAGGTCCATCTTCTCAACGGTTGTCACTCCAAGAGGTTAGTTCACGTAAACCCGTAGTAATTTCGCATCGTAGGTTTTATGTGAACTATTTTATATGCATGATTGGTTGTTGAATTATTATTTGAATTAATATAGGATTAATTCATGCTAGTAATAATTGTTAGAATTAAATTTGTATTTAAATATTCAACCCGAATAGATCCGGACAATTAATTCTCTAACACCACGCGTATCCCCAAATAAGAGAAGGGTATCTCCCCAATTGTGCATCCCAGGACTGCTGCCATTGACTCCAAACAGCCTCTCTCGATGTTGACTCCCATTAGACTGCATTTGTTATAACTAACCTTGAGCCCGACATCAATTCGAAATTTCTCAGTAATCTTCTCATAGCCTATGCATTCTGAAATTTTGCCGTCCCAATGAAGATAGTGTCGTCTACATACAGTAAATGTGACACTTTTATGTTATCTTCCCCGATCGATGCAACTTCAAACAAGTCTTCATTTACTGCTTTCGAAACCATGAGACTTAATCCCTTAGCTACTAAAAGGTACAAGAATGGAGACAATGGATCTCCCTGACGTAGCCCTCTTTCCAATTGAAACTTCCCTGATGAACTTCCATTAAAAAGTACGGAGGCATGTGCGCTCGAGATGCATTCTGCAATCCATCTTCTCCACTTTCTACAAAAATTGAATCTCTCGAGTATATGATCTAAGAATCCCCAATCCACTTAATCATATGCCTTTGCAAAATCGATTTCGAAGAATATCCTCTTTAGTTTTTTTCCTTTTAGCCTCTTCAATTGCTTCGTTCAGGATCACCACTCCATCTAATATGTTTCTTCTTACCACAAAAGCACTTTGGTTAGAAGAAATGAGTTGATCGAGTACTCTGTTGATTCTTGAGGCCAGGATCTTTGCCAATATCTTGTGAGCACATCCGATCAAGGAAATCGTCTGAAATCTGCTAATCTAGTCGCATCTTCCTTCTTCGGAATGAGTACGATAAAAGAAGGGTTGAGGTCTTTCACTAATTTTCCATGAGTGTGAAAATCTTCCAGCATCTTGGCGAAATCCTCCTTGATTACATGCTAACATTCCTTAATAAATCTGAAGTTGAAGCCATCCGGACCGGGACTCTTCAAGTTGTCATAATTATCAATGGCCATCTTCACTTCTAACTCCGAAAACGAGGATGTTAGGAAAACATTGTCCTCTTGGGAAATTTTTCCCTCAAAAAGATCAGCCTGCATATCAGGTCTTGAAGCGTTCCTTTTTGCTGAAATGGTCTTTGAAAAAGTTTCGGACACCATCTTTGATCGTCTCACATCTTCACTCCATAGCCCATCTAGAGAAAGTCCCACAATCTCATTCTTTTTTCTACGAAAGTTTATCACCTTGTGGAAAAATCTCGAGTTCACATCTCCTTCTTTTAACCATCGAATTTTGGCTTTTTGAGCATACAAATTGTTTCTTTGTTTGATACTCCTGAATAAATCAGCCGTCAGAGCTTTTCTTCTAATCACCTCCTCTTCCTCAATGCCGAATACATCATCACGTACTATCCATTGTTCATATTCTACCAAACAATAACAATGCAATCAATAATTCTTAATAATTGATCCTTTAATAATACACATTACCATTACCATTCTCATTTCCTAGTCATACAAAGCGGACCCTTAATTGTGTTCCGCTGGTAGAGAGCAGAATTAATGACATTAACTGAACCAGTAATAATGGAACCGCAACCCATTTATTTAGCCCCGTATGCACCCGGCCCAATATTTGGGTGCATCATTTCTTCCGTGTTATTAAGGCATAATTAGAATGCTCACCGTTCTGATTTTGATTGGTCATTTTCCATAAATAGTCGTTTTTATTTTGTTTGATCATTTTCTAAAAAGAAAATAAAGCAACTTTTAATACTATTTAATATTATTATTTCTCTTCTCCAAACCCACTTTTTTTTTTAAAAGCAAAGATGAAATATTATTACAGAGTACAAGGGGTACTCTAATCCCAAACCCACTTTACACTCACAATATCACTCTATCAAACTCACTTTACCCACTTTACACCATTTAATACTATTATTTCTCATCTTTTCTTAATCTTCGTGTCTAGAGTATATAGTCAATTAAAATTAGGACGGAGGAAGTGTTGGGATTATACTGAAAAGTATACATTTTACTTTGTATAATCGAAACTGAATTTTCAGACTTATTTACTGAAATAAATTGTTTATCACTGATGCTTTAAATATGATTGAATGTTACATATATTTATTGCATAATTGTTCAGTAATTCATACGTGTTACATTGTAGTTAATTTAGTGATACCAGATCACATAAGATTAAATTAACAGTCCCTTGTAACTAAAAGTACGCCATTCACGACCTAGATGGAAATGAACAACCCATCGCGAAAGGTTGAGGTGTAAGGCTCAGATTGGTTTTTCTTGACCAAGAGATTACACTAGTGCATGACTGATGCACTGAATAGGAGCTACAGGAGGATAAATTCTTCAGAACTGAACAAGGAAGAATTAGACCTCAGTGGTTCGTTGTTTCTTAATCTTCGTCCCTTAAATAGGATCACGTGGGATTGGTAACTATTGCTTTGACTTATCATGGGTAGCGAATCAAAGAGATTCAATACTTTTTATCTTGGGCAATATTATTAGTCACATGTGATTGCTAAGATTTAATACGAAGAATCGTGTGCAAGTACGCTTGTTTGATTTGCCCCCTTGGGAGGTTCATAAGCTTTATCATACCAAATCTTGCAAGTGGAATTAGTTTCCGGTATGGATAATAATGTTGAACCGTTCTTTGACCAAGGATAAAAGATATTAATTAATGGAAAGCTATTTCAGTGGCTTGAATTAATTAATGGGCTAGATAATCTTAAACACGGGAAATAATGATCGGGAGCCATATTGACTGTAATATGGGTTAAGATGGATAGTGCAATATTAATTATGTAGTGGGATTAATTAATATTTATGGGCTTGAATAATATTGTGGCTCAATATTAGATATTCAAAGTCCATTAGAAGGTTCAATCTTAATTCTCCTAAAGGCCCCTCAAGTAGCCCAAACATAATATCCATTAACTGAAAAAGGTGTTTAAAATAAAATAAACTATTGTTGCCTAATTTTTCATTTTTTTTCGAAAATTATGAATAAAAGAGGGATGAAGATTTTCTTTGAATTTTGTTATGGAATGAGGATAAGTATTCTTGGAATACAAGAGTATCTCATTAAATTCAATAAATCTCCCACTTGGCTATTTATAGTGAAATTTTCGAAAATTCCATAACATAAGGAGGAGGAGATTTTATTTGGGAGATATTTTGGGAAATATAATATATTGGATATATTCAAGATTGTTTCTTGAGGAAGAAGCAAGAAAATTTCTCAATCACCCAAAAGCCCTAATATTTTCGTCCCCTTAGTATTATAAATAGGGGATGAATGTTTCATTCCCAGAGGAACACGAAAATTGGTTTTTCGGAAAAATATAAGCGTCGATAAAATATTAAATATTTTGAAACGTCGACAGATTGTGTATTCTCGAAAAACTTCAACTGTGAGTGTGCAATTCCATGTGTTGGAAAAATTAGAAATCCACAAAGGTGGTACAACATAATTTTATTTTTCCTTTTGTTAAATTGTTCGCGAGTTCCTACCACCGGATTGTTGAACAAGGACAAGGGAATACTTGAGAAGGACTTTTGGTGTGTTAATGTGAACGAGGTCCATCTTCTCAACGGTTGTCACTCCAAGAGGTTAGTTCACGTAAACTCGTAGTAATTTCGCATCGTAGGTTTTATGTGAACTATTTTATATGCATGATTGGTTGTTGAATTATTATTTGAATTAATATAGGATTAATTCATGCTAGTAATAATTGTTAGAATTAAATTTGTATTTAAATATTCAACCCGAATAGATCCGGACAATTAATTCTCTAACACCACGCGTATCCCCAAATAAGAGAAGGGTATCTCCCCAATTGTGCATCCCAGGACTGCTGCCATTGACTCCAAACAGCCTCTCTCGATGTTGACTCCCATTAGACTGCATTTGTTATAACTAACCTTGAGCCCGACATCAATTCGAAATTTCTCAGTAATCTTCTCATAGCCTATGCATTCTGAAATTTTGCCGTCCCAATGAAGATAGTGTCGTCTACATACAGTAAATGTGACATTTTTATGTTATCTTCCCCGATCGATGCAACTTCAAACAAGTCTTCATTTACTGCTTTCGAAACCATGAGACTTAATCCCTTAGCTACTAAAAGGTACAAGAATGGAGACAATGGATCTCCCTGACGTAGCCCTCTTTCCAATTGAAACTTCCCTGATGAACTTCCATTAAAAAGTACGGAGGCATGTGCGCTCGAGATGCATTCTGCAATCCATCTTCTCCACTTTCTACAAAAAATGAATCTCTCGAGTATATGATCTAAGAATCCCCAATCCACTTAATCATATGCCTTTGCAAAATCGATTTCGAAGAATATCCTCTTTAGTTTTTTTCCTTTTAGCCTCTTCAATTGCTTCGTTCAGGATCACCACTCCATCTAATATGTTTCTTCTTACCACAAAAGCACTTTGGTTAGAAGAAATGAGTTGATCGAGTACTCTGTTGATTCTTGAGGCCAGGATCTTTGCCAATATCTTGTGAGCACATCCGATCAAGGAAATCGTCTGAAATCCGCTAATCTAGTCGCATCTTCCTTCTTCGGAATGAGTACGATAAAAGAAGGGTTGAGGTCTTTCACTAATTTTCCATGAGTGTGAAAATCTTCCAGCATCTTGGCGAAATCCTCCTTGATTACATGCTAACATTCCTTAATAAATCTGAAGTTGAAGCCATCCGGACCGGGACTCTTCAAGTTGTCATAATTATCAATGGCCATCTTCACTTCTAACTCCGAAAACGAGGATGTTAGGAAAACATTGTCCTCTTGGGAAATTTTTCCCTCAAAAAGATCAGCCTGCATATCAGGTCTTGAAGCGTTCCTTTTTGCTGAAATGGTCTTTGAAAAAGTTTCGGACACCATCTTTGATCGTCTCACATCTTCACTCCATAGCCCATCTAGAGAAAGTCCCACAATCTCATTCTTTTTTCTACGAAAGTTTATCACCTTGTGGAAAAATCTCGAGTTCACATCTCCTTCTTTTAACCATCGAATTTTGGCTTTTTGAGCATACAAATTGTTTCTTTGTTTGATACTCCTGAATAAATCAGCCGTCAAGAGCTTTTCTTCTAATCACCTCCTCTTCCTCAATGCCGAATACATCATCACGTACTATCCATTGTTCATATTCTACCAAACAATAACAATGCAATCAATAATTCTTAATAATTGATCCTTTAATAATACACATTACCATTACCATTCTCATTTCCTAGTCATACAAAGCGGACCCTTAATTGTGTTCCCGCTGGTAGAGAGCAGAATTAATGACATTAACTGAACCAGTAATAATGGAACCGCAACCCATTTATTTAGCCCCGTATGCACCCGGCCCAATATTTGGGTGCATCATTTCTTCCGTGTTATTAAGGCATAATTAGAATGCTCACCGTTCTGATTTTGATTGGTCATTTTCCATAAATAGTCGTTTTTATTTTGTTTGATCATTTTCTAAAAAGAAAATAAAGCAACTTTTAATACTATTTAATATTATTATTTCTCTTCTCCAAACCCACTTTTTTTTTTAAAAGCAAAGATGAAATATTATTACAGAGTACAAGGGGTACTCTAATCCCAAACCCACTTTACACTCACAATATCACTCTATCAAACTCACTTTACCCACTTTACACCATTTAATACTATTATTTCTCATCTTTTCTTAATCTTCGTGTCTAGAGTATATAGTCAATTAAAATCAGGACGGAGGAAGTGTTGGGATTATACTGAAAAGTATACTTTTTACTTTGTATAATCGAAACTGAATTTCCAGACTTATTTACTGAAATAAATTGTTTATCACTGATGCTTTAAATATGATTGAATGTTACATATATTTATTGCATAATTGTTCAGTAATTCATACGTGTTACATTGTAGTTAATTTAGTGATACCAGATCACATAAGATTAAATTAACAGTCCCTTGTAACTAAAAGTACGCCATTCACGACCTAGATGGAAATGAACAACCCATCGCGAAAGGTTGAGGTGTAAGGCTCAGATTGGTTTGTCTTGACCAAGAGATTACACTAGTGCATGACTGATGCACTGAATAGGAGCTACAGGAGGATAAATTCTTCAGAACTGAACAAGGAAGAATTAGACCTCAGTGGTTCGTTGTTTCTTAATCTTCGTCCCTTAAATAGGATCACGTGGGATTGGTAACTATTGCTTTGACTTATCATGGGTAGCGAATCAAAGAGATTCAATACTTTTTATCTTGGGCAATATTATTAGTCACATGTGATTGCTAAGATTTAATACGAAGAATCGTGTGCAAGTACGCTTGTTTGATTTGCCCCCTTGGGAGGTTCATAAGCTTTATCATACCAAATCTTGCAAGTGGAATTAGTTTCCGGTATGGATAATAATGTTGAACCGTTCTTTGACCAAGGATAAAAGATATTAATTAATGGAAAGCTATTTCAGTGGCTTGAATTAATTAATGGGCTAGATAATCTTAAACACGGGAAATAATGATCGGGAGCCATATTGACTGTAATATGGGTTAAGATGGATAGTGCAATATTAATTATGTAGTGGGATTAATTAATATTTATGGGCTTGAATTATATTGTGGCTCAATATTAGATATTCAAGGTCCATTAGAAGGTCCAATCTTAATTCTCCTAAACTCCCCCTGAGTGACCCAACAAATAGTCCAATAACTGAAAAGATGATTAAAATAAAATAAATATTGTTGCTTATTTTTCCTCTAAATTTTCAAAATTTATGGATAAAAGAGGGAGAAAGATTTTCTTTGAATTTTGTTATGGAATGAAGATATGTATTCTTGGAATACAAGATTATCTCATTAAATTCTAGAAATCTCCCACTTGGTTATTCATAAGGGATATTTTGAAATCTTTGAAAATAGAGGGCAAGAAAGATTTTCTTGATTTTCTTGAAAAGATATTATGGAAGATATGTATTTCTTGAAATACAAGAATATCTCATAAATTCAAGAAGATCCAAATCTTGGAATCTTGCACTCCAAATTTTCGAAAATTCCATATATTGAGGAGGTGGGATTTTTGTGGAATATTTTAATTATGGGAAAAAGAATATAGGAGATATATTCAAGATTTCTTGGTGATCAAGAAAAGTCTTTTCCCACATTGATTTTCTACTAGAAATTTCGACCACTCTTCTCCTATAAATAGGGGATGATTGTTTCATTCCCAAGTACAATTCCATGTGCTGGAAATATTAGCAAATCCACATAAGTGGTGCAACAAAGTTTATTTTTTCCTTTTTTAATTGTTCGACAAGTGTCCTTCCACCGGATAGTTGAGCAAGGGCTAAGGAAATACTTGGGAAGTCCTTTTGGTTAGTCCATCCGACCGAAGTCACTGCCATCCCGAGAGGTACGTTCACGTAAACCCGTGGATTCCGCATGCGTAGGTTTTACGTGGCTTTTTATATGCATGATATGTTGTTGAAATTATTATTTGAATTAATATAGGATTAATTCATGCTAGTAATAATTAATGAATTAAATTTGTATTTAAATATTCACCCCGAATAGATCTGTGCAACTCATTCCCCAACAACTGGTATCAGAGCTACGGTTTCGGGCTCTGAATTTTTTAAATTATTATTTAATTCGCGGACATTAAATTTGAAATTGGATAGTAGAACTGTTAGATCTGTTTTGTAGGTATCAAATTGTCATGGATTTTAATGTGTTTATTTATGCATGCATATAAACTGTGGTTTTTTAATTCGATTCGTTCGGATTCATTTTGCCTCGTGAGAAAATCCACGAGTAGATTAGAATTTGTTTGATTTGATCAATGTAATAAACTAGTCTAGATCTAGGTTTATTTATTTTTTGTAAATAAATTGTAACCGGATCAAAAAACGAGGACGCGAGATCAGAATTAGCCGACTAAATCAGACCCGGGCGAGGGCGGCTTATGCGCCACGCGAATGTGTTAAGGGAGGCACGCCACATGCGGACGTGACACAGCATGCATGGGGGCGCAGGCGCAGGCCGAGGGACGAGCGCCACGAGGATCGTGCCGCACGCATGGCGGGCTAGCAGCGACGGGCACCGTGGCGCGAGCGGATCGGCGGGAGGACGCGGGCGCAGGGCAGTGCGGAACCGCTTAGGCGCTTCGCGATGACGATAGGGCGACATTTAGGTGACACGAAGCGCGTGGGCGACGCGACACGGGCGCCGGGCGAAGCGACATCGCCACTGGCGGGCGATATTGGCGCCGGGTGGGCGGCGCGCGGTGTGTCAAGACGACGAACGTGGTTGCTTTCGGCCAAGGGCCGCCGGGGATCGGCATCGTGCATCATCGCGAGCTACTTGGTGTGTGGTTTGAGAGACGGAGTTCTTTTCAAAACGATCGAGTGGGAGAAATTCGAGACGGGGTTTCTTCAAGATCAAGCCAAGAAAAATCAAACCATGACAATTGGATAATTTGTGCCCAATATGTTTTTTTTTTCTGTTTTGCTTGATTTATTTGTGCTATCTTATGCTTTATTTAATTTGTTTAAATGTGTTTGCATGAGAGTTGCCCAAATGAAAAATCTCACCTTCAAAATTACTAAGTATGTTTAAATAATTAATTGACAATTTTATTCCGGATAATAAAATTGAATTAATTTTGACCTCCATGATTTATTTATTTGTGAATTCTTTTGGAGAAATTCCCCCCACGGGACGGTCAAAAGATAGCTTTCACATGAATGAATTCCAAACAGATGATTGTGGGTTATTACTAGTGGCGACGATGACCCTCCCCACGAGGCTCGATGAAAGTGAAATAGTAATCCTGTATTTAATCATGGTTATTACTTAGGTATAAAATTGATATGCATATACTTCCCCGAAGTCCCTGTCAATTTTATATTGGTCAAGTGGGAGCCAACTATTAATCTGGATATTAAAGGTTTGTAACTGTTCTTGTTTGTAACCTGCTTGAATGTGTTTAAATAATGACCCACCCCACGTAGCTTATTTAAACTGTTTTGAGATGTTGGCTGATGCATGTTCATATTTTTTGAGATTTTAATATGATGCATGTGATCGAATCTTATGATATACTTGTGCTTTTGCATATAGTTATTTATTTCAGTTCAGCATTTCGTTACCTTTTAATCCACTGTATTATACTTAAAGTCAATACAATATGTATGGAAACTATATTGATTGGAAACGAAAAATTATAATTGTCCTAACTGCACAAAAGCACAAGTGCATTCTTGACACACCAAAATCAGATGAGCCAACTGACGAGTCAAAACATGCGGGACTCGTCAGATCACCTTGCGAGAGATGTCGTCGCTGAAAATGGTGGAGGGCAAACCCGTAAGGGATTACGTCCTCAAAATAGATGGCCCATCTGAACAAACTTGAGATTCTGAGTGCAGATTATGATCTGGAGACTCAGATGAATTTGGTACTTCACTCTCTGCCCAAAATTTTTTTGAGCATTTTGGCCTCGCTAGCTAATTTGTTGCAAGCTTTTGGTCTCGGCAGATATGTTGATAAGGCACCAAACTCAAGCTTTGACGGCAAGTAGTCCGTCTTAATCTTCTAGGCCAAGGGAAGGCAAGATAAAGAAGAGGACCAGAAGGCCATAAGCAATAAAACACAACTGTTGCCAAGGGCAATGGTAAGATGAGGAATGCTTGTTATGTCAAGGAAAATCCAAAGAGGAAGTGCTTAAGCTGCGGTGAGAGAGGACAATGGAGGTTTTGCCTGTTCCAACCCCAAAAGGGACGAAAAGAAAGGTAACTCTCACACACTAGTTGTTGAAACTTGTTTAGCGGCGTATACTTCTCACTCGTGGGTGGTTGATACGAGATCCACTAATCATGTTGGCTTCACGGGTTCAAAATGATCCGGCAACTTAGTGGGAGTGAGATCCTCATCACATTGGGTGACGTTACGAAAGTAGAAGTCATTGCAATGCTACGTAAGTGGCATATATTGCAATACTACGATAATAACGATTATTGCAATACTACGCAAGTAGCAGACATTGCAATGCTACATGAGTAGTAGTTAAAGCAGTGGGAGAAGTGCACCTATCTTTTGAAGATAAAGTTTTTTTTGAGATTATCTTTATGTTCCCAGTTTTTGAAAGAATTCACTTTCAGTTTCTAAAATTCGATTAAAGGACACTAAGTTTCTTCTAATAAGAATGACATCATTTTTGAAATAATGAGTGTATCTGTTACGGGACATTGATGGAAAATCTCTATACAATTAACTGTGCACACCACTCACGAAGTGCATCCTATAACACATCAACTATTTCCGACAAAAGAAAGCGTGAACGAAACACTTCTTTGGCATCTAAGATTAGGTCATATAAATCCAAAGAGGATCCAAAGGTTGGTGAAAGATGGTTCACTGGAGCGTCTCCAAGTTGAACAAATTCCAACCTGCGAATCATGTTTGGAGGGTAAAATGACCAAGAGGGCAATTGGAGCCAAGGGGAGTAGAGCCAAAGAAGTGTTAGAGATCGTTCACACAGATGTATGTAGTCCAATGTCAACCAAAGCAAGAGAAGGTTATGAGTATTTTTATTGATGATTACTCAAGGTACGGTTACATTTTCCTTATGAAGCATAAATCTGAGACCTTTGAGAAATTCAAAGAATTTAAGGCTCAAACAGAGAATCATAGGGAAAAACGTATCAAGTCTCTACGATCTGATCGTGGAGGCGAATACCTCAGCGATGAGTTTTTGAACTACTTATCTGATGAAGGGATTGTATCCCAGCACACTGCACCCGGAACCCCTCAATAAAACGGGATTGCAGAGCGAAGAAATATAATTCTTTTGGAAATGGTTAGATCAATGATGAGTTATGCGGATCTTCCCGAGTCATTCTGGGGTCATACCTTGGAAACAGCGACTTACATTCTGAACTTGGTGCTATCCAAATTGGTTCCCAAAACTCCCAAAGAATTGTGGACCTGGCGCAAGCCTAGTATGAGACACATGAGAATTTGGGGGTGTCCGGCCTACTTGTTGGACAAGGAAGCCGGTAAATTGGATCCTCGATCAGAATTAAGGCTGTTTGTAGGATACCCCGAGGGAACAAAAGGGTGTATGTTCTATAGTCCCGAAGATCAAAAGGTGGTCATCAGCACCCACTTTAGATTTTGGAAGAAGGCTATATGAACCAAAGAAAACCCAGAAGTGAGATTACCTTAAATGAGCTTAAAGGGCAAACCTCAGTGCCTACTGTACTAGATGATATACCAATCGATGCGTTTTCACAACCGGAGCCTCGTCGTAGTGGGAGGGTTATTAGATAGCCCGAGAGATTCATGGGAATAGGAGAGTCCTCGAACTTGATTCCCGGACAACGAATCAGACCCATGGACATATGACGAGGCACTCCAAGATAAGGATGCAGATTCTTGGCAAACAGCAATGAAAGCCGAAATGGGTTCTATGTTTCATGATAGAGTGTGGGAGCTAATCGAACCACTTAATGTGGTCAAACCCATTGGATGCAAGTGGGTATATAAGAGGAAAAGAGGTCCGGACGGGAAGGTTGAAACCTTTAAAGCAAGACTAGTGGTGAAAGGTTATACTCAGAAAGAAGGGATCGATTATGAGGAAACTTTTTCGCCCGTAGCCATGCTTAAGTCCATCTGTATTCTCTTATCGATTCTTTGCAAGCATTTCGACTTTGAAATCGGCAAATGGATGTCAAGACGCCTTTCCTTAACGGAAGTCTTGATGAAGAGATCTATATGCAACAACCCCAAGGTTTCATTGAAACAGGCCAAGAACACCTAGTTTGTAAGCTCAAGAGGTCCATTTACGGACTCAAACAGGCATCCAGAGCTTGGAACCAAAGGTTTTGATCATGTAATAAAGTCTTATGGGTTTGATCAAAACGAGTTTGAAAGTTGTGTGTATAAAAGCGTGTCAGAACTGCATTGGTATTCTTAGTACTGTACGTAGATGACATTGTGATCATCGGGAACGATGTGAAGGTGTGATCAGACGTAAGGGCATGGTTTTCAAAACAGTTTGATATGAAAGACTTAGGGAAAGCCGGACACATCCTTGGGATCAAGATCACTCGAGATCGCAAGAAAATGATGATCGGGTTATCGCAAGTTTCATACATAGACACTGTCTTGAAACGCTTCAGCATGCAAGATTCCAAGAAAGGATTCGTACCTTTCAGACTTGGAATCCATCTATCCAAGAAAATGTCCCCTAAGATGCAAAAGGAGATAGATGACATGAAAGACATTCCTTGTGCTTCGGCTGTCTGAAACCTTATGTATGCAATGCTGTGTACGAGACCGGATATCTGCTTTGCCGTAGGCATGGTAGCAAGATATCAAAGTAACCCAGGGAAAGCGCATTGGACGACAGTTAAAAACATTCTGAAGTGTCTGAAAAGAACTCGGGATAGAATGTTGATTTATCAGTCAGATACTCCAATCCCCATCGGCTACACGGACTCGGATTTCCAATCAGATTTAGATTCCAAAAATTATCTGCCTCAGTTAGTGTGTTTCCATTTGGGAAGTGTAGCCATCAAATGGACGAGTGTGAAGCAGAAATGCATCACTGACTCAACCATGGAAGTCGGGTAAGTAGCTGCTTGTGAAGCAGTGAAAGAACCGATTGGGCTCTAGATCTTCTTAGTGGACTTGGATGGTGTTCAATTTGTCTAGCAATATCCGCTAAGGGGGGTTGCAAATTTCAAGAGAACCAAGAGTCCACGAGTCAAACAAGCACACTAAAGGAAAGACATCTTATACGAGAAATCGTTAAGAGAGGAGATATAGATGTGGCAAAGATAGCGTCTGAGGACAACCCAGCGAGATCTATTCACAAAAGTCCGCCGCCTCTGAATACATTCGAGAGACATGTGGGTGGAATGGGTGTCAAGACCGTTGCCAACTGCTTTAAGTATAAGTGGGAGAAATTATTAGGTTCGTGTAGGTGACATTAGATGTCACTTGACTACGCGAGACATGTTGTAGTATACTTAAGCGGACTTTGAGTATAAGTGGGAGATTGTTGGGATTATCTTGAAAAAGTATGTTTTTTACTTTGTATAATCGAAACCGAATTTTCGGACTTATTTCTTTGAAATAAATTGTTTATCACTGATGCTTTAAATATGATTTAATGTTACATATATTTACTGCATAACTGTTCAATAATTCGTTCGTGTTACATTGTAGTTAATTTAGTGATACCAGATCACAGAAGATTAAATTAACAGTCCCTTGTAACTAAAAGTACGCCATTCACGACCTAGATGGAAATGAACAACCCATCGCGAAAGGTTGAGGTGTAAGGCTCAGATTGGTTTGTCTTGACCAAGAGATTACACTAGTGCATGACTGATGCACTGAATAGGACCTACAAGAGGATAAATTCTTCAGAACTGAAAAAGGAAGAATTAGACATCAGTGGTTCGTTGTTTCTTAATCTTTGTCCCTTAAATAGGATCACGTGGGATTTGTAACTATTGATTTGACTTATCATGGGTAGCGAATCAAAGAGATTCAATACTTTTTATCTTGGGCAATATTATTAGTCACATGTGATTGCTAAAATTTAATACGAAGAATCGTGTGCAAGTACGCTTGTTTGATTTGCCCCCTTGGGAGGTTCATAAGATTTATCATACCAAATCTTGCAAGTGGAATTAGTTTCCGGTATGGATAATAATGTTGAATCGTTCCTTGACCAAGGATAAAAGATATTAATTAATGGAAAGCTATTTCAGTGGCTTGAATTAATTAATGGGCTAGATAATCTTAAACACGGGAAATAATGACCGGGAGCCATATTGACTGTAATATGGGTTAAGATGGATAGTGCAATATTAATTATGTAGTGGGATTAATTAATATTTATGGGCTTGAATTATATTGTGGCTCAATATTAGATATTCAAGGTCCATTAGAAGGTCCAATCTTAATTCTCCTAAAGGCCCCCTGAGTAGCCCAACAAATAGTCCAATAACTGAAAAGGTGATTAAAATAAAATAAATATTGTTGCTTATTTTTCCTCTAAATTTTTGAAATTTATGGATAAAAGAGGGAGAAAAATTTTCTTTGAATTTTGTTATGGAATGAAGTTATGTATTCTTGGAATACAAGATTATCTCATTAAATTCAAAAAATCTCCCACTTGGTTATTCATAAGGGACATTTCGAAATCTTTGAAAATAGAGGGCAATAAAGATTTTCTTGATTTTCTTGAAAATATATTATGGAAGATATGTATTTCTTGAAATACAAGAATATCTCATAAATTCAAGAAGATCCAAATCTTGGAATCTTGCACTCCAAATTTTCGAAAATTCCATATATTGAGGAGGTGGGATTTTTGTGGAATATTTTAAATATGGGAAAAAGAATATAGGAGATATATTCAAGATTTCTTGGTGATCAAGAAAAGTCTTTTCCCACATTGATTTTCTACTAGAAATTTCGACCACTCTTCTCCTATAAATCGGGGATGATTGTTTCATTCCCAAGTACAATTCCATGTGCTGGAAATATTAGCAAATCCACATAAGTGGTGCAACAAAGTTTATTTTTTCCTTTTGTTAATTGTTCGACAAGTGTCCTTCCACCGGATAGTTGAGCAAGGGCTAAGGGAATACTTGGGAAGTCCTTTTGGTTAGTCCGTCCGACCGAAGTCACTGCCATCCCGAGAGGTACGTTCAGGTAAACCCGTGGATTCCGCATACGTAGGTTTTACGTGGCTTTTTATATGCATGATATGTTGTTGAAATTATTATTTGAATTAATATAGGATTAATTCATGCTAGTAATAATTAATGAATTAAATTTGTATTTAAATATTCACCCCGAATAGATCTGTGCAACTCATTCCCCAACAGGAAGTAGTATTTGTTTAATAAAAATGATGAATAAGATAACTGTACAGTATAATTGCACATAATAAATGTTTATTATTGAGTGAAATTGTGAAAACAACTAGACAAAAACTTGTATAGATTTGGTTCATGCTATGAACTTTGTTTTTAATTCATGACATTTGACCCTACCCAGGGTATAATACGGGTCAAGTTTAATGGTTTAGAAAAAAGTATTGAAAATGAGTAAAATATGTCAAATAATCCAAGTTCATGGCATAGACCTGATTCATGGGAGACCAACTCAAACAATTAATGTTTTCATAGTAACAACATATACATTGTTTATACTAAATAATTAATACCGTTAAAATTAATTTGAACTTTTTTCACATAATTAATTTTCAATGCAAATATTGTTATACAGTTGTTGCATCGTGTAGTTAAAGTGTATATTTAAATAATATTATATAGTATCTTTTAAGCATGCAAAATACTACATTCACTATATTTTAATTGACATTAATCTCACATGATTATAAAAGTTAATAAGTATATATGTATATTTTGATTATATTGTCATTTTGTTACATACTCACAGATATATAATATATATAACTATACATCAAGAATAAATAGGGGAGGAAAATGAGTATTATGTTTGGTTGGATAATAATTTCCAAATGTTTTCCTCTAGACAGACAGTTAAAATGGAACCATCTATTCACAATTTTAAGGAGAAAAGAAAAGATTACAAGTGAAGAGCCATTAATTCCTATTTACACAAGATCAACTAAAATACAAAAAATCAATTTACATACGATCGTATCATGAAATGCAATGCAATTTAAACATACTCACAACTCCAAAGTAATAACCAAATATACACTCTAGCATGAAGTCTTATATATAATACGGTACCCCGCTTAAGTATTTAAGTCTTTTTTTTTTTTTTGAAAACATAATTGAATAGGTGGCGGCCCACAAATTCTTTGGATAGTATAATATTAGTAAATATAGTGCGTGTTATACTTATGAGAGCTTCTCATATATATTTTCAATAAATTTTTTGTTTTAAAATATTGTTTTAGACACCCAAAAATAAGATGTTTAAAAAGACAGACTCACACAGACTTGCTAAAATATTTTTTTTCCGAAAGGTAAAAGAACTACCATGAGCTACTTAATTTTTGTGATTTTTTTTTTTTTTGAAAAGCAAAGATTAAGTTCCATATCAGTGTAAAATCTCAAAAGATACAAAATGTGATAGCCACATGATAGTTTAGAAGGTAAATATTCTAGAGATTGATGTTCCCAAATAACGAACGGAACTAAAAAAGATATTGGGTAATGAGACCTAATCTATGTTTATCAATAAAATTTAATTTCGTCTAAGAACTTATCTAATTAATAAATACTATCTTTGAAGACGACTTCATTTATGAATTTTCACATCTTTGAAATAATGCCTTGCCAAATGAAGTTTATAATCTTTCTTCCTATAGACTACTGCTACAAGCCTACAACACTAAAATAAATTTATTTGGAGAAAATGTCTCTAAGGTAAAAAAAATAGAGACAAGTGACTCTTAAGTACAAAAAAATTAAGGAATGACTCTAATGTACAAAACGAGACATTTATACCCCTAGAGTCAATTGTTATTACATCTTCTATCCCCACACCAAAAGTGGTCCACGCATCTCAGGATACCCTCTCTCTCTCTCCATCTCACTCTCTCTTTTCTCTCTCTCAGTATACTCTCTCTCTCTATCTCACACTTTTTGAAACCTCTCTCCCAATTCAAACCCACGAAACTCACAAAACCCACAAAATAGTAAAGGGATATAGGGTGGCCGACGAAAATCGCGAGTGGTGGACGGTGGCGATGGTTTTGTGTGATTATCTAGTTGTGGGGGTGTTGGGCGGCGATGGATCTGGTTGTGGGTGTGTTGGGCGACGACGATCGCGGAAATCTATTGTGGTGGTGGTGGGCGTGCGGCGGTGTGGTTGTGATTTTGGGGGGCGACGGGGTGATGGTGGTGGGCGCGGCGATTCTGGGTTTCTTGGGGGGGCCTTGGCGGTGGTGCTTGGTGGTTTTAAGGTGGTGCTTGGTGGATCTAGGTCGCGGCTAAGAAGGTGAAATAGGCGGGTTGTGGTGTTGTGGAGCCGTGGACGGATCTGGTTTGTGGGGCTACGGCGGTGTTTGGTGGTGGTGATCGGCGAGATGATGGTGACGACGGATTTTTCTGAGATCCGTGGCGTGTTTGGGCATGTGGATGGTGGTGGGTTGTCGACGGACGGTATTTGGATGAAAGGTCAATGGGCGGCGAAGGTAAGTAAGTTTTTTTTTTTAAATTTATTTTTTTCAGATTTGTTTAGATCGAGAATTTGAGTGATATATCTTTGTGTATGTGGTGGGTTGCGAGACAATGGGCGGTGGGGGGACGACAATGACAGAAAGAAGCGGCATGGCGATCGTAATTAGGGTTTCTGGTGGACACATGGGGCGACGATTTATTTTCTGTAATTTTTTTATTTTTTTTTTGTTGTGTGCAGATTGTGTAATTTGTAATTAGGTTTTCTCAAATATTTGCAGATTAGATGTTGTTTTGTTAGGATTACAAATTAGGGGGATTTTACTTGTTTTTCTATTAACGTGTGGCGATCTGTTAATTTTGTGTAATTTTTTGATTTTTGTGTTTATATTTTCTGCAGATTAGGTGTTATGTGTTTTAATTATATTTTTTATAGGGATGTACAATTTTTATAGGAAAATTACAATTTCTGTAAAATTTGGGGATGTACAATTTTTTATAGGGAAAATATAATTTTAAAAGAAAATGCACTCCAAAATCGGTCCAGAAGTGCAATTTTTTATAGGTAAAGTACAATTTTTTATATGAAAAATACTATTTTAAAAGAAAATGCACTCCAAAATCGGCCCAGAAATACAATTTTTTATAGGAAAAGTACAATTTTTTATAGGAAAAACACAATTTTAAAAGAAAATGCACTCCAAAATTGGCCCAGAAATGCAATTTTTTATAGGAAAAGTACAATTTTTTTATAGGAAAAATACAATTTTTAAAAAATTAGTCTAAAATATTTTTTTTTAAAAAATTAACCTTAAAATTGGCCCAAAAGTATAGAAATTTAAAATGTAATTTAAAATTATTAAATAATGTAATTAATAAATAATGTAGTTAATTCATTAATTAAAAAATGCACTCTACAATTGGCCTAGAAGTGCTGAAATTCAAAATTTGTATAAATAAATAATGTAATTAATTCAGTAAATTAAAAAAATTAAAATTTTAAAATTTTAAAATACAAAAAGTCAAAATTAGTTAGAAGTGCAGAAACGTGTCAGAAATGTAGAAATCTGGGCAGAATGACAACTTAGACTTTTTGACCACTTTTTTGTACTTAAGAGTCACTTTTTTTTGTTTTGTATCTCAGAGTTTTTTGCTCTCCCACTTTGTACCTTAGAACTTTTTCCCCAATTTATTTTGTACTCATGGCAAGAAGTGATCACGAATCCCCTTATAAAAGAAAATCAAATTAGAAAATTAATGTTGCGACTTTAAAGTGCAATCTCTACTACTAGTCCACTCATTTAGTAGGAAATAGGAATAATTGATGCCATAAATTAGGTAGAAATGACAGTTTTGAGAACGAGTAATATTCTTGTAAACCGAGTATCATTGTTATGTGCAAAATCTATCAGTGTATTTATAAAAAAATTCACTATTTAAAAATATAACATATTTTTTAATAGTGATAGTTTTTGTGCATAACAGTCAAAGTTTTTATGCATAACAGTGATAACTTTTATATATAATAGTGTTACTAAAAAAATTGAGTTCACGATAAATTCAAGTTCACATAAGTTTTTGTCTTTGAGAACAGTCGATTTCTTCGGTCGACTCTGTCGATCGATTTTTCTAACCTATAAATTATAGTAATTAATATTAAGCGATTCAACTCAATAGGAAAGTGTAACCTACGGCTACGAGTATTGAGTATGAGAAATTGTAATTAAGTAATGGCCAACATTATTTTTAGGCTGCTACTAATTAACCCCGTTTTTCATTTTACAAATCTTCCTAGATATTGGGCAAAAATATCTCACTTCAAAAAAATAAAATAACTTTTTTTATTTAAAAAAATAAAAGATGATAATTTTTCATTTTCCTGACCCACTATTCTCCGCCCATATTTTTTCTTTTCTAATTTTACAAACTTCGAATGAATAAAAGAAGGGAATTAAATCACATATTTCATAATTGATGTTGCACTTTGTATTTCATAATATAGATGAATAACACGTGGAATAATTAAACGAATCTAACGAGTCATCATACACTGGTTCATGTGTTAAAGATCCAAAAAAATAAAACAACAATGGAATACGAAAAATAGAACAAAAAAATCGAACCGATAAAGAAGAGTGCGCAGAATTAAAAGAAGTGTTGACATAGAGATAGAGTTAGGCGGCAAGGGAGGTTGGGGTTCACATAGAGTTAGGCGGGGCCAATTCTCTCGTTTGGTATGCTATATAAATTTTAGCGTGAAATGGATTGCGAAAATTAAATTAAATTTATTTTTCCCATCGCATCTTTATTTTTTTATTCTCACTAACTTTTTTTCACTAATATATAGATTTTATGATGTAACATATACATATATATAAGTTTTTATTAAATTAATTATATAATTGAATAAATTGAGAAATATTTTTAAAATATTAAAATTCATGTTTTAAACTTGAATTTAATTTTTGAATATATAATATGTAATGCCAAATTATAAATCGTAAAAATGTGATTGGTTTTACATATTTTACGTTATAAACAAATATGAATATTGCTATAGAATTTTGAAAATGTGAATGAAAAGTTTTTAATAGATTGACTGGCCATCAAGAGACAATTTTAATCGAGCCGAAGCGAACCTTAAGGCCCGTTTGGTTCACGGGATAGATTGAGATAGATCATGATTAAAATTTTAATCTCAACTAATCTATTTATGATTTGCGGGATAAGACCCATGATATACTTCAAGCTCGGATAGAAAATGTACAAAATCCCTCCATGGAGGGATATATCAATCACATGTGAAAGGTGTGATAGAAGCATATCCCATGCAATATTACAAATTGACCTTCTATTGTTTGAATAGATTCACAAGAATGAAATGTGGTTGTTTCAATTTAATTTAAGGGTGTTTATGACATTTCAATTGATATTTCATCTAATTCATCAATCTAATCCTACAATCCAAACACATATCTTGATTCAACAAATCTAGTCAAATCAATCCAATCTTACTCAATCCCACTCAATCTTATCACACATAATCAATCCAATCCCGTGAACCAAACACCCCCTAAAGATACTTGAGCTTGAGTTGTTTATTTTCAAGCTTAGTTCCCCTTTATTTGTCTAATGAGTGGGTCTCATGTGCACCCGGTGCACCGTGCACTCATAGTGTATTTTAGAAGCGTGCAACTATAAAAAATAAAAAGATGCAACTATTCCAAATAGAAGCATGCAACTATGTTCCCACATTAATAGTTTCACTTTTCTGTATAAATAAGTCGCACTTTTCAGCATAACAAGTTGCATGCTTCTAAAATGCACTATGAGTGCACGGTGCACCCGGGTGCATACAAGACCTAGCCTTGTCTAATATATTTTGTTGGTTCACGAGCCTTTTCGTGCTTAATTAAGACTAAACAAATTTAATAATATAACTAATAAATTTAATTTTTCCTTAGTTCATTACAAAATTAAACTATATTTTTCTAAATATCATATATATTACCTAAATTTTATAATTTAATTTAATTAATTTTTATAATTACATATTTTAATATTTGTCATAAATATTAAGAGTGAGAATTGTATATTAAAGTCAAATTATTAATTACAGTTTAAACAAGTGGCGCATGAGCTTACTAACAAACTAAATATATTTAAACTTGAAATTTTTTATGTTAACATTTCATATTTAACGAGCTTAAATTAATATTTTACAATCTGACAAGATTTACTTGGTTTGGTTATTTCTTACTCATCATGCATAAAGTTCAAATAAATAATCATGGAAATTTTGATTTTTTTTCCCTTTTATTCACTTAAATTAGTTAGTAATTTTTTTAAAGCAATTAGTCGGTAATTAGATTTGGATTTTTTCATGGCCCTAATTTGCCATGAAAATAGCTAAATGAGTACTATAATAAAAGGGGAAAAAAAAGGAAAATAACGTGCCCAAGAAAAAAAATAAAAAAGGAAAAAACACAAAACTAAAAAGAGTAACTCTCTTATGAAATATTACATACTATGGATATGTGCAATACACCATAATTAAAATAAATTAGACTATAATTTGCGGGTCAGGGCGGGCCAGGGCGAGCAGGTTGTGGGTTGGGCAAACATGGTGGATATATACTAATAGATGCATATTATTATTGACTATGTGTTATAGCCTAATGGTTTAGGTTTGTTGTTAATGTGTTTGATTGCAGGTTCAATCCTTATTAAGCACATAATTTTTAATTTTTTTTTCAAGTTTTTGAGTGTTACTACATCTATGTATAAGTGTTACTACATTGTGTTGTGTTCGATATAATTATTCAGCATTAATCGAACACGTAAGAGAGACACGTGTAATATTTATTAAAATAATCATGCTCGATGGACAAGTGTGCTCACCGCTCGCCGACCAAACAAGTTTGTTCGACCAGCTCGCCACTTGTCAACCAAGCGAACATACTCGCCTATGAAGTAAGTTTTGTTCGCCAGCTTGCCATTTACCAACTACGGTTGTTCAACCAGACTGACCGAGCAAAATGATCCTGAAAAGAACATGACAAAGTCAGTCAAACTGATCAGATCAGGAAAGAAGGAATCAGATAAGCTGAGTCAAGTGATATGAGGACTCAGACAAACCTGAGGGCTCGGACAAACCTGAGGGCTCGGACAAATCTGAGGACTCAGACAAGTCTGAGGACTCAGACAACCTGAATGCTCAGATATCCTGAAGGGTCAGTATGCTCGATACTCAGATATCCTGAAGACTCAGACATCCTGAGGGGTCAGTATGCTCGATGAATAAGATATCCTGAGGGCTCAGACATCCTGAAGGCTCAGACGACCTGAGGGGTCAGTATGCTCGATGATCAGATTTCCTGAGGACACAGACATACCCGATGCTCAGATATCCTGGGGGCTCAGACATCCTGAAGGCTCAGACAAACCCGAGGGGTCAGTATGCTCGATGCTAAGACATCCTGAAGGCTCAGTATGCTCGATGCTCAGACTTCCTGAAGGGTCAGTATGCTCGATGATATTCCGACATAAATTTGATATGGTTTAATGAGGCGAACAAAGCGGACAACCGAGCAAAAGATTGATTTGGACGATCAAAAGAGTGTCATATAGGCAAGCAAAAGCAAAGATCAATCTAGAAGACGAAGCTGGAAAGGTGGCAGCATTACATGAATTCTTGCATGGCCCGAAGTCTCCAGCTCATTCTTGCCAAACCAGCTCCTGCTTGTCGAAGTAATATAAATAGAAGAAAAAACAACAAGATAGAGGTTGAGAAATTTCCCAGAGGGGTAAGGTTCACAAAAAATTCGAGAGATCATCTATGCACACGGAAACCCTAACACTGGTATACCAACTTTCCAAATCATCTTCATCCATAACGATTCATCTTCATGAGATGTATAAAATATTGTACGTGTAAAACTCGCAATACTACATCCCTGGCTTGGTATGCCCCCAGAGTAGTCATTTCTTGATTTAACCGGGTCAACAAATTCATCTTATTTACAGTTTATTTTACACGTGCATGTTTTGTTTGTGAGTTGTCACCAAATTAGCCACATCATATTTCCCAAATAAAACGACTCGCAACAACTGGCGCTAGAAGGAGGGTAGCGAACAAACCAACCGTACACAAACCCGTAGTTAGCCGAGGCAAAAAAAATATAATGCCTCAATCTAGGAATACACAAACAGAGAGGTCGGGACAAAGTCAACATCACGACAGGAAAGAGGCTCAGCGCCAGCCTCACAAAGATCAGATAGTGGAGACCATCAATCTTGAGGATATTGCCAATGATCCGGCGGCCACAACAAAGGCCATCACTTTCTTGCTACGAGCACAGAAAGAGAGGGCCGAAAAAGAGTTGCGCCAAGTTAAAAACTCAAGATGATGAAGAACGACGCTCGCATACACCTGATAGCGAGCAAGTTAAGATAAAAGTTGCACGGAAGCGGACTAATAAAAAAGTTGATGATACGTCTGATGACGAACAGCCTCAAGGGTCCAGACCATCAGCGTTTTGACGTTTGAGGCTTTCCGCCAAAGACCGAATCGGCAATAATAGGCGATAGGATCCCATAAAGGAACAACCGATAAACATGCCCGCACATTCAGATCCTCATGATCATCCGCATGCCGAACAAAAATCGGCGGGAACAAAATTGTCTATCCATCATCGATTGGGTAGTCAAGCACGAACTTGGAAAGGGGGACTGCCCCATCACGAGCATGACCCACTGGGTACTCATGATGGGAAACAGCCCCGATCCAAGTCTGTCAGTTCCACAAAATTTGCGGAAATGCAGAAAGCCATCGAAGGCTTACAGGCCGACCTGGCCGCGACCAAAGGACACCCTCGGGCGAGCACAATACCTTGCTCGCCACTATCACCGGCGATCATGGCGGCCGAAATACAAGAGAAAGTGGCGAAGATCCGACCACCAATCCCCATGTTCGATGTTGAGTCTGACCCACATGTCCATCTCAGCAAATACTCAGACTTTATGATCGCCATGGGTGCCACAGATGCGATGTAGTGCCGATCATTCCCCATGACTTTGGGTGATCGGGCACATAGATGGTTCTCAATTTTGCCCGCTGCGTCCATCTCATCTTTCGCTCAATTGGGACAACAATTCCTGTCCCATTTTTCATCCATGTGTGCTTTTTGTTTTGTTGCAAAACAAAGGTTGGCACATTTTTCCCAACTAAGAGGTGAGTCTGATCGAGCATACATCGAAAGATTTGATAAATGTTTGTATGATGGGGCCCCAGTTGAAGAGGATGCCAAGATCCTCGCGGTGGTCGGAGGCCTGACCCTGAATACTGACATGTGGAAAGCCATGCATCAAGACTGGCCGAACACATATTCAGAATTCCGAGTCAAGGCGAGCAGCCAAGATCATAGCCATGCAGGATCTGCTCGCCCAGCCACGATTGGGTCAGGAAACAACAACTAAGAAAGTTTTTGGGAAGAAAGTGATGAATGAGGGGGGGTACAAACCCCCAGGCTCTTTCAAACCATTCGAAGAAAGAGCAGAAGCAAATGCCTTATGAAGTCTTCTGGGCGTTTCAGCAGAAATAATTTTTAACCAAATCAAGGATCGGGACATGTTAGATAGGCCTCGAAGAATCATAATGGACAAGCATCGGCTTAATGCTTCCAAATATTATAATTATCACGAGTACATCGGGCACAATACAGAAGATTGTCGCGATTTACTTCGTCAACTTTGGAAGCTATACGAAGATAATCGTCTTACCCAGTTCCTAAAAAAACCGGCGAGCAGAGGCTCCCGAATAGAAAAAACAGAAGATCGAAAGGGTAAGCGTAAAGCCGAACAAACATCTGACAGTGATCCTGAAGAATCCCATAAGAGGTCTGAAATACCTAAAAGAGAGCCTCCTACTATGGGTAGAGGTCGAGAAAGTCAAGAGATCCACATGATACGTCCTGAATATGGACCAGTGGGTGGATGTTATCAGGCACCAACATTATCGAACAGACGAAAGAAGATGGAGATGCGTGCCATGCAAAGCATCCATCAGGTGAAGGTGGCGAGCACATCAGCCAGCACGCCACCCTCTCACCAAATCATGTTCTCAGAAGATGATCTCGACGGTATAATCACCCCCACAATGACTCAACCATCAGTGCTCGTCTCCTCGGGTTGAAGGTGCACCGCCTCCTGGTTGATACCGGAGCATATGCGAACATTTTGTTCGTCAACACTCTGCACCAAATGGAAAAGCAAGTTGGGGACTTGAGTAGCTATATTGAACCATGTGATCATACCATTATGGGTTTTGGGGAATCTGTAACCCGACCCTATGGTATGATTAGGTTAGGAGTCGAGTTAGAATCAACTCTAAATCCGGAGATCCGACGAACTAGAATGCTAGATTTTGTAATCGTCGATGCTCCGTCTACTTATAACGGGTTCCTAGGTCGCCCATTTATTCAGGAATTTAAAGCGGCATGTTCTACTTATTATTACTGTGTCAAATTTCCAACACAAGATGGAACGGGTAGCATAAAAGGAGATCAAAAGAAAGCTCGAGATTATTTGCTATCATGTGCACCAGAAAAACAAAATATCGTTAACATGATGGAGCAAACATGGGAGATCGGAGAGTCAAGCCAACAGGCAAATACGCTGCCAAAATATCCTTTGACGAGCACAAATTTGACGAGCACAGCTCCTTGCACGAACACAGGAACTTCGAACACATAGTCCAGAATGGTGACTCATGTCCCAGATCTCCCAGATTTAATGAATATTGATCCGCCAAACGAGCTACCGGACCTAGAACCTCGCGTAGGTTTTGAACCTATGGAGGTTGATGATGAACACCGGGGGTCGATCCAAGATCCTCGGTGGAAACAAAAAAGAAAGCGAGCAACACCTGTCGAACAACTGGAGTCTATCAATATCGACCCGAATAGACCTGAGTTAGAAGTGTTCATTGGTTCGGAATTACCTGAACCAATTCGAACATAAATGATTGCTTATCTTCAAGCAAACTTGGATGTGTTCGCTTGGTCGCACAAGGACATGGTTGGCATTGATCCCAAACATGCATGTCACTCCCTCAACCTTGATCCAACACAAACTCCAGTTATCCAGAAGCGCAGAAAGTTTAGTCCGGAAAAGTATGCGGCAATGAACAGTGAAATCAAAAAGTTGCTCGACAATAAACTGATTCGAGAAGTAAAATGCCCAAGATGGCTTGTGAACCCTGCGCTCGTCTGCAAGTCCAATAGGTCTTGGAGACTATGTATTGATTTCACTTATTTAAACAAGGCATACCCGAAAGATAATTTCCCGATGCCGCATATCGACTATTTGGTGGATAATACAGCAGGTCATGAGCTCATGACCTTCATGGATGCTTTTGCTGGTTATCACCAGATACCCATGCATCCGGACGATCAAAAGAATACGGCATTCTGTAGTGAAAAGAATATGTACTGTTGGCAACGCATGCCATTCGGATTAAAGAATGTCGGGGCAACATATCAACGTTTGGTGAACAAAATGTTCGACGAACACATCGGCCGAACAATTGAGGTATATATTGACGATATTGTGGTAAAGAGCGAACACAAGGAAGACCACATCACCCACCTCGTACAAACGTTTGATATACTCAGGGAGTACAACATGAAGCTAAATCCGAAGAAATGCAGCTTTGGGGTTCACTCAGGAAAATTCCTCGGACATATGGTCAGTCAACGGGGGATTGAAGCGAACCCATCAAAGATTCAAGCCATGCTCGATATGTAGGCCCCCAGGAGTGTGAAAGAGGTCCAAAAATTAACCGAACGTTTAGCTTCCATAAGCCGGTTTATATCACGAACTGGGGACAAATGCAAACCTTTCTTTGATGCATTAAAGAAAGGAAAATTCCAGTGGACCGAGCATTGCCAAAATGCATTCGTATCATTGAAGCAGTACCTTGCAGATACTCAGACACTGTCTAAGCCTGTCCCAGGCGAACAACTCTATCTGTATCTTGCTGCATCCGAGCATGCAATTAGCGATGTGCTCGTACGAGCAGAAGGGACGACCCACTTGCCCATTTACTATGTAAGCCAAGTGCTCAGAGAAGTCGAGCTCTGGTACCCTCCACTAGAAAAATTAGCATATGCTCTCGTTATGAGTGTTCGAAAATTGCGACCATACTTTTTTGATCACTCAGTCGAGGTACTGACCACATTCCCATTGCGACAAGTCCTCCACCGACCAGACACTGCAGGCAGATTACTCAAGTGGGCGGTGGAGTTAGGACAATTTGGCATTACGTTTGCCCCACGAACAGCAATGAAGGGCCAAGCTATGGCCAAGTTTATGGTCGAGTTGACATATCCACAAATGCCCGAAAAAACTGTCGACCAACCATGGCATATGTATGTTGATGGCTCATCAACAAGTTCAAGAGCCGGAGCAGGCGTAGTTCTAATCAGCCCAACTAGACAAACGTTCACAACAGCCATCCGTTTTGATTTCCCAGCTACAGATAATGAAGCTGAGTACGAAGCTTTGATCGCTGGACTACAGATGGCTATGACAATGGGAATTCAGAGGCTGATGATTTACAGCAATTCTCAAATAATCGTTTATCAAGTAACTGGCGAGTACGAAGCCCGAGGTGAACAGATGGCACAATATCAACAACTAGCAAAGGAGTTGCTCGAGCAATTCGAACAAGTTTTCATAGAACAATTACCAAGATTAGGTAATTCGTTCGCTGATGCTTTGGCACGCCTGGCAACAGCAGAAGGAGTGACGAACACAACGGACATTGTGGTCATCACAACTTGTTCGCCATCAGTTCCTAGAGTTTTGGTCGCCCATGTGACAGGCGAACAGGAAACCTGGATGACTCCAATCCTGAGTTACTTACAAAAGGGACTTCTCCCTGAGAATAAGGCACAAGCTACTCGCCTCAGATTACAATCTTCTCGTTATACAATCTTGGATGAGCATTTGTACAAAAGAAGTTTCCCACTTCCACTATTGAAGTGTATTACTCCTGAAGAGGGTCATAATTCTGGAGCAAATCCATGATGGAGTATGCGGAAACCATACAGGTGGGCTCGTCCTGGCACACAAAATAATCAGACAAGGTTATTACTGGCCGACCCTAAAAAAAGACTCGCTCGCGTATGCTCGCGCGTGCCACAAATGCCAGGTACATGCCCCACTTATTCATAGTCCACCTGAGGAATTAGTGTCAGTTTATAGCCCACGGCCATTTGCTAAATGGGGAATCGATTTGATAGGCCCATTTCCTACTGGCACGTCGGGAGTAAAATATGTTGTGGTTGTCATTGATTACTATACTAAATGGGCGGAAGCCGAAGCCATAGTCAAAATTACCGAACAAAGAATGTCAAACTTTGTTTGGAAAAATATTATTTGTCGTTTTGGGCTTCCCCAATCATTAGTAACGGATAACGGCAAACAGTTCGATGGAAGTGAATTCCGACAAAATTGTGCTCGCTGGGGCATAAAGAAGCATTATTCAACTCCGTATTATCCCCAGTCAAACGGACAAGTTGAAGCCGTTAATAAAATTATCAAGCATACCCTCAAGGCCAGACTTGATAATTCCAAGGGGGGAGGATGGGCTGAAGAGTTGCCCGAAATATTATTGGCCTATCGAACAACTTTCAGAACATCAACTGCGGAAACCCCGTTTGCCCTGGCATTTGGTGCGGAAGCTGTTATACCAGCAGAAATAAAGATTCCGAGTCATCGAACAATGACTTTTGGAGAGCACATCAATGACCAGGCGCTTGCCCTGAGTGCAGACCTGTTAGAAAAAAGAAGGACGGAGGCTGATTTCAAGAATGCCATGTATAAAAAGAGATCAGAAAAGTTCTATAACTCCAAAGTTCAAACACGCAGGTTCAATGTGGGTGAGCTGGTTTTAAGACGAGCAATGGGGGTATCAGGTGGTGTGTTCGGCCGAGCATGGGAAGGTCCATTCAGAGTTACAGAACGTCTTTTATACGGGGCATATGATTTGGAAGACCTGAATGGAGTCCCATTGTCCTACTCGTGGAATGCGTCAAATTTGAAAAAATATTATCAGTAATGACGAGCATAATTGGCCGAACATAATCAGCCACACAGCTGAAGCGAGCACAGTTGGCTGAACATAATCGGCCACGTAGCAGAAACAAACACAAATGGCCGAATATATTTAGCCATTCAGCTAAGGCGAGCAGAACAATCGTGAAAGAAGAACACATTATGTTCGACACAAATCTTCTAGAAGAATGCTGGCCAACACTATGGAAAGATAGAAGATACGTGTCAAAATAAGTCGAGAAGTGGTGGCAAACAAAAAAGGAACGTGTCAATCTTTGAATGAGAGCTGGCAAAAAATCCGAACAGATGTCAAAAAGAGAATTCAAAGCGGACAAATGTCAAAAGGAGGATTCAAAGCTAGAAGGCCAACACCAACTAGCTATGCTAGCACCAGCTTGGGATAGTACTATAAATAGAGGCATATTGATAGCTGAAGAAAGCAGAGAAGAAACAGATAAAAAAATATATACTACAGTTATCGGAAGAAAGTTGGTTCAATATGCCTCCAGACGAAGAATCCAGCACTCGATTCAGCTATCATTCTGCTAAATCAAGCATCTGTCCTAGTACGAGTTTTATACCCCATATGACACTCCGAGCACAGGTTGAAGCTCGTTACGGACTCAAGATGCTCGGTAGAGTCATGGTTGCCACTTCACGTTACTCACTGCTTATGCAGTAGTAGATCACTAGTCCCCTATGCATCCCCAAAATCTCCTCCGAAGGGGAGGGATGTCGTGGTATCCGCTTGAAACAACATGCGGATGTTAATGCTCAGGCATCTACTGAAGGGGACAGAATGGTGGAAGCTGAGGATTTTGCTCGCGCCTGATATAGGCGAGCAGGCTTGCTCGCCACATGCTCATGTCCGCCGCTGCTTGCATAATCACAATTTGTCCAGGAGGGACAAATGCTTATGCTGCTGTTGCTTGAGCATGTTATTTAAAGAAGGGTAGACAGGATGATGTGCCACATGCTTGTCAACATCAATTCCGCGGATAAGGTGAGGCCAGTTCGTGTCTACTCAAGACAAGGTTTAAATTTAAAACCATAGTCTGATGTTTATAGTTGTGTAATAGACAGTCTTCTTCAAATGTAAAGGTTGTAATAGAATACAACGTGTTGCAAAAAAATATTTTTGTTCGCAAAGATTTTCTAGTTGAAGCCTATTAGAGGTCGCACCTAAGCCGGACGGCCCGAACAAAGACGAACGAGCCCAAGTCTATGTTCACCTGACGAACGAGTTCGTACTATGATTCCCGCAGTAAAAAGCGAGTAATGGGTACGCAGTCGCAAAAGATGACTCGTACTTACAGATACCCGTAGCAAAAGCGGGTGATGAGTGCGGGGTCGCAGCTAAATAAGACGGCCCTAGTACGAAGTGATCCCGCCTAAATAAGACGATCGCGAACCAAGAAAGGGGGGGTTCATAAAGTTAACCCATCTAGTCGCACCTAAATAAGACGATCAACCGATTGCAACATCAATAAGACAATCAAAAACGAAAGAAGTCAGGAGCGGCCATAGGCAAATACAATGTTCGAATTCATTAAGAAGAAAAGAGGCATAAACTAGAAAGCAACAAGGCAAACATCGAGCAACACAAGTATCAATGAATCATCAGCAACAACATTCATCCTCAACGATCAGGTTAGAGGAAACAGTTCAATATGCAATTCAACCATTCAGTTTTGAAGTTGTTCGAACAAAAGAGAAGAAAGCAAAAAATTACACAAGTACAGAAGAAACTGTTCGAGCAAAAATTGAAGAAGACAAAAAATTACACAACATTTGTTCAGTAAAGCAAGAATTATACTAAGGGACAAATTCATGGTTGGGGGTGGACGGAAGCGAAATGTCGAACAAATCATGCTCGGTCCCCTCAGCAACGGCTCCTCCAGCATGGTCAGGTCCAGTATGCTCGCCAGGAGGTACACTTTGCTCGGTCACAGGAGGTCCCCTTTGTTCGACCTGCACCTGATCAGACCCGGACTCAGCTCGGAGAGTTTGATCAGCAACATCAGCAATATTCACATCCGAGTCGTCTTCTCCATCCAGGATAGGATCATTAATCTCGATCCCTTCAGGAAGATTGGAGAAATCACACAGATCGTTCAAGTCAGACATCAGAAGGTTACGATCTGGTGGGTTGTCGATCAGGTAATGCTGGAAACTGGATATGAGTGGGGCAATTTGTTCTCCAGTGAGCGTGTGGCGAGCAGACCGGATGGCATCGGCAAAGGCACAAATGTAAGAGAAGTTTGACATGGAATCAACATACTCCTCATTGTGCAATCTTGAATTTTTTAGACCCAAAAGAGTGTTGGTCTCTTCAGCAATGATGAGTTGTTGGCCGAGCACATCCTTCTCACTTACCAGAACCTCGACGTCAGTACGAAGTTTACGAAGCTCGACATTCATCTCGTTCTGAACTCTCCGTATGCCGACCACCTCCTTCTGAGCAAGGTTTAGCTCCTCCCTTGCCTGGCGAGCAACTTCCTGAGCCTGGCGAGCATTCTCTTGAGCCTGGCGAGCATCCTCTTGAGCCTTATAAGCATCTGCTTGGGCCGAGGATATCTGACCTTGAGCCAACCTCAGATCATCCTGAGTTTTGCTCAGCTCGTTCACCTTCCCTTCAAAACTTTTGATCAAAGCTAAGTAATTCGCATGAAGATTGGCGCACTCAGCATACACTTTCTCAAGGATGACCAAAGATTGGCCCTGATGTACCAGGCCAAGTCGCATATTTTCCAAGGGTGTTGGACCCGTGGTGGTCTCTTCCAGCTCGGTAGTCCATGCTCGAATAGGGGTCTCGCACGCCTTCTGGACATGCTCGGGAATGCCAGGATCCTTGCGAACACTGGGCAAGCAGTAGTAGTTTTTCAAATTGGGCATCAAGGGCGCCAACCTGCTCAACCTACACATACACCCGGGAAAACAAACATGACAAGGCGAACAAAATTGATGAAAAGGGAAGTAAAGTGAACAAAATGTACATGTTCGCCCGAGCCGAATCCCATCCCAAAAATGATTTATCCTCAGGGGACCGGAGCTCAGGGTTCAAAGGGCTCCAAGTTCGGGGCCCAGCAGGAGGTGGAGAAGATGTGCCAACCTCCATTTCAACTATCTGCGCGACCGGACCGACCACGGCGGCGGCCATTCTGATCGCTTCGGTAGTAGGGGTCTGGGTTACCCTAACAGCATCAGTGCTCGTCTGAGCCTGTTCGCTTGGCGTGCTAGTCTGAGCTTGTTCGCTTGGCCCCTGCTCGTAGGTTTCCATCCCTGGTCTTTTTGGCGACAGAGCCTGTTCGTTCGCCCCCTACTCGGCCAAACGAGTAGTCCTTTTCGGTCGGCTCGATTCCACAGGGCCAGACGCAGATGCTCGGCTCACCCTGCTCGCTTCTCCTCGACTTGCTCGCTGAGCCTCCCGCTCGGCTTGAATTCGAGCAAGCTCCTGAGGTCTTTTTCTTCGTGCCATCTCGGTATGCTCGGATGTACTCATGGCAACAGTAACAGTAGGGAAAGCTATAAACAAAACAATTCATTATCCAAGAAAGGGAAACGGTGAGCAAAAGGTACTAAACATATGCAAATGCGAAAAGTAATTCTTACCAGCGGGATTAACAGCTACAAGATGGTGAGGGGGCACGAACAAGCCTCCTTTCTTCCTCTGTTCGGCGGAATTCAAAGTCTTCACAGATCGTTCTGAGCGAGACTCGAGATCAATTTGCCAGACGCTGCTAAAATAGCCGTCGTTGGTCTCTTTGTCCGTCGCAGCTGGAATTCCTGAAATGAAGAGTAAGTTAAAATCAGTTCAGGCTGAAGAACAAAAGACACAAAAATACTTACTGCGATAAACCCCAAAATCAGTGGGGATGTCCAAATGAGCATCTGGTTCGCTTCCAGAAGCCGGGCTCTTCCAATCGCCCCCAACGAACCAGAATTTCTCCTTCCAATCACTGATTTTGTTCGGCACATCCTCAATGATTTTGCACTTGGCATTGGCCTGCATGAACAACCATCCGTGTTCGCCCTTAGGACGGGTCAAATGCACTAGTCGAGCAAGATCAGCTGCTGAGGGATAATATCTGGGCTTCATTTTGCCGAACAAAGTCAGGAAGCTCATAATCATGTGCCACCAATTCGGCTTCAGCTGCGTGATGGTGATGTTCCATTCCACGAGCAAACGAGTGATAGCCGGATGGAGTGGGAATCGAAGGCCGGCTTCCATTGTGTCCAAATTCACAGCAACACAACCCTCAGGGGGCTGGTCTGCTCGCTCATCAGGACCCGGTGCCCAGAAAAAGACATCTTTGGGGGTTTCGTAATTTCTATACAGCTGAGCGAGCATATCTACATCAATTATGCTCGTAATCTTGCTCCCTGGGTACTCATTCTCAACTCTAATTCTATGGGGCTGTTCGGGCCAATCAAAATTATAACGAGCATTATACTCGTTATATGTTGGGCTATGAGGGACACCAACAGGGATATCAAGTTTAGTATTTTGCTCGCCGCCTATCCCTATGTTCGACTCATCGACATTCACAACCATCAAGATTTCCCCCCTCACATTAACATCAACACTATCTACAACCCCAGACCTAATTTGGGGTTGGGGCAAAGAATCATCACTCGAATCATCCAAAAAATCACTACGGGCTAAGTCCCTATCCAATTCGTTTAGGGCTTCATCAGAATCAGAGGAAAGAATGGCAAACGGCTGCCGAATTTGCCAACGAGACCCTGAACCCGAGACATTCATCTCTGGCGTGTTAGCATCACTACGGGGGATTCTACTGACAGAGGGGGAAGAGGAACTATGGTGGTCCGATTCTAGTGAAACAGAAGAGTTTGAGCGAGAAGCCATAATCGCAATGAGAGAAAGTATGCAATGGTTACCCGAGTAAGATCCTTCGCCGGAATGAGAAGCCCTCGCCGGAAGTTTTCAGACGTGAAAGAGATTGAAGATAGAAAGCAAGGAGAAGAAGAAAAGAAAGAAAAGAAATTGAGGCGGCGAAATGAGGTATTTATAGATATCGGATTCAATTTTAAAAATCTGGCACAGACTACGAAACGACGTCTACAATGGCCCAATCAGATTATAACAGCGGGGCCCCATGATGAATACAAAGCGACCCGGCTGGGGGGTATTGTTGTGTTCGATATAATTATTCAGCATTAATCGAACACGTAAGAGAGACATGTGTAATATTTATTAAAATAATCATGCTCGATGGACAAGTGTGCTCACCGCTCGCCGACCAAACAAGTTTGTTCAACCAGCTCGCCACTTGTCAACCAAGCGAACATACTCGCCTATGAAGTAAGTTTTGTTCGCCAGCTTGCCATTTACCAACTAAGGTTGTTCAACCAGACTGACCGAGCAAAATGATCCTGAAAAGAACATGATAAAGTCAGTCAAACTGATCAGATCAGGAAAGAAGGAATCAGATAAGCTGAGTCAAGTGATCTGAGGACTCAGACAAACCTGAGGGCTCGGACAAACCTGAGGGCTCGGACAAATCTGAGGACTCAGACAAGTCTGAGGACTCAGACAACCTGAATGCTCAGATATCCTGAAGGGTCAGTATGCTCGATACTCAGATATCCTGAAGACTCGGACATCCTGAGGGGTCAATATGCTCGATGAATAAGATATCCTAAGGGCTCAGACATCCTGAAGGCTCAGACGACCTGAGGGGTCAGTATCCTAGATGATCAGATATCCTGAGGACACAGACATACCCGATGCTCAGATATCCTGGGGGCTCAGACATCCTGAAGGCTCAGACAAACCCGAGGGGTCAGTATGCTTGATGCTCAGACATCCTGAAGGGTCAGTATGCTCAATGCTCAGACTTCCTGAAGGGTCAGTATGCTCGATGATATTCCGACATAAAATTGATATGGTTTAATGGGGCGAACAAAGCGGACAGCCGAGCAAAAGATTGATTTGGACGATCAAAAGAGTGCCATATAGACAAGCAAAAGCAAAGATCAATCTAGAAGATGAAGTTGGAAAGGTGGCAGCATTACATGAATTCTTGCATGGCCCGAAGTCTCCAGCTCATGCTTGCCAAACCAGCTCCTGTTTGTCGAAGTACTATAAATAGAAGAAAAAACAACAAGATAGAGGTTGAGAAATTTCCCAGAGGGGTAAGGTTCACAAAAAATTCGAGAGATCATCTATGCACACGGAAACCCTAACACTGATATACCAACTTTCCAAATCATCTTCATCCATAACAATTCATCTTCATGAGATGTATCAAATATTGTACGTGTAAAACTCGCAATACTACATCCCTGGCTTGGTATGCCCCCAGAGTAGTCATTTCTTTACGAACTGGGTCAACAAATTCATCTTATTTACAGTTTATTTTACACGTGCATGTTTTGTTTGTGAGTTGTCACCAAATTAGCCACATCATATTTCCCAAATAAAACGACTCGCAACACGTTGTTATATTGAAAAAACTTTATATCTTATGTAACACATATTAAAACATATCATAACACATAAATATTCATAAGGTAACATGGATCACAAGGTAATACATTGTTGTTCATATGGTAACACATGAGTATTCATATAGTATTACGACGATATGTAAAAAGTGTTACATATTACTAGAAAAATGTGTGTTACTACATGAACAAAAAATGTTACCCTGTGAAGAAAAACGTGTTACCACATGAACAAAACCAGTACAAGCGCGAAAAGAAATCGCCAGTCCAAAATTACAGATTTAAATAACAACTTGATGTGTTACAACATGAACAAAATAGTGTTATCCTATGAGCAAAAGAGTGTTACTTCATGAATAAAAATAAGTACAAACGCAAAAAATCATCAGTCCAAAATTACAGATTTACAGAACAGTAAATAATGCAAGAAACTCGCCAAAATCATCAGGCCCTCCCATTTTTTTCCAAAATTTTTACTATTATTTATATATAGTATTACAAATTATTGGTTGGGCTTTGAAAATTTAGTCCAGTGCCCATCTTTTAATTATGTATCATTAGCCCAATTAATAGGCCTGGACTTAGTCTAGTCAGCGACGACACAATCCTTCACACAAACAGACAATAATGCAAGAATCTCGCCAAATTACTTTCTTTTGTTTTAGGGTTTAGGGTTTAAGTTCGATGCGAAAAATTAAATATTTTATATCTCCACCAAATATCACAATATTACTAATTTACTGTTAGGAATAAGCTAGCAATTATAGAGAATTTGATATGAACAAAATAACAATAAAGGAACACAAATTTGGTTACCCAGTTCGTCAGGAATTACTACGTCTGGAGGCACTACCAAGCCAGGAGATCTACTATTTTCATGTATTTCGAGTGATAAAATGATACAATGAGTCAAAAGAGTATTTAAATGAAACCCTAGTTTGGCCCATCGGGGCGCTCGACTGAGCCCCGTGGTCGAGCAGATGTGCTCGACCGAGCTCCTTGGTCGAGCGCCTTGATTACACTGGATCCCGCCGTGCTCGATCGCCTTCTTCTGCTCGACCAAACCCCCTGGTCGAGTGCCTTGAGAGGCCTGCATCCCTTCTCCGACTCAGGCTCCATAACCCAACAATCTCCCACCTGGAGACTGACTCCAACTATAATTTGTCTCCATTTCAACGGTTTCTCTCACTGGTAGTAGTGTCGGGCCTTCATCTCAGTTTTCAAGGCCAGTTGAAGTCATGCATAACTTCAACTTCTCTAAAGTCACAACCTTAGTCAACATATCAGCAGGATTCTCATTTCCTCGGATCTTCATCAGTTGTAAGATCTTGTTCTCAATGAGGTAACGAATGTAATGATATCTCAACTCGATGTGCTTCGTCCTCGAGTGAAAGGCCGAATTCTTTGCCAAGTGAATAACACTCTGACTGTAACTATACAGAATACTATCCTTTTGCTCCTTCCCCAACTCACACGAAAGATTCTGCAACCAAACCATCTCTTTACTAGCCTCAGTAACTGCAACGTACTCTGCTTCTGCAGTGGACTGAGCTACGATCTTCTGCAACTTAGAAGCCCAAGAAATTGTTGTACCACCAAAAGTAAACACATACCCGGTTGTACTCCTCCTCTTATCAAGATCACTTGATGCCAAGTCTGCATCAACATACCCTGCCAATTTAGAGCCTTTGCCCTCAAAGGACAATGCTTGTTCCGTAGTACCTCTCAAGTATTTAAGGATCCACTTCACTGCCTCCTAATGCTGCTTGCCCGGATTACCCATAAACCGGCTAACAACTCCCACTGCATGTGCAATATCTGGTCTTGTACACACCATGGCATACATCAAACTGTCAATTGTTGAAGCATATGGAGTGTTTTGCATGTGTGTCCGCTCCTCTTCACTACTAGGTGAGTCCTTGTTGGATAGCTTGAACTGACTTCCCAACGGGACCCGAACCGGCTTTGCATCTTCCATACTAAATCTCTTCAGGATCTTCTTTATGTATTCAGCCTGTGAAAGATGCAACTTTCCTGCCACCTTGTCACGATTGATTCGCATACCTAAGATTTGCTTAGCCTCTCCAAGGTCCTTCATAGCAAACCTTTCAGACAACTGCTTTTTCAACTTGTTCACTTCTCGAGCACTAGAGTCTGCTATCAACATGTCATCAACATATAATAGCAAGATGATATAGTCATTGTCATACCTCTTGAAGTAGCAACAATGGTCAGCTTCGCACCTACTGAACTCAATCTCGTGCATGAACCCATCAAACTTCTTGTACCACTGTAAAAGAGCTTGTTTCAAGCCATACAAGCTCATTCTCAATTTGCACACAAGCTCACTGTTCCCCTTAGACAAGTATCCCTCTGGTTGCTTCATGTAGATGTCCTCATCTAAGTCACCATGAAGAAATGCTGTTTTTACGTCCATCTGCTCTAACACCAAGTTTTCTACAGTTACCAAACTCAACACTAACCGAATAGTAGTTAGTTTCACAACAGGAGTAAAAACATCAGTATAATCAATACCATGTTTCTGCTGAAACCCTTTTACAACCAGTCTTGCCTTGAAACGCTTTCTTCCATCCGCCTCCTCTTTTATTCTGTAAACCGACTTATTATGCAGTTCCTTCTTGCCCTTAGGAAGCTCAGTTAGCTCCCAAGTTCTGGCAAGTTTCCACTTGTCAACCTGCTCACTACGTGTAGCCTCTGCATAACATTCAAGTTCACCACCATCAGTCAACAATAAATAATGAAGAGAAGGTGAATACCTATCAGGAGATCTATGTTCTCTCAAGGATCTCTAAAGCGGAATTGTTGGTGGTGGTGTACTTGGTTCTTCCTCAACAATCTCCGGATTATCTTGAACCTCCTTGCTCCCACCTGAGTTCGTAATGTCCAACTCAACAATCTGTTTCTCAGAACCACCTGCTTTGGATGTACCCAACCTGTCTTTGTACAAAATCTGCTCATTGAACACGACATCTCGACTACGAATTATTTTTCGATTCTGCTCATCCCAAAAACGATATCCAAATTCATCACCGCCATATCCAACAAACTACACTTTACAGATTTAGCATCCAACTTACTTCTACTCATGTCATCAACATGAACATATGAAACACACCCAAATACTCGAAGAAAAGACAGATTTACCTCCTTACTCGACCAGGCCTCCTCTGGTATGCCATTTTCCAAGGGAGTTGAGGGTCCTCTGTTTATCAAGTAAGTTGCAGTGTTGACTGCTTCTGCCCAAAACATCTTTGGCAACCCACACTTTAATCTCATGCTTCTAGCACGTTCACATAGGGTCCTATTCATACGTTCTGCCACGCCATTCTGCTGAGGGGTTCCACTCACAGTTTTCTCCATACGAATTCCATTCGCCTCACAGAATTCTTTGAACTCACGGAGCTCGTACTCTCCACCATTGTCAGATCTCAAACACTTCACCTGGAGACCTGTTTCAGTTTCTACAAGGGTCTTCCACTTCCTGAAAGCATTAAAGGCATCAGACTTATTTTTAAAGAAATAAACCCATACCTTCCTCGTAGAGTCGTCAATGAAAGTCATGTAATATGACGCTCCACCAAGAGATGTCACTGGTGCTGGACCCCACAAGTCGCTGTGGACCAACTCTAGCTTCTGTTTCTTCAAGGTTCTGCCTCCCTTCGAAAAACTCACTCTTTTCTGCTTTCCGAATACACAGTCCTCACATAACCCGATGTCGACTGTCTTGAGGTCTGGCAGTTTACCCTTCGAACACATAACTTTCATCCCTTTCTCACTCATGTGGCCAAGACGACAATGCCACAAATCTGTATTTCCCTTTCCACCAGCAAGAGCAATGTTGTCCCGGGTGTTGCCTGTCATATACAACGTTCCCTCCTTATTTCCTCGAGCCATCACCATTGCACCCTTGGATATCTTCCACATCTTGCAACCAAAAGTCACCTTGTAACCCTCATCATCAAGTTGCCCCACTGAAAGCAAATTCCTCTTCAATCCAGGAATATGTCTCACATCTCTCAACTTCAAGATGGTCCCACTCGGTGTCTTGATCCGAACATCCCCCTTCCCTATGATTTCCAAAGGCTCATCATCCGCAAGATAAACCTTACCAAAATTCCCGGAAGTGTAGCCTTCCATTACGTCAGCCCTGCTGCACGAATGAAACGATGCTCCAGAATCTAACACCCAAGACTCCAATGGACTGCTTACACTCAGAATCAATGCATCTGAGTCATCATCGATGGTCGCGTTTGTTGAGTTTATATCCTTCTTCGGTGCATTCGCTGGTGTCTTTGCTGGTGCCTTGCACTGCCTCTTGTAATGACCAAGTTCATGGCATTATAGCACTCAACTTGACTCTTGTCTTTCTTGGGCTTATCTTTGCCCCTAGACTTTGATCTACCACGATTATATTTTCCTTTGGATTCTGATCTACCCCGATTCCCTGCATTCAAGGCTGATCCGGTGGCCACACCCAATTCTTTCCTGCGAATTTCTTCGCTCATGATCAGATCTCTCACCTCGTCAAATTTCAGTTTCACTTTACCTGCTGAAGCACTCACAGCCGTTACCGTCCCACTCCAACTTTCTGGTAAAGAAGACAACAAAATTAGGGCTTGAATCTCATCATCAAAATTAATCTCAACCGAACTCAATTGGGCTATTGTCATATTGAACTCGTTAAGATGATTGGCTACCACAGTATCCTCTGCCATTCTCAGGTTGAATAGTCTCCGCATCAAGTGAACCTTGTTCGCTGCGGACGACTTTTCATACATCTCCGTCAGAATCTCCAACATCTCCTTCGTGGTTTTTGCTTTTACCGTGTGTAGGGCAACGTTCCTGGATAGCGATAAATGAATCACACTCATTGCCTTTCTGTCCAGCAACTTCCACTCATCATCCTTCATGTCTTCTGGCTTTAAACCCAAAGGTTGATACAGATCTTTACCGTACAGGTAATCTTCAATCTGCAATTTCTAGAATCCAAAATTTGTTCCATCAAACTTCTCAACTGGCGATTTCCCTTCAGCCATCATAATTTCTCCCACCAGATCCTATGAACCCAAAGCTCTAGATACCAGTTGTTAGGAATAAGCTAGCAATTATAGAGAATTTGATATGAACAAAATAACAATAAAGGAACACAAATTTGGTTACCCAGTTTGTCAGGAATGACTACGTCTAGGGGCACTACCAAGCCAGGAGATCTACTATTTTCGTGTATTTCGAGTGATACAATGATACAATGAGTTAAAAGAGTATTTAAATGAAACCCTAGTTTGGCCCATCGGGGCGCTCGACCGAGCCCCGTGGTCTAGCAGATGTGCTCGACCGAGCTCCTTGGTCGAGCACCTTGATTACCCTAGATCCCGCCGCGCTCGATCGCCTTTGGTCGAGCAGAAGTGCTTGACCCCCCTGGTCGAGCGCCTTGAGCGGCCTGCATCCCTTCTCCGACTCAGGCTCCATAACCCAACATTTACAAGAATTTATATAGTTAATTAGCACATGCATATGAAGTATGAACTCACAACTTTCATTATATATATATATATAAAAAGACAAGATCGTAATCGATATATCAATAGTATCCTTTTGGATCTTTTACTAAACACAGATAGGGTCATTTACTGAGAATTTCATAGTCCATGAGTTAACCTGAAAAAAGTTTAACGCCCACAAACGTCTGCGCCTATTCATCAGCAATACGGCAAAAAGAGCAATCCCACACAGTTAACTCATGAATATAACTAGAAAGCTCATACCTACCGGTTAAACCAAACTCTACCTTCGATATATCAAGTAAAAACAAATCTTATATTTCACAAATGCACATGATAGTAGAGTATTGTTAAGTCAGGTCATGATTCAATACAAGTAATCTAGTCGACCATTGAGGCGGCGATCATCATAAAATAAAAATTTTAATACAGAAATTTAAACACAAAAATAATATACCTTAATGAGCCACTAGCATAAAAGTTTATGAACAATGATATTACAAGGTTACAAGGTTGCACACAAGAGAGGAATTTAGAGAGAGAAAGAGGGGGCGAGTCTAAACTCGAGCGTGCCTCTAAAAAAAATGCAAACCTATTTATAGGAGAAAGAGCCGGACATCAAACCCCGGATTTCAAAATTAAAAAGAAATAGTACGGAAAAAAAAAAAAAAATAAAAGGCAAAAAAAAAAAAAAAAAGTTTGAATAGTAATTACTATTCATGAACAGTACTTGGTCTGTAAAGTGACACATGCAATGAAGAATTTTATTCGTTGTTTTCAATAATCATATCTTGTACCATATGATTAAGTCCTCAAGGTTTTAAATCGCCATTAAAGAGACTTGCTTTTTCAGGAGCATAAGAGTCTCCTTAAATTTTGCCAATTGTTGACGATCATTAAATCATCCTTCATTTCTTCTATATGAACTTCAATCCATGGAATCCATTCTTCCAGAACTCTGATCTTCTTTTTAAGTATTTTAAGATAATTATTATTTTTAATAACATTATTTTCATTATCAATGAAAATATCAAAAGGAGTTCTCCAGATATTATAATGTAGTCCTCCTGTATCACTCAAGAAGTAGAATAACCTAGAACAGATTATTTCGTGTTGAATATCCCATCCTTCCGTTGAAATGGATGAAAAGAAATCATTTGGATAAGATCTTTCCATAATTACTTCTTTTCTTTAATTTTCTCTTTAAGAGAGTGCTTTAACAGGTCAAAGTTATCTTGTAGAGAGAGATCTTGGCAATCTTTGTTTGGATCCTGAGCGTCCTGAAGATCAAAACCAGATATCATGGAAGCATCATATTTTGAATCTGAAAAATCAATATCACCAAGCAGATCATTTTTAATTAGATCCATATAACGATCTATAATTTTCTTCTTAGAGAGAATACTTAAATACTTCTTAGAGTATTCTGAAAAGGAAGAAAGGGTATTAGGAGCATGGTCCTCAATATTCTTTTTATAAAAATCCATTTTGGATTTAATCCTATCAATATATTCTTGAATAGGTAGTTCATCGGAACCTGGAGAAAGAACATTAAGACTATTCCAAAATCTTGTTGAATAAGTTCTCCATAAATAAGGAATACCATGTTCTGTATAACCAAATTCTGGTTTCCATTTCTAGACCCATGGGAGTCCTGAATCAACAAAAAATATACAAATGGTTTTACCACTTGTACTGTGTGACTTGAGAGAAGAAGATATTATAGAGTATTCTTCTAATAGAGGTTTGACCTCTTCTGGCAAAATATTTGTCATGGCACCAAAAATCTCCCACCAGGAGAAAAACCAATTAGGAATTTGATTCCTTCCAATATTCTCACACAATTTTATCAACCAAGTATGAGAATGTTTGGGATTGTGATAAAATAAAGTTTTATAAAAACTTTCAAGATAATCCCAGTAACTGTACTGGTAATTGACTTTATTGACTTCATTCAACATCTTCCTTTCAGCCAAAGGAGAAATACCTCATTCTTGAATGGAGATTATCTTCTTAATAATGACCTTCGAGTAATTAATGATATTACCCTTAACTGGGAAATGTTGAATTTCCACACTTCCAAGACTAATAAGGATGTTTTCATAGAAACCTCTAGTCTTATAAGATTCAACCTTCCATCCACAATTCGGGATGTGTTTTTTCCATAAGAATCCATGGGGATTCTTTGAACTTTTCATCATCATCTTCAATGTGAAGAATTAATTCCCTCTTAGGAGAATCAAAATAAGTATACTCTTTCTGAACAGCTGAAGCATATGATGCTTTATCAACAAATTTTGAGGAATTGTCCTCAACAGAAGTATTTTTCCCATGCTTCTGTTTTAGGAATTCTTGAAATTCCTTATGCATGTTTTCATCATTAGACGAAGAGGAACCAATACCAGAAATAGTCTGGTTAACTAGGGATTTATTTCCTCGTTGGAAAATAGGAGGATTGCCTCCTCTGCCTCCTCTTCCTCTGAAAGAGGAATAGGAATTTCATCCAGAGTTGCTCATATCTATCATGAAGAAATAAATTTACGGGTTAAAAAATTTGGAAGATGATTATCTTTTCCCTGCTTATGAATGATGTCGAAATCAAAATAAGCAAGATGTGATTGCCATTGGGCAAATATTTGTTTTGAAACATTATGTTCAAAGTCTTTTAAAAGCATAAAAGTAGCAGTTTTACAATCAATATAAATTGTAAATTTCTGATTATATAAATCATCTTGGAATTTGAGAACACATTTAACGATAGATAAAATTTCTTTAATAGTGGCAGAATAACTCTTCTGGCTATTATTCCATTTACCGTAATAAAATCTAATATATAATCCGTTTTATTATCAGGATTAATTTGTTTCAAAATACCACCATACTCCAAATCTGAAGCATTAGTTTCAACCTTTTTTTTTCCATGATGGATTAGCAAGCATAAGATAAGGAATATTCTTAACCTTATCTTAATTTTAACAACAACCTTAGTATGATTATCATTCCAAGGAGAAGAATTTTTCTTAAGCCTATCATATAAGATAGCGGAATCTTCAGCAAGATTTTTAATGTAAGAAGACACATAATTAAGACTTCCTAAAAAAATTTGCAACTGAGTTTTATCAATTATAATATCAGGGAATTTATTACCAAATTCAATACTTCGTTGAATCGGGATAATATTACCTTTGTCAATCACATGACCAAGAAATTTAACTTTAGTTTGAAACAAAAACATTTTAGGTTTTGAAATAACCAAGCCATTTTTAATGACAAGATTCTTGAAAATATCAAGATGTTTAAAATGTATTTCAATATCTGAAGAAAATATAAGGATATCATCAATATAAACAATAATAAAATCACTATAAGGATTAAAAATATCATTCATAATTTGTTCAAATTCTGAAGGTGCATTCTTAAGCCCAAAAGGCATAACAGTCCATTCGTAATGACCAAATGGAACATTAAAGGCAGTTTTTTATCTATCAGGTTGATTAATCTGAATTTGCCAAAAACCTTATTATAAATCAAATTTAGAGAAGACAAGAGCATTGACTAATCTGTCAAGAAGATCTTTCTTATTAGGAATAGGATGTCTAATCCATTTTAAAACTTTATTAAGAGGTTTATAGTTAATAACTAATCTAGGAACTCCGCATTTCTGTTCAGAATGCTTATTAACATAGAAAGCAGTACATGACCAAGGGGACTTAGAATGAGTAATAAGCTTCTTTTGTAATAATACAAAAGAAGATATTTCATTTTTGCATAACTCTAAATATTCAGGGTTCATTTGACAAGATCTAGACTTAGTCGGAATCTTGTTCTCTTTGAAGTCTTCCTCATAAGGAAGTGAAACTATATGTTTCTTTCTATCCCAAAAAGCATTACGAAAATCATTGCAAATATCAATAGAAAATTTATTATTCAAAATTAAGTTTGATTTTATCATGAAGCATAGGATTCTTTAATCTATCGTCAATAGTAGTAGAATTAAGCTCATCTTTAAGAAAATTGATTTGACAATTTTTATAATCGATTTGATCTTGAACCAAATTAAGAACCTTATGAATAGGTTTAGTAATAAGCTTAAAAGTAATACGTTTACCATTATAGGTACCTGTAATACCTCCTTCACTAACAAAAGTAAGAGGATAAATCTTATAAAGAAAATGAAGACCAATAATCATTTTACTAGTAATGTCTTCAGCAATAAGAAAGTCATTGAAAATGCAACAACCATCAACACAAACATAAACATTTTTAAGATTATAATTAATATTTAAAGGACCTCTACCTGCATGAGAAAGGGAGTGAGTAGTTTTTTAAAAAAACTTAGTAGGAATTATTCATATCTGGAAGACACTTAAGTCAGCACCACTATCAATCATAGCGACAAAATCTTTCTTATAAGAATTTTCTATAAGAAGAGAAATCTTAGTATACCATTTTTGAGAAATAATCATGTTAATAGTAGATAAATAATTTTTATTAATATTAACATTACCACTTGAATCAAAAAATTGAGAAAGAGCGGTAGAGCTAGTCTCAATATCATCAATTTTCCCTTTTCCTTTCAATAAGAGAGAGACGAATAGAAATGTCAGAATTTTGGTTCTGAAGAATCTTAACATTAGACTTAAGATTATTAATCTCATGAACTAAATCATTAATAGTAACATGATTATTATTAATATTCTTAAGGCGAAGAAGTTTTTCTAATTCATCCATATTATAATAATTACTATCATTCTTATTAGAAAGACTAGTTTTATTATTATTATTATCCTCATTTTTAAGAAGAATCATGCAATTGTTCAATGATTTTATCTCTTAAACTAGAATCTTTAATATGTTTAAGAAATTCTAGAACGTTGTTATCAGTTAAGACACTAATATTCATATCTTGAAATTGACTCATAAGCTTATAATAATCATTATCAATATTATTATCAGTATTACTAATACAATTAAGACAAGGTTTTCCAAGTATACAATCATTGCATTTAGTCTTATCAGACTTAACTGAAACATCATCATCAGAAGTAGACTCAATAGAAGAGCAGTCATTATAAGACTTTTCTGATTCTTAATCAATATTAGAATTCATAATAATTTTAAAAAGAGTTTCTTTTAGCTCGTCATTAATATCAAGATTTTTAATCTTATCTTTAGCATATCACTGATTAGCATAATGATTAGGCCTATTACACTTTTTACAAATAATTGTATTGTAATTTTTATTTAAAAAATATTTTCTTTTATTTTTATTATGTTTATAATCATGATCTTTATCCTTATCTTTTTTTCCGCTTATTATTAGAATAACGCTTTCTTTTCCTATAAGTAGATTTATGTTTAAAATCTCTTTTATTAGTATTAGGAAAACTATTTTTAGAATTAGGATTATCTAATCCAAATTAGTCACAGAATTGACCCAATTGTTTTCTTTCCAAAAGATTATCTTTTTTAATTTGATTTCTTAATTTAATTTCATTACAAAGATTTAATCCTTCCTGTATACAAGTACTTATGATTTGACCAAAAGTATAAGACTCATAAGCAATATGGTAAGAGTCTTTTCTAAGGACTTTTTTAATCTTTCATCAAACAAATAAGGAAGACCGTCAATAAACTTGTTCTTCCAAATATCCTAGTAACATTCTGGGATATCATAAATACGAGACAGAAAAGTATTTTTGTACCATCTGAAATCAGTTAGGGTTTTACACTTCATTTTTAAAAGAAGAGTTTTGGTATTTTCAGATTTATTCGTAAATCTACCAGTAAAATGTTCTAGAATAGTAAGAACAAGAGAGTAAACAACATTAGGTCTAGTTTCACCATCTTCAATTTTTACAGAAGAAAATATTTCCTGTTTGTTTAAAGGGTTTAAATAATTATCCCACCAACCTTTAAGTTGGCCAGTAAAACCAACAGTAATAGCCTGTGCAGTTTGTAAATCATTATTTCCACTTATTCTTCAAGCAGAACTATACATAAGCATATGATGGCATTGTGAAAAAATATGTTTATCACTACCACCATCAATATTCCATTCACAGATGCTTTTGCCAGAATAATAGGTATTAAAGAAGTTTTCTTGTTCTTCATGAAGAACATCCATAGGAGTGGGCCTTTTATAATAATATTTAGACAAATTTGGTTTATCAGCCCATTTCATTTTATTAATACTATTAGTATTATCCGGATTACTAAACTCAATAAGACTAGTAATGGGACTTCTTCGAAGTCATTATCTAAAACCGAAATATTCAGATTATCAAATTTGTCACTAATGATTTTTTTCAAAAATCAGACACAAAAGCTTTGATTTTGAAGTCTTTCAATTCTACAGGAGAGTGTATTGAAGAAGCAGTTTTAATAATACTATCTTTTTCGAGTAAATCAGACTTAATCTAAGTTTTAGTTTGAGATAAAATTCTATCTATTTTATCATGTAAAGAGATAATTTCTTCACCTAGAATAGACAGATAAATATTGCAAAAATTATTTTGCTCAATCATTTGATTAATATGTTTCACAGTAATTTGTAAAACACCATTCTCAAGAATCTTAGAGAATGGAAGGAAATTAAAAATCCTACCATTTCTTTCAATTTGAAACGGAACATGTGGAGGGTAAACAGATTTTTGTGTTCCTCCAGAAACGATCTTATAATCACGTTCAATAACAGATACATGGTTTATATAAAAAGTTTTAATAAACCAAGGAACATAATAAGTAATTTCATTATGTTGTTCACATAATTTATAAAAACTGTCAACAAAGTAACTTAAATCATTTTTTGAAAATGATTTAAAATAATAAATTCTAAAATTATCCCATTTAGAATTATTAAACTTATTATTAATATGAGCTCTAGTTGAAGAACCTTTAGAAAAATCTAAAAAGCTTGTAATATCCATAAAATTATACTTTAAAATTACAATCCAAAATTGTTTCGGGATCAATTCCATCTTTGTGGATGATATTATTTTCATTAATAATTATTCTTTCATTATTATAATATTTACAAAACGTATCTTCTATATAAGAAGAAGTAGAAGCCCTTGAATCAGAAGGTAATTCTACCTCATAATCTAAAGGAGAGATAAAAGAATGATTAGACATAGATCTAGAATAAGAAGTTGAATGTCTTCTTTGATTATTCTGAAAACCAATACTAATAATTCTATCATTACTTTGAGTAATATGTTGGAAATCACTATTAATAATAGGAATTTTAGGAACAGATTGTTCTATAATCCAATTTTCAGGGAAAATTATTTCTTCCCATTTAATGGATCTCCTGGTAGTAATGTTTGATTTACCAAAATTAATTTCAATAAGAATAGTCTCATTATTGTCTTTTTTAATTCTCATAAACATAGGATTTAGTGTAAATAAAGGTTTATAATAAATACGATAACAGATAGGCATGACTTCAGTACTTGGTATGTAATTATAACCATGAGTTTTAACATTTAATGTTAACGATTCAGAATATTACTATCAGTTAAAGATAGAGATAAATTAAGATATGCGTCAAAATAGACAGATCCTAAAGTCAAGCTAGACTCTATTATTCCCATAAGGGATTGTTTCCCGTTAAGGTTTCTGCCATCTCTAAGGGTAGCTATAAAGCTTTCTGGTAAACCATTTAAGATAAGCGGTCTAAAGGCAATCTGAACGCATCCAATATGTAAAAACTTATGAGTTCTTTTGTAAGGTAAAATATCATTTTTACTCAGTAATTTAATAACCATCTCTTCTTCATGAAGAGGTATAGAAGATTCAGTGGTTTTAACAATTTGTTTAAAACCTTTTTTTTTTTCAAAAGTTCCTCATTTATAAACCATATTAGGTTTAATAATTTGAATAGTTCATTTATTTAATAGATCTAAATTCTCAGGAATATCATACTCCTGAGTCATACTGTTTTTGACAGTATCTTTCAATCTGAATAGATTCATAAGAATCAATTTGTACTGAATCATTAACCATATAACAAAACATATATATATATATAGAATATACCTATTGGCCCCCTTCACCCGAGATCCTGATTTCGCCCCTGCCTAGGATCACGAGGAAGAAGAAAACGGGCAGCGCCGGATCTGAAATGGCCTTGGGCCTGACCCGCAAAAAATAAATATCTCTCCTATTTGGGCTAATTGTACATAAATTACACTATGCAATATTGCATACAAGTTTTTGTGAACTAAAAATATCTTAAAAGCCTAAATTTATAGAGTAAAGACAGCCCAAGAAAAAAAGCACCAAACAAGCCGAAATTCAAATCATAAAAGGCGCAAGTTACTAGCACCCCCAATATTAGGAAATACACCACTCGTTCATTTTTTTTTTAATTTTAATGCACAAATAAAATGTTAAGATTATCCTTGTCCCTTTTTGTAATCGTGCATCTTTTTTCAATAGAATTGAAACACTTACATTTTTCTCAATAGCAAAATGTCTAAACACGTGTTTTTTCCACAATTTTTAGGAAAAAAAAACGTGCCTAATATACATATATAAGTTTTAACTTTTCTAAATATAAAACTAAGTTGATGTAACTCTTTTTTTGGAAGTGTTAATTTGTTTATTTTTTTTTAAGAATATGATTGAAGGTTGGATAAATGTTTGTGATTGATATGTTTATTTTCAAATCATGCGAGTTCAAAAATTCGCACCTGACTCGTCGTGCCCAATATACATATATAAGTTTTAACTTTTCTAAATATAAAACTAAGTTAGATTGTAACTCTTTTTTGGAAGTGTTCGTTGTTTATTTGTGGTGTTTTAAGAATATGATTGTAGGTTGGATAAATAAAAGGTTTGGGTAGGATAGTAAGATCATGTTTATTTTCAAATCATGCGAGTTCAAAAATTCGCACCTGATTTTCTGAAATTGTTTTTGAAATTTCGGGTTTTTTATTTTTTTGAAATTTTTATTAGAGTTCGAAATTTTTTTTTTAATTTTTTATTTATTTTTTTTAAATTTGTTCCGAAAACACTCATTTTATTTCAAAATATTATTTTCAGTTTTTTTTGTTGAAAATCTTTGATAATTTTAGAATACTTTTCCGAGAAATCATGAAATTTTTAGAATTTGTTTTCGAGAATCAATCAAAAAATCGGCAAATCAGTTCGAATTTTTAAATCGTGAACTTTGTTCATTCTGTGGCACATTTAGGTGGCAACAACGACAACAACGGCGACCAGAGGCTTGTGTAGGAGACCAGAAATAGTTTCTTCCTTTGGGGGGTGTGTGCTTTGATTTTTTCTTTCTGATGAAATAAAGGGTTAAAATAGAAAAGGGTAATTTAGAAAATAAATTGGTGGTGTATTAATCTCATAAGGGGTGAACTAATCTAAGTGGTGTATTTCTAAAAAAGGGGGTGCTAATAACATGGGCCATCATAAAATAAGAGAACACAGCACAATTGGGCCTGAACCTAAATATCCAAAAGCCAAAATCAGTCAGGCCCAAAGGAAACTCGTGGACTACATGATTTTTTAAGAAATTTATTATTAATAGTTGTAAGGTTCAAATTTAAATAAATTTCACATGTATTCTTTAAACAATATTCTCCATCACAAATAAACATTAGGTTCAGTGATATTAATTTGTGGCGTGATATGCAAGTCAAATGATTGTAGTAAATAATTTACAGAGAGTATAGATTTCTGTAGGTAGTTTCAAAGAAAAAGCGACTTACACTCTTTAAATTGTATAAGAATATAATATTATGGCAAAGTCTTATATGTAAATTAACTTTATTATGCAATTAGTCTGCATTTTATAGGCTCCAATTTAAATTGAAAATTCGTTTACAATGTTATATGTGTAGGAATTCTCTCTAACCTTTTGTTAGGATAGAATTTTTCTTAAGTGTTTTTCAGGAAATACTTATGTCTTAGGCAGATGATAGTGTATGTCTTTTCATTGAAAAATACTCATTTAAGCAGATGATAGTGTGTGTCTTTTCATTGACAAATACTCATTTAAGGGGATTCTCAACTAATTTAGTGATTGTAAAAATAATTGCTTATTAGTAAATTAAAGTGACAAGTGTTTACAAATTTTATAAAATGTAAATATTGAGTGTTTGATAAAAAGAAGTTGTATAGAATAAAATACCAATGAGAAATTAGAAGCAAAGTACAAGCATATTCCTAAAAACTTTTAGATAATAGTTTCTAGGTGATTAATTTAAATAGAAGGACTCAAATACAAAACATTCAAATCTGCTTTTACATAAAATTCAATTAATGTAATTATATTAACTTATAATCTTCTCTAAACATCTCTTAAATGAGTGTATAAGAAAAAATCAAATTGTTTGTAGCATATTGATTTTTTATTAAAAAGGCAAAAAGTGTAGTAATGGGAAAATAGTGAAAATTGGATGGCAAAGAAAGGCCAGCGAAAAGCAATGGAAATCGAATTATGAACAAATCTGCATTAGTAAGCAGCAACTGGATGGTGGAGCATGGTCTTCTGCCAAAACGAGGAGCCTTTGATAGTATCATCATTGTTAATAAACTAAATAAAGGAGTCTTTGTTGTCATCATAACGCTGCACTTTGGGGGGGTTTGCAAAATTTATGTTGTGGATTAAAATTAGTGATCGTAATCTGTGTAAGAAAATCAAAAGAAAAATTAATAGTATTTGAAAAAAAGTTAAGACAAATTATTATATACACCATCATTGTACATAATGTATGTGATACAAATAATACTTATTTATGATATGGTGACACGTGTATAAAAAGTCTAAGATCGTGACACCTGGACGACATCCCTCGAGGGTACTCGAAGGAGCTCATGGAGTAGAAGCACCTCCCAAAAACTCGGGAAAAAATTATTAATATTTATTTATTCAAATATTCGAATGTATTTGAGTATATCTGAATTTTCTTGAATGATAAGTCGAAATATATAACTTATCCTTGAATTGGTCACAAAATCTCTTCTTTTTATGAGGAAGTTAGATTAAATTTGCTCCATATCTTCATTATTTTAGAAGAATATTCAAATAAATAATGCAAGTACTTTTATGTTGAGAATTACACAGCCTTGACCGAGAACATGGGCTTAGTTGAAAGAGGCAATGTGGATTCAGTCCAGTAGCTAAGGTGAGAAATCCGAGGGAAAGCAGTTATCTCCCAGGTATTATTTACGTGAGATTATCTTCATTTCACACACAATCATTTGGGAATATGCAAAAAAAGGAGTTTACGCAGAAAGAGATTTACGAAAATACTCATGTTCATACGAACATGAACATTATTATGTACTAAAATATCGGATTAGAGAATATGATTGTGGCTTAAGACTTTATTAACACAAACAAGTAATTAAATGGTGTATATTGCATTCATTGTATATGACTGAGAGTTAGAATAAATGTTCTTCATAAATGCAAGGAGTAAATTTGCAAGAGGTTTGGTATGATATAAATTCTCTCTTCTTTTGGGGTCATAAATGTCTCTATTTATAGTGGTGGAGAGAGTGGAGCTCACTCTCCCGAATTACAAGTACAATTGCCGAATAGGGGCTTGCAAAACATTAAATGCTAAAGATTCTATCTGATCTTCTTTTGGAGCTAGCGGGAGGTCGCCCGAGGTTTGACGACCTCGCGGACCTCGCTTGCACATCGATCTGCGCAAATCCCGAATTTGCAGGGAATTAGCCGTTTTAAGTACACTGAGCGGTCAATCAAAGTTGTCCTTCGCCGATTTCTCTCTGAACCAAGCATGGTTTAGGAAAGATATTATGTACCTAATCTTTGACATACGTCACGTCAAAGTTAATGCTTTGACCCTAGGAGCTCCCGAGGTCATCGACATCGGGGGAGATGACGTCGCTTGATAATACCTCGCGACAAGCTATGCGAGGTATGACATTTAGGAAAGTTATTGATCTCTCGAGGACTTATAATCGTTGACATGTGGGCTCGAGCCCACCTCGCGCGATATACACACAACAAACATAAATACAAATTTACATGGAGAGTAAGAGATTCTCTCAAGTACTATATATGAACACCTAAGAGAGTGAGATATAATGAGAGAATACATGAGTATCAGACTGAAATACTCTAATAGATGCGAGTTTCTAGATGATCATTGATGATTCCTGATGAAGACGAGACGAAATCCCTACAAGGGCCTTGAGAGTTTTGTGTGAGATATGTATTACGAGATGTATGATTCTTGCTCAATTCCCTACTGTAAGTTTTCTATTACTTGATCACGTCACTTGAGATCAAGAGAGACTTAATCGTATAACAATATTTCATGGATCAAGAGAGACTTGATCCATTTCTTCTGTTTATTTATGTTTCATATTTATATGATTATACAATTATCCCCGATTACCTAATTTGAGCGTCAGAGTGCCCGCGTCGGGGACCCTCTCAGCATGTTTGCAAGTCTAACTTAGGAATCACGCGGGAGCAATCCTAACGGTCCGTCCAGGGGTGCAGGATTGGAAATAACCTTGGCGGTCCGCCCGTCCAGGTCCGATTAAAGAGCAACACATAAGCTCTCATGATTACTCACCACTCTCGAGGTACTTGTTGATACTGGAGAGGGGTTCGTTCCCATTTGCAGCCCGCTGTCGTTAGGGGTGTGCAAAAGACGGTTTGGTGGACCGAACCAACCATAATATGAAAACCGAAATATAAACCAATTTTTTAAACCAAACCAAAACCGAACCATATTTGCAAAAACCGAACGGTCCAAAACCAAAATATTTCGGTTCGGTTCGGTCGGTTTGGTCCAAAAACAATTTTTTTTTTTTTAATTTTCAAAAGCAAGGACAAAAAGTATACATTTTTTTCATGATCTACGGTAAAAAAAAAACATATAAAAAACAATCTAAGCATCAATACAGTAGTAATTCTCAAAAGCTAAAAATAATAACAAAGGTTAAGCATTAGTAAGTTCCAAAAAGCTAGGCTCCACACCCCACGTCTTTAGTATCAGTACAATAGTCGTCTTAAAGCTTAAAATTTAAAACAAATAACAATTCCAAACAATCTCAAGTAATGAAAAATAAGCACAAGATTCAACTTAAATTTATAACGACTAGCTTCTGCCTTCTGCCTTCAAGATTTCATCACCATTCAATAGCTTTTGCCTTCAACAACTTCTACCTACACAATTTAAAGGAATAAATAAGACAACCCATATAAATTGAAGGTACAAAATTCATGCAAATATATATACATACACACTAACGGAATGAGCAGATAATGTATTACCCATTGCACATTTTGTAATAATATATTAGGGTACCTAGAAGGAGTACATAATAACTAATTGTCGATGTTTGACGATGACATGAGACCAACTTTAGGCAAATCTGCAATATAAAATGAACATAGTGTTAAAACAAATTAAATTACACATAAAAAAAATATAAAACGAATGTACTAGTGATTTAAATAATTAGGAATAACCTTTTTCAAATTTCTCAAGCTTCTCCAACTTTGAATCACTTACTTCACTTTCTGAATCTCGTAGCCAATCTTGAGTGCATATTAAACTCTCAACAAGTCTTGGAGTTAAAGAACTTCTAAAGTCATCTAGTACCCTTCCACCAGTACTAAATACAGATTCTTATGCCACCGTTGAGATAGGAACAACCAATATATCCCGAGCCATCTTTGCAAGAATCGGAAGTCTCGAAGAATTTGCTCTCCACCACATCAACACATCTAGCTCATCATCCTCAACAATGTCCTCATGCAAGTAGGTATCTAATTCTGTTTTCTTCCTTCCCCCACCACCAGTTTCTTTTCTCTGCTTCTTAAACCCTGCAAGCATTCCACGATTAGTACCACCAGTCAAGTTAGGGCTCGAGAGCGACGAGAGACTACCAATTGCATTTGCCTCACTTCCCGGTTGATACTTTTGATTATATTCTCTGAACAATTCTCCAAGTCCATTCTTCAAAGATTGCATCACATTTTCACCTTTTTCAGACCCATACATCTTACATAAAGAGTAGTTCAAGTTATCAAACTTAAGACGTGGATATAAAACATTCGCCCAAAAAATCATTTTGTTCATTTTTTTCGGATCTCCCCAATATTTCTCAAACTTTGTCATCATTGTCATACCCAACTGCTTGACAAATATATCATCACTCTTCTTCCATTCATTCAAAACACCACACAATTCACTAATCTCATTAAAAAAATGAGCTAGCAGTGACATATAATGATCCAGAAATACGTAAAGTCAAATCATAAAAAATCTTCAATAAATCAGCAATCTTTCGAACACGAGTCCAATCAGCAGGTGTTGGATGCCCATTTTCCTTCAAATCAAAAACGTAATTCGATTCATCCATTTCATACTTTTCAAATGCTCTCTCAAATTTTTCAGTTGTTGTTATCATTACATAGGTGGAGTTCCACCTTGTAGCTACATCTAAGCACAAAGAGCTCTTGTTTTCTATCCTCTCATAATTCACACACTCTTTGAATTTATGAAGTCTAGAAGGGGAACTTCTAATATATCTCACAGCATCCCTCACACGTTTCACCGACTCATCAACATCTTTCAAACCATCCGTAACCACCAAATTAATTATATGTGCAATGCATCTCATATGGAGGTACTTACAAGCTGCGACACCACCCTCCCAATTTATCATCCTCTTTTTCAAATGGGTCATACATGTATCATTTGAACCGACATTGTCCATAGTTATGGTGAATACATTCCTCAACCCCCACTCTACAAGACAAGTTTCGATTGAATTTCCAAGTAATCACCCTTATGAATAAAGACTTGCACAAAATTCAAAACTTTCTTGTGTAACGTCCAATCGTCATCAATAAAGTGAGCAATAATGCACATGTAATTCATCCTTTGCACAGAAGTCCATGTATCAGTGGTAAGACTAATTCTTTGACAATTGTCTTTCAAAAAAGACATCAACGTAGACCTTTCACTAGCATATAAATCAAAACAATCACGTGTGATAGTCCATCGAGAAGGAACAATAAACCTAGGACATGCTTTCTTCATAACATTCCTAAATCCCTTCTTTTCTACAATTTTGAATGGCACTTCATCTACAATAATCATGCACGCAATGGCTTTCCTAATTTCATCATAATTATATTTCCAAGTAGACAACGCACCTACTTTAGCACCACCATCTTGTTTTGTAGGTTGTAAATTTTGCATTGAATGATGGGGTTGTTCGTTGTTGGAGTTGTTCTTGCACACCAATATATGATTACGAAGCGATGTAGTACCAGTTCTTTTGGACTCATATTTATAAGTTTTAGAGCAGTCCATGCACCTAGCTTTATAAGCGATGCCATTGTCATCCTTGATCTTCTCAAAGTATTCCCACACCTCAGAACGTTCTTTCATTTATTTCCTATTCCATGTTGATTGTCCAGTTGAAATATTTGAAGGTTGAGCGGGTTGTTCTTGACCCCGTTGCTTTCAACAAACTCGTCTTCTTCTCGCGAGTTTGACATTTATAAAGAATATAAAATTGATCAACTCTCGATTCAAGTAGGTTTTAAATTCCTCAGCTTTTATATGACTGTCTATAAACACACATAAAGAACAAATATATCTAGAATTTCAAATGGAAAAGGCAACATGAGCAATTCAAAGAACAGAACAGAACAACAAAAGACAGGTGTAATGAATATATACATTTGCTTTTGATAAATGGACAGGTGGTTGTAAAACTAAAACATTTGACGGATAGTGGAGCGTTATATATACATGTATCTGTCTATGGAGATTGTTGCCGATGATTTCAGTTTTGAAGAAAGTCTTTTTAGTGAGCATACAGAGTATTTATGTGTTTAGGTTCATTTAGAGAGATTAGTTTATTACCCAAAAGTAATTGGATGAATCAAGGTATAAATAATTCCCGAGCGTGAAGGTAATAATAATAAGCCATTAAATATGAAGTGTGTTCATCAGAAAGAGTATGTACAAGTGTAATTCATACTTTCATATTGTTCAGAAGATGCATAAAAATTAGTTATTCAATTTTGTTTATATTAATTTGATGTAATACGTCTTTGCTTTTTAATAGTAAAAATCGCTCAATTTGTTGAACATTTGTTGAACATTCGATTACAAGTAAAGCTTGCTTGAAACTCGCTCAATTGCCCTCCCAAATTCCCCTGTATTCTGGGTAATTAATCAATTTGTTTAATAAATCTTGTTGTTCATGTATGTATATGTATGTATATCTTTATCTACAAAAGTTGAAGATGTAAAAGTGATTAATCAGGATTCATGGGGAAGCTGTGATATCACAACAACCGAACCACTAAGTGCTATTACAACTCTCAAGCCCCTCAATTACCCCCAAAACCAATCTTCTTACTGCCATTCCTAAAATCATTGAAAATTACACCACAATTTCTTAAGATAATCAAAATTAGCAAAAGGGCGAAACTCAATATAAAGTCAAAATTAAGCAATTTCTCTTACGGATCTGAGTATCACCGATAGGGTACATGTAAAGAGACACATAAAGGGAGTGGAGCACCTGAGGGTCAATCGGCGAGAGCTGCCACAGTCACGAGAGGAATAGGGGCCGCCATCGGCCGGTTGGAGATTAGGGTAGAAACCCTAAGCGTCGTCATCAATCTGACTGTGAGCGGTTGAGCGCCGCCGAGTGATCGAAGCGTGAAGAGCGAACGATGGTGAAAGTGAAACCGTGAAAGTGACGAAAACTATTAACCGTGAAAATTTGAAAATTACATTAGGTTTTAAGATTTTAACTTTTAGGAAATTATATTTCGCCGGTTCGGTTCGATCGATTTTTTACTAGTAAAAACCGAAATCGAACCAAAATAAATAAAATTCATTTTTAAAAACCGAAAATCGAATCGTAAATTGAAATTCGGACCGAATTCTAAATTTCGGTTTAGTTTGGTCTGGTTTTACGGTTCATACCAAAATTTGCACACCCCTAGCTGTCGTCTTGAAAAATTATCGATCCAGGTCTCGGGTTCAATTTTTGTAGGTGTATTTATTTTGCATCTATCAACCACTATTATTAATGTTTATAAGAATTAACGCTTTGCAAATAAAATATCGATCCTTCCAAATAATAATAATAGTGATGTACGATGAACATAATGCACATAATATCTTCTCTAAATAATAATATAATTTTATGTGGTGTAAATAAAAGGAGAAATAATTATTTCTAATATTAGAAAAATAATAATATAGGATTTAATACTAAAATATTTTTAAAAAAATTAAAATTAAATTAATTACATAATTATCACTTTAGAAAATATTCAATCTAATTCGAAACGAACACATTTTTACAAATATTCAATTAAATACATGACAAGGAGAGCACAAGAGAAAATATTGTACTAAAAGAATACTCCCTCTGTCCCGTGATAACGTGCACGTTTACTGTTTCCACGTGTTTTTGCGAGCAAATTTTTTATTATTATTTGAAATGATAAAGTATTTTTTAAAGATGTATATAAAAGATAAGAGGTAGATCTATAATACACCTTAAAAATCACTTTATCATTTAAAATACTAATAAATAACTCGCTCACTAAAACTTGGTAATAAAGGTGATATGCACGTTATTTTGGGACGAATGTAGTTTCATACACCCCATAGCCCATAGGTCAGTATATGTATACTATTAGTATTAATGGGGAGGATATTGATATGCGACAAAGATTATAATATAGAAAAATAAAAAGGTACCAAATCCTCACAAAATTCTACACCCCTTCTCTACAATTATACTGTGAAACCCAAGACAACGCCACATGTAGCGCACATTTAGATGTTGCCCTTGTATGAAATCCCCATTTTACCTTCTCATCCTTTCCCCATTTTGCCCCTCACCTTCTTCCAAATTTACATAACACTACATGCATTTGGGTTCTCATCACTGAATATCTGTGGAGGGTAATTATTCATCTCTTGCACAAACCTCTGATGATACAACTGGTAGTTTTGTAGGTTGTAATTGTGCATCTCAATCCTCTTCATCTCCATCTTGGGATCCGCCGCCGCCTCCTCCGGTTTTGCCGCCGCTCCTCCGGCGGGGACGGGAGCAGCGCCGCCTTCTTTCGGAGGTCCTTCCGCTTTCTTTTCGCCTTCCTCTGCTTTCTTCTCTTCTTTCGGTTTCTCCTCGTCTTTCTTGATGGGATCCACCTTGATGATCGTCGCATGTTTCCCGGTTCTTTTGAAGACGTAATCTGCGAGATCTTTGGGTTCGAAAACGCCTTTCACGGTGACTTGTGAGCTCTTCAGATCAGGCTCTGCACTTTCAACTCCTGCATAAAATATCCCAAATCAGAAAAGTGCGGTGCAATAGCATTAGTTCTTACAAACAATAGTATTAGTTCTATGGAGTGCCAGTGGGATTCAATTGAAAATAATATAATTCAAATTTAAGGAATTAAACAGAATCTTGAGAATTAATTAAATATAATATTCTATATAAAGAATGTACAGATAAGAATCCTGATTTTTGTGTTTTCTGACCACACTTTAGTAATAGATGACAACAAAATTAATGGGCTTTTGCAAACACAGCTAAAAAGGAGGTCAAAGATTGTAAAGATATACAGCAATTATATACAAGAAAAGGATCATTGAAATGCAATTTTCTTTTTTCGGAAAATGGGGATGGAAAATTTATGGAAAAGGATATAAAGCAATTAATGAAATGGGAATGGAAAAGAGGAAGGCAAATTAATCACCTTTCATTTTTTGAATGCGCCTTTTGATTTCTTCAGCACAAGCATCGCAATGCATGTACACTCCCAACACCACTGCAATCACACGAGGCTGCATTTGAAATGGTATTAGTTGTTTTACTGAAAGGTATTAGTAGTTTATCTGAACAGTATTAGTTGTTATACTAAAAGGTATTAGTAGTTTCCCCAACAGTATTAGTTGTTTTACTAAAGGTATTAGTAGTTTCCCCGAACAGTATTAGTTGTTATACTAAAAGTTATTTTAGTAGTTTCCCAGAACAGTATTTGTTATACTAAAAGTTATTTTAGTAGTTTCCCCGAACAGTATTAGTTGTTATACTAAAAGATATTAGTTGTTTTTCCCAGAACAGTATTACTTGTTTCTCATTCAAAGAGAGAGGAGAGAGAAACCTCCGGTTTTTTCTCTTCCGGTATGACCACCACCTCCTTCTCAGGCGGTTTCTGTCCTTCTTCCGGCGGCGGCGGCGGAAGAGGGGAAATAAGCTCGACGTGGCCGTGGCTCTTCTTCTGAACCCTCTCAAAAACCTTCGCCGGATCTGCCTTGTCACCTTTCACCACCACCTTACTCGTTTTGCAATCAGTTACAACTGCCTCCACCCCTAAAACCACCGCACCAAACATTTAAACCACATTTAATTTTAATAATTTAATTACACCAATTAATGCCGAATTTAAATTAATTGCCTGATTACGACATAACAAAACCCCCTGAAAAAAGACACATCTAATTTCAATTAATTAATTACCTTCAAACCCCTTTAGGCACCGCCGGACTTTTGTAGCACACCCCTCGCAGTGCATGAAAACCTTCAGAACAATTTCTTTCGGCGCCGCCGCATCGGATTTCTTCTCCACCGCTGGTTTCTCAGCCTTCGGGGCTTCATCCGCCGCCGCCGGTTTATTTCCCTCGACCGTTTTTTTCTCTTCCTGAAAATAACACACACATAAATTAATTAATGAACAACAAAATTTCAAAATTAATGAAAAATGCGAATTAGAGATTGAGAGAATGAGACCTCTCCCATTGGCTTTTCTATTTCCGGAAGAATTTGTGAAGAAACAGAGGAACACCTTGAGTGCGTATTTTTTACACACAGAAGAGTGAAATTGAAAATGTTTGGGGTTTATGAGATGCAGGGGCAAAATAAGTGACGTGGTTCTTATATAGGGGTACGTGGCACGTGCGGTGCGACGCGTATACGGCGTCGTTTTGGTGTGGGGTTATGTGGAATTAGTTTGGGTTACCCATAATGGCAGCGTGTGCAGATACTTTTTCCCATGACTAATCCGGTGTAATATGTTCCAAAAGTTTAAAAAGAAGAAAACAAATAACGAATTCCATTTGTAATATTCGACTTTCGTATTGTGCCGCGAAATTGCATTTTATGAAATTAGAAAAATTAATTTAGTAAAAGAATTGGAAGTTTCATCGTTTTAGATCATAAAACATGAGAAATTAGGAAAATATGGTGTGAAATCGACTTGCTGTGAGACCATATGAGACAATTACTCCCTCCGTTTCAAATTCAATTGAATATTTGTCAAAATAGTTCATCTTAAATTCAATTGAACATTTTTTTAGATGAAAATAAAATATTTTTCTTTTTGATTTATATCTTTCAAGCATCTTAATATTAACTGGATCGGGATCAAATCAGACTGAACACTGATTGATTGTCCAATCGTAAAGATGACTTTGGGTAATCAGATCGATTTCCGGTTCAGTCGATTTTTTAAAACACCGAGTACACCCAATATCATTAATTTTTCAACATTAAATTTAATTTTATCTCATTTAATTTAAACAAATGCAACTACTTTATCATTTAACCTCATAAAAAGCAACTTTATCCTATTTAATTATAATAAATAATGTTTTTCTTAAAACTCGTGTGTACAGTAAATGTTCAATCAACTATGGAACGGGGAGAGTATTATTATAATGTTGATCACTTTTAATATAGAGTGCGTCTCTTTTTAAAATTTTGTTTTAAAATGATATTTTTTTTTTTAAAGTTGTACATTTTATTTAATATAAAGTAAACTACTTTTTTATGATAACATTTTTATTTAAAAATAATAATGATCTCACCCAAGATATGCTCGAAAAATCACATTTTGAGTCGTGCAAAGTCCTTTATAAATTTGAATCTATGCACAAACTTAATAACTAACATATCTGTCGATTTTAAATCGATAGAAATCTAAATTTAATTATGAATATCAGAATATGTATTTTGGATTATGAGAATATAATTCGGACGGTTTTTGATACTATTAAAAATATTATTATATTCTTCTATATTAAGTAAATTTCGTGGGATGATGCAAAATAGTGTAATTTGATTACGGAAATTACTAAGTTGTTTACGTAATAAAATAATATGTCCAAAGAAATTTCAAGAGAATGGACAGTCCATGTGTAAGTGAGAATTATTCTAGACCACATTTTAACCGAAAGTAAAAATATAGATAATTATTTGGAAAAAAAATCTCTTATTCATATCTTGTACGGTATTTTTAGTGAAAACATTTGTAATAAGTATCAAATGAAAATAGTAGACGTTAACCAATTAATACTATTTAATGAATATAATTAATGTTATTTATATATATACTTAAATTACTCAATCTGGTACATATATGGCACATGTGTATTATCATTTCAAAATGATTTTAATAAAAAGGCTTTGAGATAACTACTATTTCTTCATTGGAGATCACATGTATCCGTTGATGGTTAAAAAGAGTAATTCATCTTTGCCACTCGAATAAGATTGTGAAATTAGTTTTTATGCTTTTAGTTTCATGCATTTATTCTTTTCTTAAAAAAATCAGACTTTGTTTAATTGTTTGACTTGCAAATGATATTTTTTCATGTTTTTATTTTGCAGATTAAATTTTCATGCATTTTGATGATTCCCCGTGGCGGACCCAAGATTTCAAAACTTAGGGGTACGATTGATAGATAATTTAAAAAGCATTTGTATGTATTGTCTTTAAATAAGATATGGTATGAGTTCAAGTAAAATAACAATTATAAGTTACAACCCCTATTTCCTAATTAAATTAGTAATCCACAATAAAAATACACTCACAAATATATATAAATATATATACACATATATATGACAATTACAAAAGAATTCATTGAAAAAATATTACAAATTTTAATCTATCAATAAATATCATCAAATTAACTCAATAATATAATCGAATTAATAATAAATATACTGATTGTGCTAAAGATTGACAAAAGAAAAAAAAATCATTCTGCAATCAAAAACTACTAGAACATGGTTGTATAAATAATAAATGGCACATAGTCCAAATCCCAAAAATAGAATATAACCCAATTGTAATAATAGAATAGCCCAAATCTTGTAAATTGGCACAATACAAGTATGTTGACCTGAAGTCGAAAAATCTCAAATAACAACTAAATCAGAACTTTACATTTATAATAAAAAATAATATATATATATATATATATATATATATATATATATATATAAATTGGGGTACAACTGTACCCCATGTCACTTAATTAGGTCCGCCACTGATAATTCTCTATCATCATTATCCTTCAATCATTACTTCATTATGTTCAAGGATTTATATTAACATTTTTATCCAAGAATTTAAACAGCTGCTCCCTAAATTTTGAGTGGAAGATTTAAGGTTATTTGAACTTTTAATTCATTATCATTTCACTAGAATCATCAAAATTCTTTAATTATTTAAAAAAGAAAAGACAAGTGGGTAATAAAATGCATCCAAATAAAGCGTTTGAGTGTTAATTTATTTCACACCATTTCAAATGTGACGAAAATCTTGTATATATATATATATATATATATATATATATATATATATTATATTGTGAAATAAGTAAAAATAAGTTCAACGTTTCAATATAAATGAGTAGAACGTTTTAATGACAGAAGTATGCAGTTCATAGGGTTTGATCAATTTAATCTTGGACGAAGCAATCGAATGATAATGGATAATGAGTTCTCAACCACTTCTATTAATTATTTTATTCGAATAAAACTTCCTCGATCCTCAGAAAATTATTTCACTTCTTGCATTTTAAAATCTTCAAACAACCCATTGCCAAATTAGTTCGACAATATTCTTTCCTATCTTTCCACAACCATAGTTGGTGATTTTTTTGTGGTGTTCCTTGAGTCCTTTGAGTGTAAGTGTGTAACAATTGGAACTCCAATCAATCAAGTATGCAACTCCAAATCAGCACAATATTACTCAATAGTCATCAGGTTTCTCATTTATTATACTTGCATTTGAGCCTTAGTGAAACTGGTAGCTAGCATTTGACTTGAAAAAGAGTTGGCTCAATTTTGTGCAACAAAGAGGAAACTTGAGTTTGTTGGAAGTGACTTTAGTTGAAAATATACCAAATTGAATGGGGGCATAGTGAACATGACCCAAATTGTGGGTTTAAATGTTTAAGGGCCCGTTTTCAAACCCAATTGAGTGTCTGTTTGCAAAAAAAAATTTAAAATGAGAAACACTTAATTTACAAAAAAAAATTGAGTTTAATAGCTTGAAAAATAAATGATTCTCCACTACATTTTAGATATTGCAAACACACTCTGGATAGGATAGAAGTGTTTTTTTTTTTTCAGAAGTTGGTGTGACTCAACTTCTTTTGAAAAAAAACATATCTTGGGTTTGAGTAGAGATCGAAAACAAATACTAAATATCTATGCACATATATACTCCTTCCATTTTGTAATAAGTTACTTTTTAGCTTCTTTTTTTTTTTCACAATATTAAATGACCTTTTAGTGTTTTTTTGCAACATTTCTTTTAATTTTATCATTGTTTTAATTTAGAAGATAGTTTTATGAAAGCATGGACAATTATCTCTCTAAAATCCGATAGGAACATTAACGTCTTTTGGGCAAGTGAACGATCTTGTGATGCCTTGGGCGCCTGTCGGATCGTGAGATAATCGAGCGATGGTGAGAGCGAGCATAAACACATACAACCAACTTCAAACCCTAGCCTTTATCCCAAGCCTACGAGTGCAAAAGTGAGGAAACACCCAAAACCCGATAGAGATAGTAGGATTGGTTGAGCAGACCGAGTTAGAAGCATGGATCGACTGAAATTTGGTAGATACAAGATGGAAAAACCTGGTAGAAACGAGGGAAACAATAGCAACATGTCAAAGATGAAGGGACTATGCAGTTTCTACATTACAAATTTCCCAAAAGAATGGAGCTCCAAGGATCTTATGGAAATATTCGCGAGATATGGGAAAGTGAAAGATGTAATGATTCCGGTTAAAAGAAACAAAATGGGTGGAGATACGCTTTTGCCCGATTCCATGGTATGTCATCGACAATGTATGGATCGATAGTTACAAATTGAGAGCAAACTTGTCTAAATATGTGGAACAGGTGACCAAGGTAGCAGCGGCAATACAGAAAGGTGGGCGTATCTTGAATCCAGCAGATGCATTAAAGGCGGCCAAACCAATGTTGAAGCCAAAAGCCATGACGGAGAGGAATAACCAACCATCTGGAGAGAATGAAGAGTCTGAGAAATCTAATTTGGAATAGGTAAACATCTTCGGCTTATCGAGAAAATACTCCCCCGGTAAAAAGGAATTTGATTGGTTGGAGGGTGCTATTGTGGGGCTTGCGAAGAAACCTAATGGGTGGCTAACTGCAAAAAAAGGAATTAGGCAAGCTCGGCTATAACAACATACATATCAACCCTATCCCAGGCGATGCATGGCTAATCTTTGGTGAAGAGTTATCGAGAAAACCGTTCTTTACGGTTGAAGAAGGTGCGTGGCTCAAGGGTCATCTAATTGAATATCATCATTTTTATAAGATGGAATATCCGAGAGAACGGCCTGGATACAAATAGCTGGGATTCCAATCAATCTATGGAACGTATAATTTTTACAGTGGTTCCAGGCTGAGGATGGTATTATTATTGAAATGGACTGCCGAACGAAGGAAAGACAATGCTTAAAAGTCTCTAGAGTCAAAATAAGAACATAAGTCTTCTCACCAATATACAAAACGGTGAAATGTCAATTTGGAGCGCGGAGGTTCATGCTTTCGAATTAAATGGCCCAATTACTGCCAACCCAGATGTAAAATCACCAAGCAGGAATCTGAATTTCAGGGGAATATCCCGTAGCGGCCCGACTCAAGTAATCTGGTATTCTCCCATGGGCATAACTCTTGAACAACTATTCTGTAATCTCTAGGACGACGGTCAAGGTTGGGATGCGCGGTGGTTGATGTGTCGTCACTATTCTGTAATCTCTAGGACGATTTGAGGAGTCAATCGCGACTCTGGTCAGCAACGCGTGGTATGCGTCGCACATAGTGAGTTGCCAATTCAAGATGAAGTGGCCCAGTCAATGGTGGCGGGCCACAGCCCAAACCCGATGGTTGTCGGTATGGAGGGTTCGCTGCAAAAGAGTCTTGTCTTGTCATTAGTGGAGGGCACGAACAAAGAAAGGGATACACAAGAGACTCAACTAGCAGTTTGTCTAGGCAAAGCAGAAAAGTTAAGAAAAGCTAGACAGAAAAGGTTAAAAAAACATGCAGAAGAAGTGGTTGGTGAAAAAGAAGTCAAAAGAATGGGCAATTTTTACTAAGGACCTCCGAGAATCTGCAGAGAAGAGGGGAACGACAAGGCGTGGTAACAAGAGTGGGATTCATTCTGAGAAAAAAGAAACAATGGAGGATGGGAAGTGTTGCAGTCGTATTGCAGAGCATTAATGTCAAATGAATGGAATGCAGAATGGGGGTCATGCAAATTACGCGGTCTACCGAAAGAAAGTTCTGATCATTGCCTGATCTTCCTCCATCACTGTGATCAGAATTGCAGACCGAAGCCATTTTGATTCTTCAATATTTGGTTAAAGCACCCAGACTTAGCCAAATTTGTGGAAGAGAAATGGGCTAGCTACTCGTATCAAGGATGGGGGTAGTTTCGTGTTCAAAGAGAAGCTAAAACTCCTGAAGAGTGACATCAAAATCTGGAGTAAGGAAAAGTTTGGGGCTCTTGAGCAAAAGTTATCTGAAGTAAATGCAGTTTTTGATGAGCTGGATCGGATTTAGGAGAGTCGAGATCTTTCTGTGGAAGAGTGCAAGTAATTGAAGGAAACAAAAGCAAGAGTGTGGCACCTGAAAAAGGTGAAAGACATTTACACGTTCCAAAAAGCCAGAGTCCAGTGGATCCATGAAGGGGATGCGAATTCGTCTTACTTTCATAATTGTGTTAACAAAAGAAGGCGGTATAACAAGATTGATGGGTTGATTGTTGATGGGTATGGGTGGAAGATGTTGAGAAAGTAAAGGGAGAGGTATTTCGGTTCTTTAGGGACCATTTCTCATGGAAGCTGAAAATGTGCGGAACAGAGTTGTGTTAAGTAAAACAAACTGATGTTACACTGAATGTTATAGCACTCAAAGTAACAATAGTAAAACATGTTGGGGTTATACTGGAAAGTATGCTTTTACTTTGTATAACCAAACTGAATTTTCTGTCTTATTTACTGAAATAAATTATTTATCACTGATGCTTTAAATATCATTGAATGTTACATATATTTATTGCATAATTGTTCAATAAACAGTACGTGTTACATTGTAGTTAATTTAGTGATACCAGATCACAGAAGATTAAATTAACAGTCCCTTGTAACTAAAAGTACGCGGTTCACAACCTAGATGGAAATGAACAATCCATCGTGAAAGGTTGAAGTGTAAGGCTCAGATTGGCTTGTCTTGACCAAGAGATTACACTAGTGCATGACTGATGCACTGAACAAGACCTACAGGAGGATAAATTCTTCAGTACCGAACTAGAAAGAATTAGACCTCAGTGGTTCGTTATTTCTTAATCTTCGTCCCTTAAATAGGATCGTGTGTGGTTAGTAATTTTTGCTTTGACTTATGACGGGTAGAGAATCAATGAGATTCAATACTTTATATCCTGGGCAATATTATTGGTCACATGCGATTGCTAAGATTTAATACGAAGAATCGTGTGCGAGTACGCTCATTTGATTTGTCCCCTTGGGAGGTTCATAAGATTTATCATACCAAATCTTGCAAGTGGAATTTGTTTCTGGTATGGATAATAATGTTGAACAGTTCCTTGACCAAGGACAAAAGATATTAATTAATGGAAAGCTATTTCAGTGGCTTGAAATAATTAATGGACTAGATAATCTTAAACACGGGAAATAATAACCGGGAGCCATATTAACAGTAATATGAGTTAAAATGGATAGTGCAATATTAATTATGTAGTGGGATTAATTAATAGTTATGGGCTTGAATAATATTGTGGCTCAATATTAGATATTCAAAGTCCATTAGAAGATCCAATCTTAATTCTTCTAAAGGCCCCTCAAGTAGCTCAAACAAAATGTCCAATAACTGAAAAAGGTGTTTAAAATAAAATAAATTAATGTTGCTTATTTTTCCAAAAGTTTTCGAAAATAATAAAGGAAGAAAGATAAAAGATTTTTCTTTATTTTCTTGGAAATATTTTATGGAATATGTATTCTTGAAATACAAGATTATCTCATAAATTCAAGAAAAGTCAAAAATCCTATTTCTTCCTTATTTATTGGGAAATTTTCAAAAACCCCTTAATATAAGGAGGTGAGATTTTTATGGAATATTTTAATTATGGAGAAAAGAATATATTGGATATATTCAAGATTTCTTGGAGATCAAGAAAAATATTTTTCCATCTTATTCCTAGGGTAGAAATCGTCCACCACCTAGTATTATAAATAAGGGATGAATTTTTCATCCCCAAGTGCAATTTCATGTGTTGGAAAAATTAGAAATCCACAAAGGTGGTGTAACATAATTTTATTTTTTCCTTTTGCTAAATTGTTCGCGAGTTCCTACCACCGGATTGTTGAACAAGGATAAGGGAATACTTGAGAAGACCTTTTGGTGTGTTCGTGTAAACGGGATCCATCTTCTCAACGGTTGTCACTTTGAGAGGTTAGTTCACGTAAACCCGTAGTATTTTCTCATGCGTAGGTTTTATGTGAACTGTTTATATGCATGATTGGTTGTTGAATTATTATTTGAATTAATATAGGATTAATTCATGCTAGTAATAATTGTTGGAATTAAATTTGTATTTAAATATTCATCCCCGAATAGATCCGGGCAATTAATTCCCCAACAACTGGTATCAGAGCCTCGGTTTCGGGCTCTGAATTTTAAATTGTAATTTAATTCATTTTCATTAAATTTGAAATTAGATAGTAGAATTGCTAGATTATTTTGCAGGTATCCAATTGTCATGGTATTTGATGAATGTTTATATTTATGCATGCATATAAATTGTGTTTTTTTTTAATTCGATTCGTTCGAATTCGTTTTGCCTCGTGAGAAAATTCACGAGTAGATTAGGATTTGTTTGATTTGATCAATGTAATAGACTAGTCTAGATCTAGGTTTATTTATTTTTTGTAAAAAAATTGTAACCGTATAGGAAATAGAGGCGGAGACGAAGAATTAAAAAGACGGGATCCGGAACCGGGTGCAAGCAGCGTGCGTCGCGCAAAATGTGCCAAGAGAGGCACGCGCACGACGCGGACGCACGCAGGTACACGCGGGCGTGGGGCGAGGCAGGCAGGCCGAACGTGCGTGGGATCAGGCCGGGCGCATCGCTGGACGCGCGCGGTCGGGGCGATGCTGCCGAGGGGGCGACGCGGGCGAGGCGAGGAGAGCCGTGCTGGCGGTCGCGACGGCACGCGACGCAGATCCGGGCGACCGCCGACCCTACCGAGAACTGCCAAGCACTGCGGGCGACGTGCGCTGGGCGCCTAGGCACTCGCGCGCGGGCGCCGATCGACACGGCCGGGGGAGTGCAAGGCGTGCACTCCGACCCGCGAGCTGGTTGATGACGTGGCTTGATGAGGCATTGGGAGCTTTTTGAGACAAACGGTGAAGGTTATGAAGACGATTTCTCGAGATCAAGACATGACAAAAATTAACCGTGACAATTGGATATATGTGTCCAATGTGTTTAATTTTTTGTTCTGATGTTTTGCATTATTTTGTGCTTATTTCAATTGTGTTTAAATATGCGATACATGAGAATATGTTTTGAAAAATCTCACCTTCGAAAATTACTAAGTATGTTTAAACAATTAATTGACAGTTTTATTCCGGATAATAAAATTGAATTAATTTTGACCTCCATGATTTATTTATTTGTGGATTCTTTTGGAGAAATTCCCCCCACGGGACGGCCAAAAGATAGATTTCACATGAATAAATTCCAAATGGATGATTGTGGTTTATTATTAGTGGCGACGATGACCCTCCCCACGAGGCTCGTTCAAAGCGAAGTAATAATTTTGTATTTAATCATGGTTATTACTTAGGTATAAAATTGATATGCATATACTTCCCCGAAGTCCCTGTCAATTTTATATTGGTCAAGTGGGAGCCAACTATTAATCTGGATATTAAAGGTTTATAAATGTTTCTTGTTTGTAACCTGCTTGAATGTGTTTAAATAATGGCCCACCCCACGTGGCTTATTTAAACTATTTTGAGATGTTGGCTGATGCATGTTCATATTTTTTTGAGATTTTAATATGAAACATGTGATCGAATTTTGTGATATATTTGTGCTTATACAAATTGTTATTTATTTCAGTTCAGCATGTCGCAACCTTTTAATCCACTGTTCAATATACTTAAAGACAATTTGCTTACTGGTGAAAACTTCGTTGATTGGAATCGTAAACTTACTATTGTCCTCACTGCACAAAGCCATAACTGGGTTCTCACTACACCTAAACCAGATAAGCCAAATGATGAGTCAACTAAAGCGGTTAAGAAAAAGTATGCTGACTGGAAGCGTTCCAACGAAATGGCAAAGTGTACCATCTTGGCTTCAATGTCAGATGTGTTGCAACACCAGCACCAAAACGTTGAGACCGCTGCAGACATCATGACTAGTCTTAAAGCGATATTTCAACATCAGAACCGTGTGGCTCGTCAGATCACCATGAGGGACTTGCTCTCTATGAAAATGGTGGAGGGAATGCCCGTAAGGGAGCACGTTCTCCATATGATGGCTCACCTTAACAAGCTTGAGGTACTTGGCGCTGAATACGATATCGAGACCCAAATCGATTTCGTGCTCCATTCTATGCCGAAAAGTTTTGAACAGTTCAGGCTGAACTACCAAATGAATAATCTGAAGTTATCGATGCCTGACCTGTTGCAAGCTTTAGTCTCGGCAGAGGCGATACTGGGGCAAAAAGAGCCAAGCCTTGGTGGCAAATGGACCTTCTTCTTCTTCTAGGCCAAAGGGTGGTAAGAGAAAGAAGAAGGACAAAGGCCACAAGCAAGTGAACTCAAGTGTTGCCAATGGCAAAGAAAAGGTGAAGGGAGGTGGAGGAGTGAGTAAACCAGCTAAGGGGAAGTGCTTCAACTGCGGTGAAAAGGGACATTGGAGGTTAGCCTGTTCCAAACCCAAAAGGAATGGAAAGAAAGGTAATTCTCACGCACTAGTTGTTGAAACTTGTTTAGCGGCGTTATGCCTCCCATTTATGGGTGGTGGATACGGGATCCACTGATCATGTTTGTTTCACTTTACAGGGGTTCAAGCGGACCCGGCAACTTAGTGGGAGTGAGATCCTCATCACACTGGGCGATGCTACGAGAGTGGCAGCTGAAGCAGTGGGAGAAGTGCACTTGTCTTTTGAAGACAAAGTTTTAATTTTAAGAGATGTTCTTTATGTTCCTAGTTTTAGAAAGAATTTAATTTCGGTTTCTAAACTCTACCTTGATGGATATTCGGTTACTTTTGATAAAGTTGTTACCATTTCTCTTTATGATAAATTTATCTGTCATGGAACGTTGTTGAATAATCTCTATACAATTAACTGTGCACACCACTCACCAAATGCATCCTACAACACATCAATCAATTTACGATAAAAGAAAACGTTCATCAGACGTGAACGAGACACTTCTATGGCATCTTAGATTGAGACATATTAATCCAAAAAGGATTCAAAGGTTGGTAGAAGATGGTTTATTGGAGTCTCTCCGGATTGAACCAATCCCAACTTGTGAATCGTGCTTGGAGGGTAAAATGACCAAGAGGGCATTCGGAGCCAAGGGGAATAGAGCCAAAAAAGTGTTAGAAATCGTTCACACGGATGTATGTGGTCCAATGTCAATCAAAGCAAGATGAGGTTATGAGTACTTCGTCACCTTTATTGATGATTACTCAAGGTACGACTACATTTTCCTTATGAAGCATAAATCTGAGACCTTTGACAAATTCAAAGAATTTAAGGCTCAAGCAGAGAATCATAGGGAAAAATGTATCAAGTCTCTCGCGATCCGATCGTGGAGGCGAGTACCAAAGAATGAGTTTTTGAACTACTTGTCGATGAAGGATTGTATCCCAATTTAATCGCACTTCAAACCCTTCAACAAAATGGGGTTGCAGAGCGAAGAAACTGAACTCTTTTAGAAATGGTTAGATCAATGATGAGTTATGCGGATCTACCCAAGTCGTTCTGGGGTCACTCCTTGGAAACAGCGGCTTACATTCTGAACTTGGTGCCATCCAAGTTGGTTCCCAAAACTCCCAAAGAATTGTGGACTGGGCGCAAGCCCAGTTTGAGACACATGAGAATTTGGGGGTGTCCGCCCACGTGTTGGACAAGGAAGCCAGGAAAAAATGGATCCACGATCGAGAATTCAAAAAAATTTTTATAGGATACCCCGAGGGAACAAAAGGGTGTATGTTCTATGGTCCCGAGGATCAAAAGGTGGTAATAAGAACCCACTTTAGATTTTTGGAAGAAGACTATATGAACAAAAGAAAGCCCAGAAGTGAAATTACCTTAAAGGAGCTTAGAGGGCTAACCTCAGTGCCAACTGTACAAGATGACATACTAAACAACACACTTACACAACCGGAACCTCGTCGTAGTGGGAGGGTTGTGAGACAACCCGAGAGATTCATGGGGATAGGAGAATCCTCGGACTTAGTCCCCGGTCAAGATGAATCAGACCCATGGACTTACGACGAGGCAATCCAAGACAAGGATGCGGTTTCTTGGCAAACAGCAATGGAAGCCGAAATGGGTTCTATGTATCATAACAGAGTGTGGGAGCTAGTCGAACCACTCAATGGGGTAAAACCCATTGGCTGCAAGTGGATATACAAGAGGAAAAGAGGACCGGACGGGAAGGTGGAAACCTTCGAGGTAAGGCTTGTGGCGAAAGGTTATACTCAGAAAGAAGGAATCAACTATGAGGAAACCTTTTCTCCTGTAGCAATGCTCAAGTCCATCTGAATTCTCTTGTCGATTGTTGCGCATCTCGACTTTGAAATCTGGTAAATGGATGTCAAGACGGATTTCCTTAACGGAAGTCTTGAAGAAGAAATCTATATGCAATTGAAAAAGGCCAAGAACTCCTAGTTTGTAAGCTCAAGATGTCCATTTACGGACTCAAACAAGCATCCAGAGCTTGGAACCAATGTTTTGATCATGTAATAAAGTCTTATGGGTTTGATCAAAATGAATACGAAAGTTGTTTGTACAAGAAGTGTGTCGGAACTGCATTGGTATTCTTAGTACTATACGTAGACGATATTCTGCTCATCGGAGACGATGTAAAGGTATTGTCAGATGTAAGGGCATGGCTTTCAAAATAGTTTTATATGAAGGACTTAGGGGAAGCCGGGCACGTCCTTGGGATCAAGATCACTCGAGATCGCAAGAAAATGATGATAGGCTTATCGCAAGCTTCATATATAGACACTGTCTTGAAGTGATTCAGCATGCAGGATTCCAAGAAAGGCTTCGTACCTTTCAGGCATGGAATTCATCTATCCAAGGATATGTGCCCTAAGACACAGAAAGAGATAGATGACATGAAAGACATTCCTTATGCTTCGGCTATCGGAAGCCTTATGTATGCAATGTTGTGCACGAGACCGGATATATGCTTTGTCGTTGGCATGGTGGCGAGATATCAAAGTAATTCGGGAAAAGAGCATTGGACGGCAGTTAAAAACATTCTGAAGTATCTGAAAAGAACTCGGGATAGAATGTTGGTTTATCAGTTAGACAATCTAATCCTCATCGGTTACACGGACTCGGATTTCCAATCAGACTTAGATTCCAGAAAATTTACCTCCGGTAATGTGTTTTGCATGGGGGGAGGAGCCATGACATGGAGAAGCGTTAAGCAGAAATGCATCGCCGATTCTACCATGGAAGCCGAATATGTAGCTGCTTGCGAGGCAGCGAAAGAAGCAGTTTGGCTCAAGAACTTCCTAGTGGACTTGGATGTAGTTCTGAATTTGCCAAGCACAATCACTATTTACTGTGATAATGCCGGAGCAGTTGCAAATTCAAGGGAACAAAGAGCCCACAAGGCCAGCAAACACATTGAAAGGAAATACCATCTTATACGAGAAATCGTTAAGAGGGGAGATATAGAGGTGGCAAAGATCGCGTCAGAAGACAACCTAGCAGATCCATTCACAAAGGGTCTGCCTCAGAATACATTCGAGAGACATGTGGAAGGAATGGGTGTCAAGACAGTTGTCAATCTGCTTTGAGTATAAGTGGGAGATATTATTAGGTTAGTGTAGGTGACATTAGATGTCACGTATTAGGAACTACACGAGATGTGTTGTAGTATACTTAAAAGCAGACTTTGAGTATAAGTGGGAGATTGTTGGGGTTATACTGGAAAGCATGCTTTTACTTTGTATAACCAAACTGGATTTTCTGTCTTATTTATTGAAATAAATTATTTATCACTGATGCTTTAAATATCATTGAATGTTACATATATTTATTGCATAATTGTTCAATAAACAGTACGTGTTACATTGTAGTTAATTTAGTGATACCAGATCACAGAAGATTAAATTAACAGTCCCTTGTAACTAAAAGTACGCGGTTCACAACCTAGATGGAAATGAACAATCCATCGTGAAAGGTTGAAGTGTAAGGCTCAGATTGGCTTGTCTTGACCAAGAGATTACACTAGTGCATGACTGATGCACTGAACAGGACCTACAGGAGGATAAATTCTTCAGTACTGAACTAGAAAGAATTAGACCTCAGTGGTTCGTTATTTCTTAATCTTCGTCCCTTAAATAGGATCGTGGGTGGTTAGTAATTATTGCTTTGACTTATGAGGGTAGAGAATCAATGAGATTCAATACTTTATATCTTGGACAATATTACTGGTCACATGTGATTGCTAAGATTTAATACGAAGAATCGTGTGCGAGTACGCTCGTTTGATTTGCCCCCTTGGGAGGTTCATAAGATTTATCATACCAAATCTTGCAAGTGGAATTTGTTTCCGGTATGGATAATAATGTTGAACCGTTCCTTGACCAAGGACAAAAGATATTAATTAATTGAAAGCTATTTCAGATGCTTGAATTAATTAATGGGCTGGATAATCTTAAACACGGGAAATAATAACTGGGAGTCATATTAACAGTAATATGGATTAAGATGGATAGTACAATATTAATTATGTAGTGGGATTAATTAATATTTATGGGCTTGAATAATATTGTGGCTCAATATTAGATATTCAAAGTCCATTAGAAGGTCCAATCTTAATTCTCCTAAAGGCCCCTCAAGTAGCCCAAACATAATGTCCAATAACTAAAAAAGGTATTTAAAATAAAATAAATTAATGTTGCTTATTTTTCCAAAAGTTTTCGAAAATAATAAAGGAAGAAAGAAAAAAGATTTTCTTGATTTTCTTGGAAAGATTTTATGGAATATGTATTCTTGAAATACAAGATTATCCCATAAATTCAATAAAAGTCAAAGATCCTATTTCTTTCCTATTTATTGGGAAATTTTCGAAAACCCCTTAATATAAGGAGGTGGGATTTTTATGGAATATTTTAATTATGGAGAAAAGAATATATTGGATATATTCAAGATTTCTTGGAGATCAAGAAAAAGATTTTTTTTCATCTTATTCCTAGGGTAGAAATCGTCCACCACCTAGTATTATAAATAGGGGATGGATTTTTCATCCCCAAGTGCAATTCCATGTGTTGAAAAAAATTAGAAATCCACAAAGGTGGTGCAACATAATTTTATTTTTTCCTTTTGTTAAATTGTTCGCGAGTTCCTACCGCCGGATTGTTGAACAAGGATAAGGGAATGCTTGAGAAGACCTTTTGGTGTGTTCGTGTGAACGGGATCCATCTTCTCAATGGTTGTCACTCCGAGAGGTTAGTTCACGTAAACCCGTAGTATTTCCGCATGCGTAGGTTTTATGTGAACTGTTTATATGCATGATTGGTTGTTGAATTATTATTTGAATTAATATATGATTAATTCATGCTAGTAATAATTGTTAGAATTAAATTTGTAATATTCATCCCGAATAGATCCGGACAATTAATTCCCCAACAAAACAGAGACAGTAACAGCGAAAGACTCAGAAACACAACACACGAATTGTTTAATAAGACTTTGCACAATCTATATCAATATAGATTTTGATGTCTTATGGCCGAAATCACTATTTAACAAAATAATGAGTACAAGGAGGTTCACAGATCAAATCCTCTTGAAACAAGATCAAGCATATGATCTAAAGGCTAGGTGTATCTCTACACTACCAAAGGTGACTATTCTATGTGTATGAAACGATCTACACCGAGACTAACATTCCTCATAAAATAAATCCAGCACCACTCGAAGTATTGTAAACCCTACAATTCCTTGTTGTGGCTAAATACCCACAACAACGACCCTATCACTCTGGATGCACTAAACACTCGACAGTTGATACTTGGTTGTTTCTTCAACTAAGCAGTACACGACGATTCACGGCAATTGATAAGAACATCAATGTCTTCTATTTATAGACTTCGTGTATGCTTTACAAGAGCCTCCTTGAAGGATCTAGAAACTCTTCCATCCACTAACCCATAATCTTTGTAACTGCCACTTAGTGGGTCTTCTCTAATCTTCTGAAAATAGTCGCATGATCTAGTCTCTTCTACTCGATTCTTGAAGCTTGTGGAACCTTCTGGAATCTTGCAGAACAACCTAGATCATCAACCTGCAGTCAACAACATCAAAGGCAACAGTGAACACATAAATGTTAGTGGTTAAGAAGAAAAGACGAATACTGATGTTGTAACCAATGTTGTAACGTCGGTGGCAACATCAACAGAAGCAAGTGGGCTTTATTTCACTATCTAGGTTGATTTCAAAGAAGATATCAGAGTCAGAAAATCTTTTTCTCACAAGCTTTTCCTTGAAGAAGAAGTGCAGTCAGCCGTGTGGAATTGTGGGAGGAATAAAAGTCTGGGGCCAGATGGTTTTACTTTCAAGTTTGTGAAGAAAATGTGGCCCATTCTAAAGAACGGTATCATGATTCTCATGGCTGATTTCCACAAGAATTGGAGAATTGTGAAAGGTGGCAACCCATCTTTTATTACACGTATTCCGAAGAAAACCGATGCTAGCAGCTTGTTAGATTTTCGTCTGATTTCATTGATCGGTTGCATGTACAAAATTGTGGCAAAGGTGTTGGCTAACAGATTGGCTAAGGTGGTGAGTTCAGTAATATCGGAGTTTAAGTCTGCTTTTGTGGGCAACAAACAGATCCTGGATAGTATTTTGGTCATTAATGAAGTGGTGGACTCCATGAAAAAGGAAAACCAGAAAGGCTTCGTGTTCAAAGTGGATTTCGAAAAAAGCCAATGACTCGATTTTGTGGGACTTTCTTGACGATATGATGAAAGGTATGCAATTTCATTAGAGATGGAGAAAGTGGATCAAAGGATGTGTCTCATCAGCATCAATGTCCGTACTAGTTAATGGGAGTACTACAGGTGATTTTCAACTCCAAAGAGAAATCAGGCAAGGGGATCCTCTATCCCTGTTCTTGTTTTAATTGCGGCCGGCAGAAGGGCTTAGTTGTCTAATGAAAAAAGTTGTGGAGACTAAGAAGTTTGATGGGATTGAGATTGGGAAGAAAAAGACTTTGATCAGCCATCTTCAAGATGATATAGTGTTATTAGGAGAAACGTCCTTGAAGAATGCAATGTGCTTGAGAGGAATTTTTCGGCTGTTCAAAATAGCATCCGGGCTGAAAGTGAACTTCCAAAAGAGTTCTATTCATGGAATTAAGGTGCAAAATCAGCAGGTGGAGGCGATCGCGGAGGTGTTAGGGTGTAAAATTGGTAAGCTCCCGTTCTCCTATTTGGGTATCCTGATTAGAGCTAATTATAGAAAAAAAATAAAGTGTGGAAGCCACTGGTGGACAGGTTCTGGAAGAAACTATCAGGTTGGGAAAGACGGATCTATCATTTGGAGGTCGACAAGTACTTTTAAACTCGGTACTATCAGCTCTACCATTCTTCTACCTATCATTTTTCAAAGCCCCTGAGTGTGTTAAAAACCTTAATAAAACTTCAACGAGATTTCTTGTGGGAGGGAAAGGGTGGGTCGAGTCGTAAAACTGTGTGGGTCAAATGGGAGTCAGTATGTCGGGATAAGTCTAGGGGTAGGTTAGGGGTGAGAGATATAAAATTCTTTAACCAAGCGTTGTTGTGTAAGTGGCTGTGGCGATGGGTGTCTGGTGAGAGATCGTTGTGGGTCAGTGTAATTGAGTCTAAATATGAGTCTTTCCAGTGGGTCTCTGATGTGAGTTTAGTTGATAAGAAATGGTCACTTTGGTGGAAGGACATGTATGGTTTGTGGTGGGGTCCAGTTGGTGGTATCTTTCGGGATAGGTTGAGGTTTTTGTTGGGCAATAGGCTTAAGGCTTTTTTTTTGGTTAGATCTGTGGTTTGAGGGTAGGTGTCGGTTGAGAGATAGGTTTCCGTCTTTGTTCAAGTTGTCGGCTCAAAAGAAGGAATTAGTCGGGAGTATGTGGGATGGTGAGAGTGGGTCTTGGGTCTTTCGGTGGGTGAGGGAGTTGACAACTAATGAATTTTTTGAGCTCTTGGATCTTTGGAGTGTGTTCTCAGGTACAAAGTTTGGGTGGAGGAGGCGGATTCATGGTGGTGGCAAGGATCGACTAAGGGCAAATTCTCGACAAAAGAGATGTATGATGCTATCTTGGAGGCCGCGCCAGGCGAGGATGAGAATTTATTTTCATGGAGGAATTTGTAGTGGAAAGCGATACCAGCTAAAATCTCTGCTTTCTCGTGGAAGACTATTCGTGAAAGATTAGCTACGAAGGACAACTTACTCAAACGTGGTATTTGTGATGGCGTGGGGACTGGTATGTGCTCATTGTGTTTGAACCCGATGGAGTTATCTAACCATGTTCTATTCTCATACCTTGTGGCTCTTCTTGTTTGGCAAACAATTGGCTCTTGGCTAGATAAACTGTTGCTCTATTCAGCGGTGGCTCATGATCATTTTATAGAGTTTGTGGAGTCCGAGAGTGGAAATGTCAAGAGAAAGTTTTTGGGTTGATATGGCAAGTGAAAATATGGAAAATCCGGGATGGGATTTTCTTCAAGGAAAGTCCTTATACTTTGGACGAACTCATCGATAGTATTAATTTTTGCTCGTGGAAGTGGATACGTGCTCAATGCCTGGTATCTTTTCTTTATCCTTTCTATATGTGGGATTCCCAACCTCTTGGGTATATCCCGGTTAAGTTGTAATGTGTTTTGAATGATGGATTGTTTGTACATGTATGTTATGGGATTCGAGCACCCCTTGTGCTCGTGATATGAGATTTCATTTTTATCCTTCAAAAAAAAAAACTTCTAGTTTACTTTTATTAAGACACTTATTAATTAAGGACAAACTTGTCAATACATACTATTTTAAATTTCACTAAAAAAATTAAAAGGTCACTTATTATAAAATGGAGTGAGTATTAATTTAGAATGCGAATTTCGTGTGTGCAAAGGATGTATCATGAAATTAACATAAGATGGACATATTTCGTGTGTGCAAAGGATGTATCATGAAATTAACATAAGATGGACATATTTATAAACTCTAGGGACAAATCGTTTCAAATTGGGTACTCATAAAGACATTATATATTACTTGTTTGTCTTGAAATAAATATTTTAACAAGTTTTAATAGTTTTTTTGTAAAGAATATATGTGCCTAACAATAAATATATAATGAATTATCTTAAAGAGAACAAGTAAATTAGTAATGATTCAAAGTTTTACCACAATTTTCGACCGATTGTTATTTTTAATCCGAAAACTACAAAGTTGAAATGTTGGACAATGAAAAATTTAAAAGTAGGTTTTGCGTGAGATTGTCTCATAGTGAATCAGAACATATATAATTTGAGTAACATTTAAAAAATATATATATATTAATTTGTGATAATCTATGAAGAGTTGGTGTTTTTGCCATAATTTGATATTTTGACCCATCACTTTCATTTTTTCACTCGTCAATCATATTTTGAGGAGTACATAATACATTAGCGAAGCTCGTGGTTTATCAGTTCATTTTCAAGAACTCAATTTTATTATGAACTCTAGGGATACCACAATAATTTGTTCGTTGTTTGGCGAATTTTCCGTGTTATAATCAATTTATCATCTTTTATTCATACACGTGGCCTTCAATTAATGTATTTAAATAAATAACCATATTCTTAAAAAAAAAAAAAAAACTCATCAGGAGAACAAATTAATATATATTCACATATACACACACTCACACACTCACACACATATATATATATATATATATATATATATATATATATATATATATTCTTGTTAGATTAACCAAAATACGTTTTCAGTTTAAATCATATATAATTAATTTGAGTGAGTCTCACGTGCACCAGGTGCACCGTGCACTCCATAATATATTTAAAAAACATGCAATTTATTGCATTGAAATATGCAATTTGTTTACACTTAATCGTGCAATTTATTAATATGAAAAATAAATTGCACAGTTCAGTATAAATAAGTTGCATATTTCATTACAGCAAGCAAATTGCTTGAGATGTAAGATACATTATGAAATGTACACTTATTAATTAATAAGACACATTTGTGTGAGATGAATAGGGTTTATGCCGTTTTAATACATTAAAAGATATTAATATTAATTATGCTAATTTACAACCCGTATGATGTGAATTTTTGTAATAAGTTATAAAATTCTAACTTTGCCAAAACATTGTACTAAGAGGCAATCCAACACCGCGGTGAGATAGACGATAACTGTGTTTTATATTTATTTAATCTTTCGTTTACGGACAATGACATTTTATTATTACGAGTAGGCCTAGTGTGAAAATTTTTATGTATGAAAATTTATAAAATTATTCTAAATCAACCATTTACATCATAAACACTAAATAATGAACCCTAAATTATGATTTATTCAGGCTGAATGAACCATGAATCACTTGGACCGAGTGAACCATGAACCACTCAATTTTGTCTTATCTTAACCATTTACAGAATTTAATTGTAAATTAAAAAAAAAATTTATGAATGAAAATTTTCATACTAGACTTTGCCAATTATTTAACTTTATCAAATTTTATAAAGTGAGATAAGATAAGAAATTATAGCCATATTTAGCATAAAAAGGGGAGAAAATAAAAGAAAAGAAACTGACGTCATAGTTAATGTGAGATGGTAATATGGAAGCAAAAGTTGATGTGGAACACGGAATCCATCATTCAATTCTATCAACATCCTATCCGATTTCTTTGCTTGTGCATCGCAAGATAACAGATGGAGTGATTAAGGTCTTGTTTGGTTGGTCCAAAATCAAAATGGATTTTTTTTTTATACAAATTATTAATAAATACAAACAGGATTGTATATATAGTTAAAATTACACACGAAAGTGTAAATATATTTATATATTTACAACTATTTTATATTTATTAATAAATTATAATTATAAAATATATCTACCAATAAATCTCCTAATTGAAATCTAATTATCTCAAATTTTCAATGTTTTTTTTTTTTTTTGAGGCAAAGTTAGATGTTAGTTATTAGTAGTTAGTACACCAATTACCAAAATACTCCACGAAATCGTCAATCCACCTTATACCTCCCATAACTCCAAATTCGTTCACAGAGAGAATCGAACATGAGTCTCCCACTCAAATAAGGAGTCCAGTGATCAGGTGGGCCACCTCGTTAAAAATTCTCAATGTTTAATTCATTTTCTCCACCAACATAACACTAGCCCTTATTGACAAAATTCAGCTTCCCTTTTGAAGGTGGTAACGATTGCAACAAGAAATATATTTTTTTTAAGAAAAAAGAAAAATGTATCATTAATCCGTTGGGAAACAGCTAGCTCTATTTGATCAAATAAAATTCGTTTCACAGTGTTACAAAAAAGTCAAGTTTAAATTACAATTGGTCTCATTAGGTTCGCCCCAAATAAATTTAGGCACATAAATATTTGTATCGTCGATTTAGTTCAAATAATTTTAACAATGTCCAATTTTATCTCAATTTCTTTCGAAAAACTCAAAACGACGTCATTTGCCGGTCTTAATTTGAGGTTAGATTGACATTCTTAATAGATAACCATTATAATATTTTGTGTTAGATTTGTGAAGTGGGATATATACACAAATCTACTGTAAAATTTGTTCATAGTATAAACTTTGTACGCTTATCAACTTCAACTGATATCATTACTCTTATAAACTCTGTGATATTAATTTATAAGAGTAATGATATCAATTGATAATATTGCGGTATTAATTTATAAATAGAATGATATAAATTTAATACTATGCACAACTTACACCGAAGACTTACTCATATGTATATGTCTAATTTTTTAATATATTATATATATTTTAATAATTCACTTTGTTGGGATATTTTAGTTTTGATGAATTATGCCAAAACATTATCAACTTGTGTTATTTAAGTTAATCTACAAATAACAAGTTGAGGGGAAACGAGAGAACAAGTTAAGGGGGAACTCATGAAATCGATTTAAGATGATCAAGATCGTAGGAGGAGGTCAGCAGACGAGGTTGATCGAGATCGATGAGTAGGATGAGTTCCGAAGTTAATCGATGAGCCGAAAAAAAATCGTAATAGAAGAAAAGCTAAGCCAGCTGATCAGAAGAATCAGAAGAGGGCCTAATCAGATGGATCTGGAATCAGAAGATCAGATGACAAAAACAGACTAACATATCAGAAAAAGAGGTTGTTGATCAGAAGAGGAGCAGATGAGACTGGTCGAGATCAGATGAGATGACCTGATGTAACCGACCTCGAGATATCGAATCGATGTTGTGCCGACGATCAAAGCGAGAAGAAATCGTAAAACAGATATCGAAAAACCGAAATCAAGATACCGGATCAAAGACCAAATCAAAAGAGTTGAAAACAAAGAAAATAGGTGTATCGACCGATGTCCCTAAGACAATTCATCTAAAGACATGTTCACTGAGAACCAGAATACTGGTAATCAGATAGCCTGAGTCAAGTGATCTGAGGATCAGAGAGTGCAAGTGACCTGAGGAGGTTAGGATGTCTGAAGTCATAAGAGCTGAACTCAGTAAGCCTGGGTGTCAGTATGCCTGATCAGACAAAGTCCACTAAAGAGAAGTCTGTTGAGTCAAGAATCCTGAGTCCAAGAAAGCTAAGGATCAGAATCCTGAAGATTATAGCCGTTAGATTCAGCTGACGTGGACCAATGAGAGGAAGACAACCAGCCTGAAAAAGCTACAGAATAGTATGGATTTGAATGTGACTCCATCCAACGGTAACATTCAAATCCACACTATAAATACAAGTTCTTCTTTCATTATTTAGAGTGGGAAATGCGTGAAAAATACCATTGAGCTACAAAGCCAAATCATCCAGCATTTCTACCATAGAACACTGAGCAAAAAATACACGCATATATTCAAGAGTGTTCTACCCTAGATCTAATCACAAATGTAATATCCTAAGCTTAGAGAGGTTTTCCCAACCTTAGCATTGAGACTAAACAAATGTAAGGGAAAATCTCAACCTAGTTGGACACCAAACAATCTTATACCCAAACCGAGTGTTAGGTTAAGTTTTGTTAAGCAAGGAATTTAAGTTAGTTGGACTAACTTAAATTCTGGGTGTGAGTGAGAACTCATTAAACATCTAAGCAATCCCGCAAGGGAGGGTAGGCAATCCCGTGAGGGAGATAAGTCCCGAGAGAGTGAGAACTCATTAAACATTTGTATTGTGTTGGACTAACACGTTAAACTAAGTTCAGTTGGTTAAGTTGGTGTCCCTGCTGATAGGGAAGAGTGGATGTAGGAGTTGTACTCCGAACCACTATAAAAATCGTGTGTTCTTTACTGTTTTATGTTCTTACTTGCCATATGCATTTGATTATAAGAAAAACACATGGTTTAAAAAAAAAAAATTGTAATCACCTTTCCCTCACCCCTGTTTTATATGCAATACATGATTTTTACGCATTTCATGAGTTTTTCACGGGACCAACAATTGGTATCAGAGCTGGAGTTCAAAAGTTCACTGATTTCAATGTGACCATCAGAACTGATCATTTTGAAAAACCCACTTTCTGTAAAAATGCATATATTTTAATGTTTTGGTATCATTATCAAAAAGAGGGAAATTGTTGGGATATTTTAGTTTTGATGAATTATGACAAAACATTATCAACTTGTGTTATTTAAGCTAATCTACAGATAACAAGTTGAGGGGGAACGAGAGCACAAGTTAAGGGGGAACTCATGAAATCAGACGAAGATGATCAAGATCAGAGGATGCTGCAGACGAAGTTGATCGAGATCAAATGAGTAGGATGAGTCCCGAGTTAACTGATAAGCTGAGCAAAATCAGAATAGAAGAAAAGTTAAGCCAGCTGATCAGAAGAATCAGAAGAGGACCTGGTCAGATGGATCTGGATCAGAAGATCAAATGACCAGAATAGACTAACAGATCAAAAGAAGAGGTTGTTGATCAGAAGAGAACAACTTCCCTTTTGACAAACATAACACTAGCCCTTATTGACAAAAAACAACTTCCCTTTTGAAGGTGGTGACGATTGCAACAAGAAATACTTTTTTTTTTAAAGAAAAATACAAATGTATCATTAATCACGTTGGGAAACAGCTAGCTCTATTTGATCAAATAAAATTCGATTCACGGTCTTACAAAAATTCGAGTTTAAATTACAATTGGTCTCATTAGGGTCACCCCAAATAAATTTAGTCACATAAATATTTTTATCGTTGATTTAGTTCAAATAACTTTAACAATGTCTAATTTTAATCTCAATTTCTATCGAAAAACTCAAAACGATGTCGTTTGCCCGTCTTAATTTGAGGTTAGATTGACATTCTTACAAGAAAACCATCCTAATATTTTGTGTTAGATTTGTGAAGTGAGATATATACACAACTCTACTGTAAAATTTGTTCATAGTATAAACTTTGTACTATTACGCTTATCAACTTCAACTGATATCATTACTCTTTTATAAACTCTGTGATATTAGTTTATAAGAGTAATGATATCAGTTGACAATATTGCAGTGTTAATTTATAAATAGAATGATATAAATTTTATACTATGCACAAGTTACATCGAAACTTTTAGATGAGACGGAATTCTTTCATGGTATTAGAGTTTAGGATCCAGGGCGATCGAGCGCGGTGGGATCCAGGGCAGGCAAGGCGCTCGACCAAGGAGCTCGGTCTAGCACATCTGCTCGACCACGGGGCTCGGTCGAGCGCCCCGATGGGCCAAAACTAGGGTTTCATTTAAATACTCATTAACTTGTTGTATCTCTACATCACTCGAAAAATAGTAGATCTTCTGGCTTGGTAGTGCCCCCAGACGTAGTCATTCCTGACGAACTGGGTAACCAAATTTGTGTTCCTTAATTCTTGTTTCTATTATTTTCTCCATAATTGTTGCTTTAAATCCTAACAACTGGTATCTAGAGCATTGGGTTAAAGGGATCTGGTGGGAGCAATTATGATGGCTGAAGGGAAATCGCCTGTTGAGAAGTTTGATGGAACGGATTTCGGATTCTGGAAATTGCAGATCGAGGATTACCTGTACGGTAAAGATCTGTATCAACTTTTGGGTTCAAAGCCTGAAGATATGAAGGACGACGAGTGGAAGTTGCTGGACAGGAAGGCGATGAGTGTGGTTCGTCTGTCGTTACCCAGGAACGTCGCTCTCTATACGGTGAAAGCAAAAACCACAAAGAAGATGCTGGAGATTTTGACTGAGATGTATGAAAAACCTTCTGCAGCGAACAAGGTTCATCTGATGCGGAGGTTATTCAACCTGAGGATGGCAGAGGATACTGTGGTATCCAATCATCTCAACGAGTTCAATATGATCATAGCCCAATTGAGCTCAGTTGAGATTGATTTTGATGATGAGGTTCAAGCCCTAATTTTGTTGTCTTCTTTACCAGAAAGTTGGAGTGGGACGGTAACGGTTGTTAGTGCTTCAGCAGGTAAAGTGAAACTTAAATTTGATGAGGTTAGAGATCTGATCATGAGCGAAGAAATTCACAGGAAAGAATTGGGTGTGGCCACAGGATCAGCCTTGAGTGCGGGAAACAGAGGCAGATCTGAATCCAAAGGGAAGCCAAATCGGGGTAGATCAAAGTCAAGGGGCAAAGATAAGCCCAAGAAGGACAAGAGTCAAGTTGAGTGCTACAATTGTCATGAACTTGGTCATTACAAAGGGAGTGCAAGACACTAGCAAAGGCACAAGAGAATGCACCAAAGAAGAATGACAACTCAGCAAACGCCACCACTGATGAGGGCTCAGATGCATTAATCTTGAGCGTAAACAGTCCATTAGAATCGTGGGTGTTAGATTCTGGAGCATCGTTTCATTCGTGCAGCAGTGCTGACGTGATGGAGAAGTACACTTCCGGGAACTTTGGGAAGGTTTATCTAGCTGATGATGAGCCTCTGGAAATCAAAGGGAAGGGGAATGTTCAGATCAAGACACCAAATGGAACTGTTTTGCAGTTGAAAGATGTGGGACATATTCCTGGATTGAAGAGGAATTTAATTTTAGTAGGGCAGCTTGATGATGAGGGTTACAAGGTGATCTTTGGTTGCAACATGTGGAAGATATCCAAAGGTGCCATGGTAGTGGCTCGAGGCAATAAGGAGGGAACGTTGTATGACAGGCAACACCCGGGACAGCATTGCTCTTGCAAGTGAAAAGGGGAATGCAGATTTGTGGCATTGTCATCTTGGCCACATGAGTGAGAAAGGGATGAAAGTTGTGTGTTCAAAGGGAAAACTGTCAGACCTCAAGACAGTTGACATCGGGTTATGTGAGGACTGTGTATTCGAAAAACAGAAAAGGGTGAGTTTTTTGAAGGGAGGCAGAACCTTGAAGAAGCAGAAGCTGGAGTTAGTCCACAGCGACTTGTGGGGTCCAGCACCAGTGACATCCCTTGGTGGAGCATCATATTACATGACTTTCATTGACGACTCTACGAGGAAGGTATGGGTTTATTTTCTGAAAAATAAGTATGATGCCTTTAATTCTTTCAGGAAGTGGAAGGCCCTTGTAGAAACTGAGACGGGTCTCAAAGTGAAGTGTTTGAGATCTGATAATGGTGGAGAGTACGAGCTTCGTGAGTTCAAATAATTCTGTGAGGCGAATGGAATTCGAATGGAGAAAACCGTGAGAGGAACCCCCCCTGTAGAACGGTGTAGCAAAACGTATGATCAGGACCTTATGTGAACGTGGTAGAAGCATGAGATTGAAGTGTGGGCTGCCAAAGATGTTTTGGGCAGAGGCAGTTAACACTGCAGCTTACTTGATAAAACTCCCTTGGAAAATGGCATACCAGAGGAGGCCTGGTCGGGTAAGGAGGTGAGGTAAATATGTCTTTTCTTCGAGTATTTGGGGTGTGTTTCATATGTTCATGTTGATGCTACTAGTAGAAGTAAATTGGATGTTAAATCTATTAAGTGTACGTTTATTGGATATGGCGGTGATGAATTTGGCTATCGATTTTGGGATGAGGAAAATTGAAAGATAATTCGTAGTTGAGATGTCGTATTTAATGAGCAGGTGTTGTACAAAGACAGGTCGGGGATATCCAAAGAAGGTGGTTCTGAGACTCAGGTTGTGGAGTTAGACATTTCGAACTCAGGTGGGAGCAAGGAGGTTCTAAATGATCAGGAGATTGTTGAGGGAGAACCAAGTACACCATCACCAACAATTCCGTTGCGGAGATCCACGAGAGAACGAAGATCTCCTGATAGGTATTCACCTTCTCTTCATTATTTATTGTTGACTGATGGTGGTGAACCTGAATGTTATGCAGAGGCTACACGTAGTGAGCAGGTGAGCAAGTGGAAACTTGCGATGGATGATGAGATGAATTCGTTGATGACCAACGGAACCTGAGAACTAGCTGAGCTCCCTAAGGGCAAGAAGGCACTGCATAATAAGTGGGTTTACAGAATCAAAGAGGAGGCTGATGGAAGCAAACGTTACAAGGCAAGACTGGTTGTGAAGGGGTTTCAGCAGAAACATGGTATTGATTATACTGATGTTTTTACTCCAGTTGTGAAGCTAACTACCATTCAGTTAGTTCTGAGTTTGGTGGCTGCAGAGAACTTGGTGTTAGAACAGATGGATGTGAAAATAGCCTTTATTCATGGTGATTTAGATGAGGACATCTACATGAAGCAACCGGAAGGAAACTTGTCAAAGGGGAATAGTGAGCTAGTTTGCAAATTGAAAAAGAGCTTGTATGGTTTGAAACAAGCTCCATTACAGTGGTACACGAAGTTTGATGGGTTCATGCACAAGATTGAGATCAATAGGCGTGAAGTTGACCATTGTTGTTACTTCAAGGGGTATGATGGTGGTTATATTATTTTGCTATTATATGTTGATGACATGTTGATAGCAGGCTCTAGTGCTCGGGAAGTGAGCAAGTTGAAGAAGAAGTTGTCTGATACGTTTGCTATGAAGGACCTTGGAGAGGCCAAGCAAATCTTAGGTATGTGAATCGATCGTGATAAGGTGGCAGAAAAGTTGTATCTTTCACAGGCTGAATACATAAAGAAGGCCTTGAAGAGATTTAGTATGGAAGATGCAAAATCAGTTCGTGTCCCGTTGGGAATTCAGTTCAATCTATCCAACAAGGACTCACCTAGTAGCGAAGAGGAGCGGACTTACATGCAAAACACTCCATATGCTTCAGCAATTGGCAGTTTGATGTATGCCATGGTGTGTACAAGACCAGATATTGCACATGCAGTGGGAGTTGTTAGCCGGTTTATGGGTAATCTGGGTAAGCAGCATTATGAGGCAGTGAAGTGGATCCTTAAGTACTTGAGAGGTACTACTGAACAAGCTTTGTGCTTTGAGGGCAAAAGCGTTGAGTTGGCAGGATATGTTGAGCAGACTTGGCATCCAGTGATCTCGACAAAAGGAGGAGTACAACCGGGTATGTGTTTACTTTTGGTGGTACAACAATTTCTTGGGCTTCTAAGTTGCAGAAGATCTTAGCTCAGTCCACTGCAGAAGCAGAGTACGTTGCAGTTACTGAGGCTAGCAAGGAGATGGTTTGGTTGCAGAATCTTTCGTGTGAGTTGGGGAAGGAGCAAAAGGATAGTATTTTGTATAGTGATAGTCAGAGTGCTATTCACTTGGCAAAGAATCCGGCCTTTCACTCGAGGACGAAGCATATTGAGTTAAGGTATCATTACATACGTTACCTCATTGAGAACAAGATCTTACAGTTAATGAAGATCCAAGGAAGTGAGAATCCTGCTGACATGTTGACTAAGGTTGTGACCTTAGAGAAGTTGAAGTTATGCATGACTTTAACTGACCTTGGAAACTGAGATGAAGGCCCGGCACTACTATTTGGAGTCAGTCTCCAGGTGGGAGATTGTTGGGTTATGGAACCTGAGTCAGAGAAGGGATGCAGCATGCTCAAGGCGCTCGACCAGGGGGTTTGGTCGAGCACTTCTGCTCGACCAAAGGCGATCGAGCGCGGTGGGATCCAGGGCAGGCAAGGCGCTCGACCAAGGAGCTCGGTCGAGCACATCTGCTCGACCACGGGGCTCGGTCGAGCGCCCCGATGGGCCAAAACTAGGGTTTCATTTAAATACTCATTAACTTGTTGTATCTCTACATCACTCGAAAACTAGTAGATCTCCTGGCTTGGTAGTGCCTCCAGACGTAGTCATTCCTGACGAACTGGGTAATCAAATTTGTGTTCTTTAATTCTTGTTTCTATTATTTTCTCCGTAATTGCTGCTTTAAATCCTAACAAAGGGCAGAGGCAATGATTCGGCCCACGAGTGAGGAGGAGTGTTGAGGGAAATTAAATAAATGAATTGATTCACATCCTTTCTACAAGTTCGAGCTTTTAGATGAGACGGAATTCTTTCATAATTTAATAATTCACTTAATATTTTGAATTCAATTGACTTTATATTTGCAAAATATGAGAGTACAGTTTCACAAACTTAAGTCTCATCATGTATATTCGCATTCTTTTCAACTAAACTCACTGAGCTAAGTAACATCTTTTCAAATTTCGTCTCTCATATGTGAGAATGTGTTTTGTCTCTCCTTTGTGAGAGTGTTTATACTCCGCCGGCGTTAAGTTTCATTATTGAAACCAAATTTGAAGACCTTTCTTTATCGAATGATGAAGAGGACGAATTGTTTCTAGATCCGATTGATGACACTGGGGGACAGAGTTCGGTTGATCCCATCTAATTAATTTAGTTTATCTGTATCCAAATTCATGAGAATAATGATCACGGAATTCATTAGAAGAGAGCACCATTCCTCAATTATTTGTGATGGAGATCTATTTGATGGGCCAAGTTGATACAAATTAAGGGTCTGCTTTTTAGGATCTGGAAATGATAATAATAATGTGTATTATTGAGAAGTCAATCAATGTGGAGTTATTAATTGCATTTTAAGGGTCCATTTTGTACGATTTGGGAATAGAACATCAAAATATCATTTGAGGAGGATTGAATGAAAGTTAAATTAGATAATGAAAGTAGGGTAATCAATTTATTTTAATCGGATGTAACAAAATTTTAAGTATTAATGGTCCATTTCCATTGGTCCCAATTCAGCGGGTCTAAATTGGTGTTAATGAAATTCATTTCTTAAGGAGTTAACAAAAAGATAAAAATCGCAAGGGAATCATTGTTTTGCACTTTTGCATGTGTTTAGCTTTTCGAGTTGACCAATATAATGGCATTGACTATTTATGTTTGACGTTTTGTTAGATGTATCATTTACATTGTCTGCGTTTAAAAAAGTATCGTCTGTGAATCTGTGTCTTGGACTAGCGAGCAGAGGGATGTAATCGAAAATTCCCAACCGATCCAAGCGTATTGAAATAAAAAATAATTATGATTACCCGAATTTTCCATTGGTCCGGATATTATCCGGAATTCAGCGGGATTTTTTATTTTTTTTTATTTTTTAAATTGGTTAGTTGTTAATCAAAATTCATTTCTTAATTCCATTCAAATAATAATAAAAAGGGAAAATAAGGATGTTTATGGTTTATATTTTATATTAATATATATATAATATAAATTAGATAAAAATCGCAAGGAGAATGAAGGATTAATTTTTGCATATTTTGCATGATATAATTTTTTAATTTGCATTAGAACTTTTTGAAACCAATATAATGGCATTGTTTGAAATATATTTTATGTTTGACGTTTTGTTAGATGTATCATTTACATTGTCTGCGTTTAAAAAAGTATCGTCTGTGAATCTGTGTCTTGGACTAGCGAGTGAGTTGTTAAATCAAAACCAAATTAGCAATGAGTAAACCTTCCTTTTATTGTAAGAAAATTATGAGGAGATGGTTCCACGAAATGGAGAGAAACGTAGCCAAGTAAGCTGCATTTTTATTTTTTTTATATCGAATAAATGGTGACTCGAAGGCATAATCTCGCGGTATAAGTGGTGGTGTTCTAATCACTTAAATTAATTCACTTTATCGCCAAGTATACTTATGTAAGATGGTTTATTTCATGAAAAAGAGATTTGTGGTGATTTGTTAAGTTGTTGATAAATCAAAATAATTATTTAACGGAGAGATGTATATTTCGTCTTCTATTAGATTTTAGGCAAGCATAATGTGAACAAGTTTCACACAGAAAATTTGTGAAATTAATTAAGAATTATGACTTATATTATTAAAAGATATTAATCAAGATAGTGATAATTAAGGAGTATACTAATGTTACGGGAAAGGATATTAATCGTCATAATTAAATTAAGGATCAGGTCTGTAATAAGAACAAATTTCACGGGAAACATACTCTAGATCTTATAAAAATAATGTTATGTTCAATTTTCATATTTTATAATATAATTTTTATATAAAATATTTCACGAATCAAAGATCTGTGAATTATAGTCAGACAAAGAGAAAAGCGTAAAAGTACTTGGTGGTAGGCAAAAGTACTTGCCCTCAGATTATCCAAAATCCTGGATTCTACCATCTCGAAAACTCAATCAGCTTTTATTGGTGGTAGGCAAATCACTGATGAAATTGTTATCATTAACGAAGCGATGGAGGAAGCAAAAAGAAAAAAGAAAGCGTGGATCATCTTTAAAATCGACTTGGCTAAGGCTTACGACTTCGTTGGGTGAGACTTCTTAAATGAAATGATGGAAAGAATGAATTTCAATGAGAAGTGGAGAAGATGGATTATGGAATGTGTGTCAACTGCAAAGGCATCCGTTTTGATTAATGGCAGCCCATCTGGAGATTTCAAGCTGGAGAGGGGTCTTAGACAAGGGGATCCACTATCACTATTCCTTTTCGTCATTGTGGCGGAAGGTCTAAGTCAATTGGTCACCAAGGCAGTGGACATGGAGCTCATTGAACCGGCCATAATCGGGAAAGACAAGGTAAAAATTTCTCATTTACAATATGTTGATGACACCGTGTTTTTATGTTCAAGCAAAGTGAAATTTTTGGTGGTTATTAGAGACATCTTGAGGAACTTTGAGTTACTTTTTGGGATGTCCGTAAATTTCAAAAAATGTTGTATATGGGGACTGAACATTGGGCAATCTGTTATGGAAGAAATGGCTTGAATTATGGGATGTGAAATTGGAAAGGGGTCGTTATCTTATCTGGGGTTGAGTGTCGGCATTAGTCATAACCGAGTTGATTCATGGAACAATCTTGTGGAAAAAATTTATAAACAAATAGCGAAGTGGAGGGATAAAAATATTTCGTTGGGGGGCCGAGCAATGTTGATCCAAGTAGTTATTTCGGCAGTTCCGATCTATTATTTGTCTTTCTACAAGCTACCAAATAAAACCTCGAGTGAGATCCAAAAAATACAGAGGAATTTTTTGTGGGGTGGGGGGATAATGAGAGCAAAATTTCATGGGTTAGGTGGGGTGAGGTGTGCAAGAGTAAAAAAGAAGGAGGGTTTAGGAATCAAAGATTTGGACACTTTTAATTCGGCTTTGTTGGGAAAATGGGTGTGGAGGGTGCTAAGTCATGAGCCAGGTAGATTTTGGGTGAGAGTAATTAAGTCCAAATATGGGGATATAGGGGATTACGTGGAAAAAATGAGAGGGAGAAGGGAAAGCAGAACTAAGGGGCAGTGCGTTTACTAATTGTTCAGGTTGGTGGAAAAGCATATGTGAGTTTTTCGAGGGAGTAGAGGGAGGGGATATCAAAAAAGACTTCATCAGGATAATGGGAAATGGGATGAAAACCAAATTTTGGGCTGATCTTTGGTGTGGGGACGAATCTCTTAGAACGAAGTTCGATAGACTATTTTCTCTGAGTGTGCAGAGGGAGGAGGTGGTAGGAGAGATGGGTAGATGGGATGAGGGTGTATGGATATGGAATCTAAGATGGAGGAGGGAGTTGCTTGCTAGGGAAGTATCACTTGTTAATGAACTAATCATGTTGTTAGACAGATACAAAGTACAGCAACATGGCGAGGATTTTTGTGGAGATGGATACACTCTAATAATAGCGTGTATTCTACCAACATGACATACAACCTCAAATTACAGGAAGCAACAGTAAATTCAGTGGTACAACAAGACAAGAAGATCTTTACAAAATTCTGGAAAACCATTGCTCCCCGAAGGTACCAGTGCATCGCGTGGAAACTTCTGAAGCAACGAATGGCGACAAGAGTAGAACTATAAAAGAGAGGAGTCATTCCAGCAGGTGGAGATATCAAATGCCCAATGTGTGGTGAAGAAGAAGAAACTCAATCACATTTATTTTTTTCAGTGTCGGGTGACCGAGCATATTTGGAAAAGATGTTACAGATGGCTTAATATCATGATAGTTCCTCATTTCTCCCCTCACATTCATTTCCTACAACATTCTGATCCAATTGGTCGGGGCAAAACATCACATATTGTGTCGGCTATTTGGATCATGGTGGTATGGATTATTTGGAGAATGAGGAATGATTTGATTTTCAATGAAATAGCTCCTAATCCGAACAGATGCGTTAATGAAGTCAAGGCAACAATATGGTCGTGGATGGAGGTAAAATCATTAATCAACACAAGCTTCTTGGAATGGCTTGTTGATCCTGATAAATGCCTTCACTTTTGTAAGAAGTGAATGCTTGTTTATCATGCGTGTAAATGTGGCAGCGAGTGGGTATTGGTGATTATGGCAGTTAAGTAATCATTCTGATGTAATCTCAAACAAGGATTTTGGGCATATCTTGTACTCAATATCCCCACCAAAAGTAATAAAATTTATTTGCATGTTCAAAAAGAGAGAGAGAGAGAGAGAGAGCGTAAAAAACATATGAAGAAGCGGAAGAAACAGAGGTAGTGATGTTTTGTTCATACAACAACACATTTTTCTACTTGCAGTAATACATTTGTGTTTATATAATAATACAATGTTCTATGTGTTATTGAAAAGAGCAATTATGTGTTAATTTTTCTTAGATTAACACATATTTATCCTTACGATAACACTTATTTGTCTTTATTATTACACAAATTTGGGATTGTTAGTAGAGACGGATGTATGCATCCTATTTCAGGGGCACGTGCCCCCATAAAATTTTAATTTTATTATTACTATATATTTTTCTTTCGAAAATTATTAATTAGTATTACGTTTTTTTTTTTCAAATATGCTTTTAATTCTTAACTCTCAATTTCATTTTCAATCAAAACTCCTAATATCATAAAGAATTGTATACGGATATCAATGAACGGAAGTGATTTTAATTGTATATAACTATATATTGAAAGAGAAGTTTTTAATGGGAGGAGATCCGAAACTGTACAGCACCAATGATGCCCTCCCAAAACGCAGCGTTTTAATCAATCTTTCTCTCCCTCTTATTTTTCATTTATTTTAATTTAAAATCCCAAAACCCAATTCTGCCTTTCTTCATTTCCAGCCGTCACTTTTTGGGTCTGTCTCCATCCCCTTTCCACGCGCCCACATTTCCCCATCTCTCCACAATTATATTTCTCTATTTTTTTATTTAATAGTGACGTTTGTGTGCATCAATTGTAAAAAAGTTAAATTGTGTAATTGAATTCAATTTTATTTTAGATAAATCATAAACTCTAAATCTAAATCTTAAACCATAAACTTTAAACCCTAAATCATTAATTATTCGAGTCGTGTGAATTATGAACCACTTGAGTTGAGTTCAGGTCGGGTCGGATTGGATTAGGACTGGGTTAAAAAAATTGAATTGGTGCAAATGATGACCTTTGTTTAATTGTTTATTCTTTTTTTATTCATTTATTTGTAAGATTATTAATTTTATTTCTCCCAACCTTTTTCATTTCATCTTAATTTTTTATTCTTCTCTATTCTCAATTTGTTATTTTTATTCATTTTCGTACAGTTTTTTTTTCAATATACGTACATATATTTTAAAGTTTTATCATTTTTACTAATTTAAATTAAAAACACAAAAATATAATAAGAGGGGGAGAAGATATAAATTTGTAATCTTATAAATTTTTTTTTTTAAAAAAAAGAAGAAGAAGTCAACTTAAATGGGAGGGGTGAGGGGAGTGGGGAGTGGGAGAAAGGGAATTAGTTGGTGTTTGTCCCGGTGAAAAACACATGAAATGCGGAAAAATCATGTAATGCATATAAAACAGGGGTGTGGGCAGAGTGATTCCAGATTTTTTGTGTTTTAAGTCCATGTGTTGTGTTTTGCTTATAATCGAACGATATGACAAGATAAGAACGTAGAAAGAATAAAAAACAACAAAAATATAGTGGTTCGGAGACTCAAGCTCCTACATCCACTCTCCCTGTTCATAGGGAAATTCCTTCAAACGGGACTTATCTCCCTCCACGGGATTGCCTACAGATATTTAACGAGCTCTCACTCAAACTGGACTTATCACCCTCTCGGGCTCGCCTCGGGACTTATCACCCTTCACGGGATCGCCTACAAGCTTTCAGGCTAACTCACTGTAGCTTACTCACTTCTTCTACCTTGAGTTTTTAAAGGTCGACTCACTGCAGCTTACTAACTCTTTACAACTTCACACAAACTACCTAACAATAGGGTTTGGGTTTGATTGATGTATCCAACTAGGGTGAGATTTTCCCGTACAATTGTTTAGCATCAATGCTAAGGTTGGGAAAATCTCTCTAAGCTTAGGATATATCTTGGGTTGCTTAGATTGGGTTTTAGAACACTCTTGAATATATTTGTATATCTACAGACTTGTGTTCTATGGTGGGAATGCTTGAGTATATGTCTTCTTGGCTCTGTAGCATCTTTTACCACATTCTCCACACTCTCCACACTTTAGAATGATGAAAGACCTTGTATTTATAGTGTGGATTTGAATGTTACCGATTGGAGAGAATCACATTCAAATCCATACTATTCTAAGTTCTATGAACCTTGACATTTGGTTATCTTCCTCTCATTGGTCCACGCCTATTTGAATCTATCGGCTTATATTCTTCAGAACTTCGAAGTCTTGAGGATTCTCCGAGTCTTGATGACATACCGAGTCTTGATTCTATCTGAGTCTTGATTTCTTTATCTTGTCTTGAGTTTATCGAGTCTTCAATTCTCTCTGAGTCTTCAGGTTTCTCTGAGTCTCAGTATCTTCTACTCAGGTTTCTTGATTATTGAGACTTCTCTTGATTGGATCTTATGCGTCCGGGCATCGCGACACTTTCGAGGCTTCTTGAGTTGACTCTTCTGAATTCGGACATCGACCCTCAGTCACTTTTACTTCTTGACCCTCGGGTCACTTGACTCGGTATCGATTTTCTTCTTTCCCGATCGATCGGCTCATTGATCGGATCAACACATCTTCAATCAATATATCGGGATAACATCGAAGTCGATTACATCATCAAGTTATCATATCGTTATCATATCGATCTCGATCCATCTGATCTTGATCGATCTCATCCTTTCATCTGGCGATCGCAACCTTCTCTTCGATCTTACGGTGGTTTCTTCCCGATCGGCTTGCTTAACTTTTCTTCTCTCGATTTTGCCGATTTCATCCAGTTCATTAACTCATCTAACTCATCGATCTCGATGAACTCATCTAACCTCATATGATCTCGATCGGTCTCTCGTCTGTGACCTCAAATCGATCTCGATCATCTACTTATGATTTCGTGAGTTCCCCCTCAACTTGTTCTCTCGTTCCCCCTCAACTTGTTATCTGTAAATTAGCTTGAATAACACAAGTTGATAATGTTTTGGCATAATTAATCAAAACTAAAATATCCCAACAGTTGGGGGTATTAAAAAGTGACGGGTGGGACGGGTAGAATAAAAGAATTTTTTAATTAAATATAATTAAAAAAAAGGGAAAGAAAATTGATTAAAAACAGCTGCGTTTTGGGAGGACAACATTGGTGTTGTACAGTACCGGATCTCCTCCCGTTTTTAATAGTGTTGATAGTAAATCAATCATACAAATATTTAGAATTATAAAAACTCAGGTATCAATTGTAAAAGAATTATTGTTAAGTAGTGAAGAAATTATTAATATATTTTATATTTGTATTTGTTTTGTGCTCCCTCATAAAAAAATTTGTGAATTCTTTTTTGGGTTTAAATTTTTTGTAGTCCTGTAATTTTGTTTTATTTTGAAATTGGTCCCGATTAATTTTGACTTTTTGATTTTGGTAATGTAAGTTATCAAAAAATTTTTTTAAATTGATCATTTAACATGTTGTAGCAGGTCACCAAACAGGTAATCGTTATCTATGTAATTATTTTATTTTTTCCTTTAATTTTCAAATGCCACCTAAATTTTTTTAATCCAAATAATTTGTGTCGGGATTTTTTTTCGTATTTTTTTAGGGTTTTCTGTGTTTATTGATTTAATTTTTTTTATTTTTGGGTCAGTTTAGACCCAGTAAATCGACCCGATTCGCTTTGTCTTTTAATATACAAATTGTTTTAAACCCGACCAAAATTATTATGATTAAAAAAGTTCAAGTGACGCTTCAAAATTAAAGAGAAAAATAAAATAATTAAATATGTGTGTTTTTAACGCAGTAACTTTATTTGCGAAGAGTGAAAATGATCAATTTCAAAATTTTAGGAAACTTACAGGACCAAAATAAAAAAGTCAAAACAATCGAGATCAATTTCAAAACGATACAAAGTTACAGGAGTACAAAAAAATTAATCCCTTCTTTTTTTATTGGGAGCTAGCGAGTTTTTTTGTTTTACCATTGTGCGATTATTTTAAAAAAAATCATTTTGACCCGATTCGACCGACAAATGATCAATGAGTTTTCAACATCTTTCAATAAAATGTTTATATGAAGTAAAATGTTGGATTTGGATCATGTACCGTACAACATCATGTTGTGCAATAGACCCGTGCGGGTTTATAGTGTGTTTAAATTTAGTGCAGCACAGAATTGTGTTATTCAATTAAAAAAATACACTATAAACTCGCGCTGATTTAGTGCACATCACGGTGTTATACCCCACTGAATCCAAATTCGAACGTTACAGTACAGATGATTTGATATGACGAATGGGGTTTAAAACTCACCATTTCATGTTTTCTTGTGAAGATTTCAGTGAACATCACATGAGATAGATGTACGGATGAGTATTTATGGTGGAAATGATGATGGGCCGTTATTGGGCCACACATGAATTAATTATAAATTGTACAGATGTGGCCCATTTAAAATTCAAGTATCTAACGACAAATTAAACAACACACTAAAATATTTAATGTGCTTCGGAAATCCGTGACATTGGTTGGAGGAAGAGTAGTAATTCGCAACATTTTTTTGGGTCATGGAATGTTTGAAACCAAGTTTTTAATCGCCATTAATGGATAGCCTTATTTATTAGGACCAGTCATAAAATAACTAAATTGAACCGTTATACGCCGGCACTTATAATGCTCAGAGTTTTTATGTTTAGACAATTTTATATATGAGATGAAATTTCATTAATTGAATTTTTTTAGTATGATGTATGATTTATAAGTCAATAAATTATATAGTAAATGGATCTTTGTTTCATTTATAAAACCGTTTCATATGAATTTTTATCTTTTATAAAAAAATTATTATTTTAGTAGACAACACCAAATGCACACTGCAATTCAAATGCATTGTTAAAACGTGCAATTTATTTTCCTGTAACATTTGACTTATTTACATTGAACTTTCAACTTGTTTTTACAATTTTAAAAGTTGAAATTTCAATATAAATAAAGATTAAACGTTAAAAAAAATAAATTATAAATTTAAAAATGATTGAATCAGACTTTTTTGTCCGCACCGACGCACAAAAAACCTAATCATTTTTGTATGTATGGGATAAAAACATGACAAAATATTTGTAAAAGTTACATTCATGGAAAAAAAAAAAACATGTTGATTATATGGGAATATCTTAAAATAGATTTTGGTAGTTGTTCATAATTACACGAGTGAGACGTTAATTGAGAAATTTTCAAAATTACTTCTCCAATATAGGGTAATTTGACATTTAATTCTGTAATTTTTCACTTTTATGCACCAAAAATTTGATTTTTTTTTTGTTGGAATAGGCACACGAGGTGCACCCTTTTATAATTTTGAAAATTTTAATTTGATTGTCAATTCACAAATGTAGAGTGTCATCCTATCCAAAATGGACTCCACATCACCACAAGTTGACCTTTTCCAAATTAAATCTGATTTGCCCCTGTTTTGGTTGGGTCGAACTCTATATATAGATAACACTCAATTTAAAAAGGTCACATGTGCCTCACATGATTCTGGAGAATGACAAAAAAAGAAATAAAAACAATACCTTCATGATTAAAATTTTTAAAATTAAAAGTCACTAAATTAAAAGTAAAATCATCCTAAATTACCAGATTAATTTTGATATTTTCCTGTCGCTAATTTGTTGGATCCGTGTAGTATAATGACCTATCTGACTATACACAACATTAAAATTTAGCGATTATAAGCAGCGGTGGAGATAGAAAATTTAGTTAGGGAGCCCAAATTAACGGAAAAAATCAAATAATTTAAAAAATATTTTTATACTATATATATAATTTAAAATTTAATTCTATTACATTAAAATTTATTTTAATTAATATAATTACATCATAATATTTGTATATTATTGATCTCATTCTCTAAGAAAAATTCTATGTATATAAATTGAATAATCAAATTAAAAAAAATGTGAATTCAGTAAAGATTATTCATAAATAATGCGTCTAAAATTAAATTATTAATTATTGTGGTTCCAACAATAAGTGTGACCAAAAGCAGCAGCAATCTGATTTATGATGGAAGAAATGACCTTTAATATTTAGCCCCAAATAATTTGTACTAAAAGAAATGGAAAAATAAAGGAACAGAAGTGTGACCAACAAAAATTGAAACCTGAAAGAATAAAAAAACAAAAGGGTGACCATAAAAAAAAATTGAAACCTGAAACATAATTGTTAGAATGACATTAACAAAGTTACACGAACCAATTTTAACACCACTATTTTTTAAGAATATAATAGAACTTATAGATATATATATATATATATATATATATATATATATATATATATCGTAAAAGTTAAGGGGGCCCAGTGTGCCCCCCCACCCCACCCCCACACACACTATATCCAAATATCCAATGTGACTCCGTCCTTAATTTTAAGATTGTTCATCAATGTGTGTGCATGACTTAATGGGTAATGTGTGTAATAAAGTGATTGTTGATTTAAACCAGAACCAAAATCGAATCGGGTCTTAGACGATTTCGATTCGATTCCTGAACCGCTGATTCCTCGTTTAATTATTTTTTTCTTGATTTTTGAATTTAAAATTTGGAGGAATGTATATGAAGATGATAAATTATTGTTATGAGAATTTAAATTGAGGATTACAATCCTGCCAAAAAATAAAAAAAAAAATTGAAGATTAAAATAATTAAAACAAACATAATTTTATAATTAGGCAATTACAAATACACGATAATTATCTAATTGATACATCATCAAACATTAGTATAATACTAAAATGCAATAATAGTAAATTAGTAAGACTAGTAGTACACTACAAATGATCATATCAATTAGATTTAAGTTGAATGAGATCTAAACCATTGAATTTATATATATAAAAAAAGGAAAATTACAAGTAAAACCGGTGGTTAGAACCGGAACCGATTATTCTTGATTTTTGAAATGGACCAACCGAAATCGAACTATATATCTTATGGTTTTCGATTAGGTTCAGAAATCTGAACACATTTAAACCGTAGAATATTTGGTTTTAACCCATGACTGGCGGTTCCGGTTTTTTTGAGTTCTACCACTGCCTTCTTAAAGTCCAAATGAACTGCTAAATAAAGAAGTGGCAAAATGGGCCTCAAAAGCCATGATAAGAAAAAAGAGAAAAAATGGGCGAGACCAAACAAAGTAGTGGACCAGAAGTCCCAAATGACAGTGAATAAACGCACGCCTATCGAAAAGCCTAATGGAGAAGCTCTGAAATGGGCCCCAAAGACTCGGCCCAAAGCTGATAACAAAAAGTCACAACCTTATGCTTGGGCATTGGGGTAAGCATTATTCGATTGAAACTAAATTAGGGTGAGTCTCCCGTCCACTCCATAGTGTAACTCATATTTTAGTATAACAACTCGTAAGTTTTAGTGCAACAAGTTATAAATTTTTAAAATACACTAGTATAATAAATTATAAATTTTTAAAATACACTAGTATAACAAATTATAAATTTTTAAAATACGTTAGGGAGTGCATTATGCACCTGGTGCATACAAGAACTTGCCACTAAATTATCCAATCTAAATCGAAAATTTTGAAGTTTTTTAATTCAATTTTGGTTTTATATTATCTAAATTTTTTATTAGTCGATTCGATTTCGATTTCGATTTTGAAAATAAAATAATTGAATTTACCGAAATCGAACCGAATTTAAGTATTATATTAAAAAATCCTTTTTTTTTTATAACATTTCTCTCCTTACTCAACTAGGTTAGACAATGGGTTGGAGAATTCTTATTCTCCCAGGAGATCCGTCCCTAATACTAATAGAGCAGGGAATCCCAAACTTTCTTTCCACGTGTCAAAAATGGCTAGGCCTAGAGATCTTTTCGAAGTCGTTGTCTCAAGACATGATCTATTTTTAAGCGTATAACTTGTTATGATGAAAAATGCAACTTATTTATAAAAAAAAATGCAACTGTTAATATGGGAACAAAGTTGCATGCTTATGTTTAGAATAGTTGCACGTTTTTGTTTTGTATAATAAGACGCTTTAAAAAATCTTATTTGAAAGTGTATAGATCTATTACAGTCTTACATGAGACTCACTCGAAAAAAATATGCATAGGGATCATACCACCACCCCGTTTTCCATAAGAAATTTTATATATAATATATATATATATATATATATATATCACACATTTCCTTAAATGTTATATATATATTTATAATTAATTTTAACTAAAACATGTTCCATAACTTTATTTTTGTAGATTAATGTATTTTATATTATATGTTTTTCTAAATAATAAAAATTCATATGAGACGGTCTCATGTATAAAACAGGGTACAACTTAGCTCAAATAACATCGATCTCTTTCAAAGTGTTAAAACACAAATGTCTAATTTATGTTTCGTCTCACCGTGAGACCGTCTCATGCAAATGTGTCTCTTTCTAAACAATTTATATAAAATATAGTAAAAAAGTAAAATAAGATGAACAAATGAGGATAGAATCTTTTCAAGCACAACTGAAAAATCACAAACCTTCATTTAAAATTGTGGATTCTTAATTTCACATGTGTTTCACGTAAACAGATGGAGTGAATTTGAATTCAACCATAGTGATTAAAAAGGGGTGTTAATAAGAAAAATACTCAAACGGACTGAAACTAAACTTCAACGCCCAACTTTTTTAGAAAACTAGTTTTAAGGTCCAAAAGATTACTCCTTACATTCTCCCCCAAATTTTAAGGCCAAGTTTGGCTCGCGGGATATGTCAGGATTAGCGGTCTAATCTCAATTAATTGGCTGTTTAGTTAGCTGGATGAAGGCTTAAGATACACTCGGGTATAAAAATATGTTTAATCCTATATTGAGGGGTTCTCATGTGGAAGGAGAGACATAATTTGTCTCAAATACAATATTACAATGTTGTCCCTGTATTTGTACTTAAAATGAACAAGTATATCTTTGACATTTCAATAGGTATCTCATCTAATCCCGCGATCCAAACACAAATATTAATTTTTCAGGATCAGATTAAAAGGTTCAATTCTACCATCCAAACATATATCTTAATTCAAACAATCTAGTACAATCAATTTAATCTTACTCAATCTTATTTAAACATATAATAACTAGTCAATCCAATTATGTGCAGCAAACGAGGCCTGATATTAAATTTACGAGTTTGCTTTAAAGTATTTACAGCTGAGTAATAGTGAGGTTAGGCCTTTTGATAATTTTTATTGGAGAAATGACCACATTATAATTCCCTGGCTGAGTCTTATATGCATTAAGGTTCACCGTGCACTCATAATACATTGTAGATACATACAACTTATTATACTGAGTTATACTGAAAGATATAACTTATTTACACTCAGTATAATAAATTGCATTTTTTAGTATAACAAGTTGCATGGTTCTAAAATATATTATATAATGCACGGTGCACTTAGATGCACATGCGACTCACTCTAATTTTATTGGATAACTATTTTTTTAGATTTTGGGGTAATCAATTAGGGATGACTAGGGGTGGCAATTTCAGACACGACACAAAAACGATACGAAAATTGCGGGTTAGTGTTTAGCTTTATCGTGTTCGTTTCGTTATCGTATAAACACGATAAGGACACGAAATTTTTCGTGTCGTGTCGTGTTCGTTTCAACCCGATAAGTTTGAATTAAAAATATTTTATTATACATATGACTTGATATTTTATTATTTTATTAGAAATTTTTATTTTTTATCGTGTCATATCGTGTTAACGTGTATTATCGTGTCATATCGTGTCGTGTCATATCGTATAATATCAAAATTTTAATATAAATTCTATTTTAAAATTTATTTATTTTTCTTATCGTGTCGTGTCGTGTCTGTTGGGGAATTTGTCCTCCTGTAGGTCCTATTCAGTGCATCAGTCATGAACTAGTGTAATCTCTTGGTCAAGACAAGTCAATCTGAACCTTACACTTCAACCTTTCACGATGGATTGTTCATTTCCATCTAGGTCGTGAATGGTGTATTTTTTGTTACAAGGAACTGTTAATTTAATCTTTTGTGATCTGGTATCACTAAATTAACTACAATGTAACACGTACTATTTATTGAACAGTTATGCAGTAAATATATGTAACATTCAATGATATTTAAAGCATCAGTGATAAATAATTTATTTCAGTAAATAAGACAGAAATTCAGTTTGATTAAGTAAAAGCATACTTTCCAAAGATAATCCCAACAAAGGGTTTACATGAAATTTTTTCGTGTTCGTGGTCGCGGTCGACAAAGTTTTTTCTTATCGTGTCGTGTTCGTGTTTGGCCTTATCGTGTCGTGTCACTATCGTGTCGACACGAAACACGACCCGATAACATGAATTGCCACCCCTAGGGATGACCTTCAAGTGTGTGAGGGGGGGTTTCACTTCAAGTGTGAGGAGGTCTAACTGGTCTAGTTGGTGGAGGGATGTCGTAGGCTTAGGATCGGGAGTCGAGGGTTGTTGGTTTTGGGATAATATTGTCAAATTAGTTGGGGATGGGAGGGAAACACAATTTTGAAGTGAGAAATGGGTGGGGGAGTCGGCTTTATGTCACGTTTTTCCTAGATTGTTTAATTTGAGTGGTGATAAATTGTGCAAAATTTCGTCTTTGGGGATATTGGTGGGGGGCTCTTGGGAGTGGGTTTGGGATTGGAGGAGAGAATTGTTTGAGAGAGAAATGTCTATGTTTTATGATTTTTTGAATTCGCTAAGCAGGTACAAGTTAGTTGAAAGCAAGAAAGATAGATGGATTTGGAGTCTCACTTCGGATGGGAAATATAACACGAAATCTGCCTATGAGTGCTTGATCTCAAATGAAGAAGTGAGCTCCGATCTAGCTGCTACGAAACCATAATTTCTTTTGGTTTGGAACAAGATTGCTCCCCTCAACATGGCAGCGACGGCGTGGCGAACTTTATGGGACAGGTTACCTACAAGAAAAAATTTAGAGAAACGAAGAATCATCACATCAAGAGACAACAAGTGTGGCCTTTGTAACAATTCCGATGAAACGGCGGACCACCTCATCCTCCAGGGATGCCCATATGTGGACCAGTTGCTACTCATTGCTTGGAATATCATGTGCATCTCATTCTCGGGTAAGAGAACACTTCATCTCTCACTCGGGTATCATTAACGGAAAAAAATTATCCCAATTTGTTGTTTGTTTGTGGGAATGTGTTATCTGGAATATTTGGAAGGCAAGAAATATGTTAATTTTTGAGAACCAGGAGTTCAATTCATCAAAGATCTTGGAAGAAATTAAAGGATGTCTTTGGAGTTGGTACTTGGTGAAAAACTATGTTCATTGTAATGCCACAGAGAGATGGATCGGGTTTGATTGTTGGGGTTCAAAAAATATCCCACATCGAAATAATATGAGAGGATCATAGGGTTTATTATGATGAACACAATCTTCATTGGTATGAGGCATTTTGGGAGATGCCCAAAAACAAATCCGTGCAGGCTTTGGTCCAAAGCGGACAATATCATACCAATGCGAGGATTTTGGTTCATCCAGGGTCCTAACAGTGGTATCAGAGTCATGGTCCCAGGCGAAACGATGTGGAGCAGTCCCCAGTTTGAACGAATAAGACGGTGAATGACAGTCTTTGTGGAGTCGTTTGCAGTGAGCCTTGGTGAAATAAACGGGGGTCTCTATGGACTAGGTGGCGTTGACCTAGATAGAGCGGGTCGTTTGAGGGGAGGCTCGGTGGTCTTTGTTTAAGGGGAGGATTGTTGGGGTTCAAACAATATCCCACATCGAAATAATATGGGAGGATCATGGGGTTTATTAGGATGAACACAATCTTCATTGGTATGAGGCCTTTTGGGAGATGCCCAAAAACAAATCCGTGCAGGCTTTGGCCCAAAGCAGACAATATCATACCAATGCGGGAATTTGGGTTCATCCAGGGTCCTAACAGATTATAATTGTATTCATTGTACATCTCAACCTGACTATTTCTTATAGCTAAGGTTCAAATAATATATGTTTTTGCCTGATAAAAATAAAAATAAAAATTAGGGATGACCTTGTTATACATCTTTTTAATTACAAGCAAACTGAAAGGCCTAAATTTGTCCTTGCAAGAATAACTGAAAGTAACGCAAGTGTTTTTTTCCGATAAAAAAAAGAAGAAGCAACGTAAGTGTTTGTAGATGTGGCCCGAACTAATTTCAAACTAGTCTAGATTCAACGAAAGTTTGGCTAACTTAATGGTACAAAAGACTTTTAAAGTCGCATGAATCCTTTAATTATGACATGAAGATATACTTCAACAGTTATGTGTACGTTAAGCATGGACTCTTTTGACTTTCTTAATTGGATGCATGTTGTTACTGGAAATACATCTTTGGGTGCACGTTTATTGTAGATATTTAAAGGGAAAAAAAAAACTCATGTAACATTAAAATGTTCATATTTGGTTTTTTGAAACAAAAGAAGTCAGTGGCGGAGCCACAAAATTTAGTTAGGGGAGCTCAACTTAATGGAAAAAAAAATAAAAAAAATATTTGTATACTATATATAGTTTAAAAATTCATTTTGTTATATTAGAATTCATTTAATTAATATATTTATATCATAGTATTCGAAATACGGAAATTATATGTATATAAATTGAATAATCAAATAAAAAAAATATGAATTTAGTAAAGATTATTAATAAAAAAGCATCTAAAATTAAATTATTAATAATTAAACCGTAATCCTAAGGGGCAGCATGCTGCGGAACGCGTTTCACTTAAGTCGGAAACATTCTCGTGATGGGTTCCGGCGATTGGGGTATCTCTCATCCCTTCCCCTGACTCTTTTGATTTAATGTTTCCACTTTTTGCTCATTTTGTGCCTTCCTTGTGTAGTGGATCCGAGGTGAAGGGCACGATAGTATTACATGATTAGTTTTATTTTAATTAAATGTTTCAAATATCTATTTAATTTTATTCATTCAATTTACTTATATGATCATGTTTTTATGTTAACCTATAAATAAATTGTATTATTAAATGTAATGTAATATATTTTTAATTGTGTAGCATCCGTTATCTACTAATTGAGAATCAACCCACCCCTCTAATCAATTTGTTTCAAAATACTCAATTTCTATACAATGTATTATTTATAGTAGTATATTATATTATTCAATTTTTAATTTGAACCATTATTTTTATTAAAATTGATCTTAACCTTCCAAAAAAATTTCTATGGTAAAAAATATCCACCATATTCAAAATTTTTGTGATAAAAAATAATACAATATTACATAATTAATCTTATTGTTTAAATATTTCAAATATTTATTTATTTGATTCATTTAATTTACTTATGTCATATTTTTATTGTTAAACTATGTATTATTAAATATAATATTTTTTTAATTGTATAACATGTTGACTTTTAAGAACTTTTAATATTATTTTTATATTATAGTTTTATTTCTAACAATGATTTCAAAACCGAGTTGAACCGGCCGGTTCAACCGGTTGGACCGGGAATCGACTTGTAACCCGGTTAAAAAACCCCTATATAACCGGATTTTGGGTTGAACCGAAAAAAAAACTGGTTTTTCTCTTTTTTTTTTTAATTAAATTATTAATTTGTATTAAATATTTAAAATTTTAAATTTATATTTATCTCACATTTTTCTCCAACACTTTCGATGTGGGATAAATGTATGAGGTGGGACAAAATTTATAAAATATGATATGAAAAGTTATAACATATATATTTAAATTTTTGTAGGTGTATACTTATTTTATTTTTTTAACTAAACATAGAAAACGGTTGAACCGCCGGTTGAACCGGTCCGACCGATTGAACCGCTGACCGGTGGTCTGTCCGGTTCGATCACCAGTTCGATTATGAAAACATTGATTTCTAACTTGCGTAATTCACGGCTTCTTTTTTTTTTTTAGATCAGGAAAAATGGATATATTGTTGATAAATTTGGTTATAAGAGCTAGCCAAGTCAGGATATACATAAAGTATATATTACAAGTTCACGTGTTATAACCTAGTACTATATACTCCCTCCGTCCCAAGAATATATGCACACCTATTTTATTGTTGAGCTTTTATGAGTGAGTTATTTATTAGTATTTCAAATGATAAAGTAATTTTTAAAGAGAGGTATTATAGATCTACCTCTCATCTATTGCATGCATCTTTAAAAATTATTTCATCATTTCAAATACTAATAAAAAACTCGCTCGCAAAAATACGCGAAAACAGTAAACGTGCATTTATTCTTGGGACGGAGGGAGTAATATACGAGACCACTATGCTAAAAGAATGTAATTAATTATGTAGACATATGAAATTGTTTACTCAATTAAAGTGTTTTCATTTTGCCACAATTTAAGTGCAACACAAATGCAAAATTTTATGCACTAGGTAGACCATAAAATTCAAATGTATTTTATAAATGTACATTTTATTTTTCTGAAACGTTGAATCTGTTGCACTGAACGAAAACAAAATTTGGGCAATAAAAAAATAAAGAAAAAAAAAGCACTAATTTTACACTTATTTCAAAATTTTGGCAATTAAAATAAAAATAAAAAATGCAAATATAAAAACAGAATTTGGACAATAAAAAATAAAGACACAAACATGGAAGTCCAACCCTATACCCAGGGCTTAAAGAAAGAGAGTTCAGCCACTGGGTTCTGCTAGTAGAAAATTTTCAACATAATAAAAATTTGAACGAGATTGCACGACTCATTTTTTTAAAATAGGTCATTTTTTATGTGAGTGCACAGTGCATCTTAGTGCACTGAAGATTTACAAGTTGAATATTTTGATGTAAATAAATTGAACACTTTAAAAAAAACAAATTGCACATTAAAAAAATATACATGAATTATATGATGCATCGGATACACATGAGATCTGCTCTAATACAAATTGACATTTTCTTTTCCTAATTACGCTACAATTAGACCATCGCGTAGGCACGATTCATATAGTAAGAGTATTTAAATACATTAATTCCGTTACATAATTACATCCGTTTATTCCCAATTCACGTTGCTCCTTCATTGACTTAAAATATCTAAATAATTTCCCTTGCATTTTGAGTCATTAATCTCTTACAATTTCCCTGAAGATGTGGAATGACAGGCGCACCCATGTGAACTTCACACAAATATATTCAAAATTAAGTCCTCCAAACCAAACTGATACGTAGGCAACACAAGCCTCATTGTCGCAAAATGCTGAATGGATGACGACGACGCCAATGCTTTGAGGACCCAATGATCCAAGTGTGTTGTTTGCTTTCAAATGTCATAAAGCCAAAAAAATATTGGAAGATCCAGTAAGTAAAATACACAATTTTTTTAATTATTATTTCAAACGGTTAAAATATGTAAATTAACGTGTTCATATATTTTTTTAAAAATATGTAGCATTTTCAAAAGATCCTTGGTTTCCAGACCCAAAAGAGATCAATTGCCTCCTAATCGTCGAATCCATTATTTGAAGGCCATCAATATTTTGAAATAATTCAACAATCTGGATTGGAGGGTATCGGTTTGAATCAAACAACATGCCCCTCATTACAACATTCGTTGAACGGTGGCACCCCGAAACAAACACGTTTCATATGCCTTTCGGGGAGATGACGATCACACTTCACGACGTTCACGCTATTCTTGGTAAACTGAAAATAAATTTAATATTTTAAAAATTAAAATTTGTACATGCTCATTAATTAATTTCACTTATAACAAAAATGACTTTTTTCCAATGTAGGCTTGAGAATAAGTGGCCTCCCCGTCGTTGGCAGCGGACCATGTCCTGACAATGAATTACCAGGTGTGGATCTAGGGGAGGCAATTCCAAAAGCACCCTCCTTAAGGATATACGAACGGCGTGTTTTAGTGGGCAGCTGAGCGATGCCTCTATTGCTCGAGGTTACCTGTGGTACTTGATGGGGAGTACACTCTTCGTGGATAAAACACATGATGCTGTCCCCAAAAATTATGTAAATGTTTTGGGTGTTGGGGAATAAGTTGCACAGATCTATTCGGGGTGAATATTTAAATATAAATTTAATTCTTATAATTATTACTAGCATGAATTAATCCTATATTAATTCAAATAATAATCCAACAACATATCATGCATATAATAATTCACGTAAAACCTACGCATGCGGAATTCTACGAGTTTACGTGAACGTACCTCTTGGGATGGCAGTGATCTGGCTGATTAGACTAACCAAAAGAACTTCTCAAGTATTCCCTTAGCCCTTGTTCGACTATCCGATGGAAGGAAACTTGTGAACAATTAACAAAAGGAAAATAAATTATGTTGCATCACCTTTGTGGATTTACTAATTTTTCCAGCACATGGAATTGTACTTGGGAATGAAAGAATCATCCCCTATTTATAGAGTCCAAAGTGGTTGAAATTTGTGGAAAAAATAATGTGGAAAAAACTTTTCTTGATCTCCGAGAAATCTTGAATATATCTCCTATATTCTTTTTTCCATAATTATAATATTCCACAAAATCCCACTTACTCATATTATGGTCAAAATTTTGAAAATATGATGAGTCAAGAATCCAAGATTTGGATCTTCTTGAATTTATGAGATATTATTGTATTTCAAGAAATACATATCTTCCATAATATATTTTCAAGAAAATCAAGAAAATCTTTCTTGCCCACTATATTTCAAAATTTTCGAAAATCTTATTATAGATAACCAAGTGGGAGATTTCTTGAATTTAATAAGATAATCTTGTATTCCAAGAATACATATCTTCATTCCATAACAAAATTCAAAGAAAATATTTCTCCCAACTTATCCATAATTTTCGAAATTAATTGGGAAAAATAAGCAACAATATTTATTTTATTTTAATCACATTTTTCAGTTATTGGACTATGTTGGGCTACTCAGGGGGCCTTTAGGAGAATTAAGATTTGACCTTCTAATGGACCTTGAATATCTAATATTGAGCCACAATATTATTCAAGCTCATAAATATTAATTAATCCCACTACATAATTAACATTGCACTATCCATCTTAACCCATATTACAGTCAATATGGCTCCCTGTTATTATTTCCTGTGTTTAAGATTATCTAGCCCATTAATTAATTCAAGCCACTGAATTAGCTCTCCATTAATTAATATCTTTTGTCCTTGGTCAAGGAACAGTTCAACATTATTATCCATACCGGAAACTAATTTCACTTGCAAGATTTGGTATGATAAAGCTTATGAACCTCCCAAGGGGGCAAATCAAACAAGCGTACTTGCACACGATTCTTCGTATTAAATCTTAGCAATCACATGTGACTAATAATATTGCCCAAGATAAAAAGTACTGAATCTCGTTGATTCTCTACCCATGATAAGTCAAAACAATAGTTACCAATTCCACGTGATCCTATTTAAGGAACGAAGATTAAGAAATAACGACCCACTGAGGTCTAATTCTTCCTTTTTCAGTTCTGAAGAATTTGTCCTCCTGTAGGTCCTATTCAGTGCATCAGTCATGCACTAGTGTAATCTCTTGGTCAAGACAAGTCAATCTGAGCCTTACACTTCAACCTTTCACGATGGGTTGTTCATTTCCATCTAGGTCGTGAATGGCGTACTTTTAGTTACAATGGACTGTTAATTTAATCTTCTGTGATCTGGTATCACTAAATTAACTACAATGTAACATGTACGACTTATTGAACAGTTATGCAGTAAATATATGTAACATTCGATAATATTTAAAGCATCAGTAATAAATAATTTATTTCAGTAAATAAGTCTGAAATTCAGTTTTTGATTATACAAAGTAAAAAGCATACTTTCTAGTATAATCCCAACAATCTCCCACTTATACTCAAAGTCTGTTTTAAGTATACTACAACATGTCTCGTGTAGTCTGTGACATCTAATGTCACCTACACGAACCTAATAATTTCTCCCACTTATACTCAAAGCAGATTGGCAACGGTCTTGACACCCATTCCTTCCACATGTCTCTCAAATGTATTCAGAGGCAGACCCTTTGTGAATGGATCATCTAGGTTGTCTTTCGACATGATCTATGCCACCTCTATATCTCCTCTCTTAACGATTTCTCGTATAAGATGTATTTCCTTCAGTGTGCTTGTTTGACTCGTGGACTCTTGGTTCCCTTGAATTTGCAACTGCCCCTAGCAAATATTGCTGGACAAATTCGGAACTCCATCCAAGTCCACTAAGAAGGTCTAGAGCCAAATTGGTTCTTTCACTGCTTCACAAGCAGCTACTTACCCGACTTCCATGGTCGAGTCAGTGATGCATTTCTACTTCACACTCGTCCATTTGATGGCTACACTTCCCAAATGGAAACACACTAACTGAGGCAAATAGTTTCTGAAATCTAAGTCTGATTGGAAATCCGAGTCCGTGTAGCCGATGGGGATTGGACTATCTGACTGATAAATCAACATTCTATCCCGAGTTCTTTTTTTTAGATATTTCAGAATGTTTTTAACTATCGTTCAATGCTCTTTCCCCGGGTTACTTTGATATCTCGCCACAATGCCAATGGAAAAGTAGATATCTGGTCTCGTACACAGCATTGCATATATAAGGCTTCCGACAGCCGAAGCATAAGGAATGCCTTTCATGTCATCTATCTCCTTTTGAGTCTTAGGGGACATTTTCTTGGATAGATGGATTCCATGTCTGAAAGGTACGAAACCTTTCTTGGAATCTTGCATGTTGAATTGTTTGCAAGACAGTGTCTATGTATGAAGCTTGCGATAATCATATCATCATTTTCTTGCGATCTCGAGTGATCTTGATCCCAAGGATGTGTCCGGCTTCCCCTAAGTCTTTCATATCAAACTGTTTTGAAAGCCATGCCAGTACGTCTGATAATACCTTTACATCGTTTCCGATGATCAGAATGTCATCTACGTATAGTACTAAAATACCAATGCAGTTCCGACACGTTTTTATACACACAACTTTCGAACTCATTTTGATCGAACCCATAAGACTTTATAACATGATCAAAACATTGGTTCCAAGCTCTGGATGCCTGTTTGAGTCTGTAAATGGACTTCATGAGCTTACAAACTAGATGTTCTTGGCCTTTTTCAATGAAGCCTTGGGGTTGTTGCATATAGATCTCTTTATCAAGACTTCCGTTAAGGAAAGTTGTCTTGACATCCATTTGCCAGATTTCAAAGTCGAAATGTGCAGCAATCGATAAGAGAATACAGATGGACTTAAGCATGGCTACGGGCGAAAAGTTTCCTCATAATCGATCCCTTCTTTCTGAGTATAACCTTTCGCCACTAGTCTTGCTTTGAAGGTTTCCACCTTCTCGTCTGGTCCTCTTTTTCTCTTTTACCCACTTGCAACCAAACCCCATTAAGTGGTTCGACTAGCTCCCACACTCTGTTATGAAACATAGAACCCATTTCGGCTTTCATTGTTGTTTGCCAAGAATCTGCATCCTTGTCTTGGAGTGCCTCGTCATATGTCCATGGGTCTGATTCGTCTTGTCCGGGAATCAACTCCGAGGACTCTCCTATTCCCATGAATCTCTCGGGCTGTCTTACAACCCTCCCATTACGACGAGGTTCCGGTTGTGAAAGTGTGTCATTTGGTATGTCATCTAGTACAGTTGGCATTGAGGTTTGCCCTCTTAGCTCATTTAAGGTATTCTCACTTCTGGGTCTTCTTTCGTTCATATAGTCTTCTTTCAAAAATCTAAAGTGGGTGATTATGACCACCTTTTGATCTTCGGGACCATAGAACATACACCCTTTTGTTCCCTCGGGGTATAATACAAACAACCTTAATTCTGATCGAGGATCCAATTTACCGGCTTCCTTGTCCAACACGTAGGTCGGACACCCCCAAATTCTCATGTGTCTCATACTAGGTTTGCGCCCGGTTCACAATTCTTTTGGGAGTTTTGGGAACCAATTTGGATGGCACCAAGTTCAGAATGTAAGTTGTTGTTTCCAAGGCATGACCCCAGAACGACTTGGGAAGATCCGCATAACTCATCATAGATCTAACCATTTCCAAAAGAGTTTTGTTTCTTCGCTCTGCAACCCCGTTTTGTTGAGGGGTTCCGGGTGCAGTGAGCTGGGATGCAATCCCTTCATCAGATAAGTAGTTCGAAAACTCATCGCTGAGGTATTCGCCTCCACGATCAGATCGTAGAGACTTGATACGTTTTTCCTTATGATTCTCTGCTTGAGCCTTAAATTCTTTGAATTTCTCAAAGGTCTCAGATTTATGCTTCATAAGGAAAATGTAACCGTACCTTGAGTAATCATCAATAAAAGTGACAAAATACTCATAACCTCCTCTTGCTTTGGTTGACATTGGACCACATACATCTGTGTGAACGATCTCTAACACTTCTTTGGCTCTATTCCCCTTGGCTCCAAATGCCCTCTTGGTCATTTTACCCTCCAAACATGATTCGCAGGTTGGAATTGGTTCAACTTGGAGAAACTTCAGTGAACCGTCTTTCACCAACCTTTGGATCCTCTTTGGATTTATATGACCCAATCTTAGATGCCAAAGAAGTGTCTCGTTCACGTTTTCTTTTGTCGGAAATAGTTGATGTGTTATAGGATGTATTTCGTGAGTGGTGTGCACAGTTAATTGTATAGAGATTTTCCATCAATGTCCCGTAACAGATACACTCATCATTTCAATAAATGATGTCATTCTTATTAGAAGAAACTTAGTGTCCTTTAATCGAATTTTAGAAACTGAAAGTGAATTCTTTCTAAAACTGGGAACATAAAGATAATCTCAAAAAAAACTTTATCTTCAAAAGATAGGTGCACTTCTCCCACTGATTTAACCACTACTCATGTAGCATTGCAATGTCTGCTACTTGCGTAGTATTGCAATAATCGTTACTATCGTAGCATTGCAATATCTGCCACTTACGTAGCATTGCAATAATTGCTACTTTCGTAACGTCGCCCAGTGTGATGAGGATCTCACTCCCACTAAGTTGACGGATCAGTTTGAACCCGTGAAGCCAACATGATTAGTCGATCTCGTATCAACCACCCACGAATGAGAAGTATACGCCGCTAAACAAGTTTCAACAACTAGTGTGTGAGAATTACCTTTCTTTCCGTCCCTTTTGGGGTTGGAACAGTCAAAACCTCTATTGTCCTCTCTCACCGCAGCTTAAGCACTTCCTCTTTGGATTTTCCTTGACACCATAAGCATTTCTCATCTTACCATTGCCCTTGGCAACAGTTGAGTCTTATGGCTTTTGGTCCTCTTCTTATTCTTACCTTCCATTGGCCTAGAAGATGAAGACGGACCACTTGCCGTCAAAGCTTGAGTTTGGTGCCCCATCAACATCTCTGCCGAGACCAAAAGCTTGCAACAAATCAGCTAGCGAGGCCAAAATGCTCAAAAACTTTTTGGGTAGAGAGTGAAGTACCAAATTCATCTGAGTCCCCAGATTATTATCTGCACTCAGAATCTCAAGTTTGTTCAGATGGACCATCTATTTTGAGGACGTAGTTCCTTACGGGTTTGCCCTTCACCATTCTCAGCGACGACATCTCTCGCAAGGTGATCTGACGAGTCCCGCATTTTTGACTCGTCAGTTGACTCATCTGATTTTGGTGTGTCAAGAATCCACTTGTGCTTTTGGGCAGTTAGGACAATTATAATTTTCGTTTTCAATCAATATAGTTTCCATACATATTGTATTGACTTTAAGTATAATAACAGTGGATTAAAAGGTAACGACATGCTAAACTTAAAATAAATAACTATATGCATACGCATAAGTATATCACAAGATTCGATCACATGCATCATATTAAAATCTCAAAAAAATATGAACATGCATCAGCCAACATCTCAAAACAGTTTAAATAAGCCACGTGGGGTGGGTCATTATTTAAACACATTCAAGCAGGTTACAAACAAGAATAGTTACAAACCTTTAATATCCAGATTAATAGTTGGCTCCCACTTGACCAATATAAAATTGACAGGGACTTCGGGGAAGTATATGCATATCAATTTTATACCTAAGTAATAACCATGATTAAATACAGGATTATTATTTCGTTTTGAACGAGCTGTTGGGGAATGAGTTGCACAGATCTATTCGGGGTGAATATTTAAATACAAATTTAATTCATTAATTATTACTAGCTTGAATTAATCCTATATTAATTCAAATAATAATTGCAACAACATATCATGCATATAAAAAGCCACGTAAAACCTACGCATGCGGAATCTACGGGTTTACGTGAACGTACCTCTCGGGATGACAGTGACTTCGGTCGGACGGACTAACCAAAAGGACTTTCCAAGTATTCCCTTAGCCCTTGCTCGACAATCCGGTGGAAGGATACTCGCGAACAATTAACAAAAGGAAAAAAATAAACTTTGTTGCACCACTTATGTGGATTTGCTAAAATTTCCAGAACATGGAATTGTGCTTGGGAATGAACTAATCATCCCCTATTTATAGGAGAGGGAGTGATCGATTTTTATGTAGAAAATCAATGTGGGAAAAGACTTTTCTTGGTCACCAAGAAATCTTGAATATATCTTCTATATTCTTTTTCCCATAATTAAAATATTTCACAAAAATCCCACCTCCTCTATTATGGTGATTTTCTAAAATTTAGTGCTACAAGAATCCAAGATTTGGATCTTCTTGAATTTATGAGATATTCTTGTATTTCAAGAAACACATATCTTCCATAATATATTTTCAAGAAAATCAAGAAAATCTTTCTTGCCCACTATATTTTCAAAATTTTGAAATATTCTATATAGATAACCAAGTGGGAGATTTCTTGAATTTAATGAGATAATCTTGTATTCCAAGAATACATATCTTCATTCCATAACAAAATTCAAAGAAAATCATTCTCCCTCTTTTATCCATAAATTTTGAAAAATTAGAGGAAATATAAGCAACAATATTTATTTTATTTTAATCACATTTTCAGTTATTGGACTATATGTTGGGCTACTCAGAGGGCCTTTAGGAGAATTAAGATTGGACCTTCTAATGGATTTTGAATATCTAATATTGAGCCACAATATAATTCAAGCCCATAAATATTAATTAATCCCACTACATAATTAATATCAAGACTATCCATCTTAACCCATATTACAATCAATATGGCTCCGGTCATTATTTCCGTGTTTAAGATTATCTAGCCCATTAATTAATTCAAGCCTTTGAAATAGCTTTCCGTTAATTAATATCTTTTGTCCTTGGTCGAGGAACGGTTCAACATTATTATCCATACCGGAAACTAATTCCACTTGCAAGATTTGGTATGATAAAGCTTATGAACCTCCCAAGGGGGCAAATCAAGCAAACGTACTTGCACACGATTCTTCGTATTAAATCTTAGCAATCACATGTGACCAATAATATTGCCCAAGATAAAAAGTATTGAATCTCTCTGATTCGCTACCCATGATAAGTCAAAGCAATAGTTATCAATCCCACGTGATCCTATTTAAGGGACGAAGGTTAAGAAACAACGAACCACTGAGGTCTAATTCTTCCTTGTTCAGTTCTGGAGAATTTATCCTCATGTAGGTCCTATTCAGCGCATCAGTCATGCACTAGTGTAATCTCTTGGTCAAGACAAACCAATCTGAGCCTTACACCTCAACCTTTCGCGATGGTTATTCATTTCCATCTAGGTCGTGAATGAAGTACATATAGTTACCATGGATTGTTAATTTAATTTTCTATGATCTGGTATCACTAAATTAACTACAGTGTAACATGTACAAATTATTGAACAGTTATGCAGTAAATATATGTAACATTCAATCATATTTAAAGCATCAGTGATAAACAATTTATTTCAGTAAATAAGTCGGAAATTAGGTTTGATTATACAAAGTAAAAAGCATACTTTTCAAATTATAATCCCAACAATCTCCACTTATACTCAAAGTCGCTTTTAAGTATACTACAACATGTCTCGCGTAGTCCGTGACATCTAATGTCACCTACACGAACCTAATAATTTCTCTCACTTATACTCAAAGCAGATTAGCAAACGGTCTTGACACCCATTCCACTCATATGTCTCTCTAATGTATTGAGGCAGACGACTTTGTGAATGGATCGCGCCAGTCGTCCTCGACGCTATCTTTGCCACATCTATATCTCTCCTCTCTTAACGATTTATCGTATAAGATGTCTTTCCTTTAATGTGTTTGTTTGACTCGTGGACTCTTGGTTCTCTTGAATTTGCAACTGCACCTAGCAGATATTGCTAGACAAATTTAGAACACCATCCAAGTCCACTAAGAAGATCTAGAGCCCAATTGGTTCTTTCACCGCTTCACAAGCGATTATTTACCCGACTTCCATGGTTGAGTCGGTGATGCATTGCTTCTTCACACTTTTCGTCCATTTGATGGCTACACTTCCCAAATGGAAACACACTAACTGGGGCAGATAATTTATGGAATCTAAATCTGATTGGAAATCCGAGTCCGTGTAGCCGATGGGGATTAGAGTATCTGACTGATAAATCATCATTCTATCCCGAGTTCTTTTCAGACACTTCAGAATATTTTTAACTGTCGTCCAATGCGCTTTCCCTAGGTTACTTTGATATCTTGCTACCATGCCTACCAGAAAAGCGGATATCGGGGTCTCGTGACACAAAGAATGCATACATAAGGTTTCCGGCGGTAGGAAGCACAAGGAATACCTTTCATGTCATCTATCTCCTTTTCGTCTTAAGGGACATTTTCTTGGATAGATGGATTCCATGCCTGAAAGGTACGAATCCTTTCTTGGAATCTTGCATACTGAAACGTTTCAAGACATTGTCTATGTATGAAGCTTACGATAAGCCTAACATCATTTTCTTGCGATCTCGAGTGATCTTGATCCCAAAGGGCGTGTCCGCTTCCCCTAAGTCCTTCATATCAAACTATTTTTGAAAGCCATGCCCTTACGCCCGATAACACCTTCACATCGTTCGATGATTAAAATGTAAATCTCACGATAGTACTAAGAATACCAATCACGATTCCGACATGCTTTTTATACACACAACTTTCAAACTCATTTTGATCAAACCCATAAGACTTTATAACATGATCAAAACATTGGTTCCAAGCTCGATGGATGCTGTTTGAGTCCGTAAATGGACTTCTTGAGCTTACAAACAAGATGTTCTTGGCTTTGTTTCAATGAAACCTTGGGGTTGTTGCATATAGATCTCTTCATCAAGACTTAGTTAAGGAAAAGCGTCTTGACATCCATTTGCCAGATTTCAAAGTCGAAATGCACAACAATCGATAAGAGAATATGGATGGACTTAAGCATGGCTACTGGCGAAAAAGTTTCCTCATAATCGATCCCTTCTTTCTGAGTATAACCTTTCGCCACTAGTCTTGCTTTGAAGGTTTCAACCTTCCCGTCCGATCCTCTTTTCCTCTTATATACCCACTTGCATCTAATGGATTTGACCCCATTAAATGGTTCGACTAGCTCCCACACTCTATTATGAAACATAGAACCCATTTCGGCTTTCATTGCTGTTTGCCAAGAACCTGCATCCTTATCTTGGAGTGCCTCGTCATATGTTCATGGGTCTGATTCCGGGAATCAAGTCCGAGGACTCTCCTACTCCCATGAATCTCTTGGGCTGTCAAAACAACCCTCCCACTATGATAAGGTTCCGGTTGTGAAAACGTATCATTTGGTATATCATCTAGTACAGTTGGCATTGAGGTTTGCCCTCTAAGCTCATTTAAGGTAATCTCACTTCTGGGTTTTCTTTGGTTCATATAGTCTCCTTCAAAAAATCTAAAGTGGGTGCGGATGACCACCTTTTGATCTTTGGGACTATAGAACATACACCCTTTTGTTCCCTCGGGTTATCCTACAAACAACCTTAATTCTGATCGAGGATCCAATTTACCGGCTTCCTTGTCCAACGCGTAGGCCGGACACCCCCAAATTCTCATGTGTCTCATACTAGGCTTGCGCCCGGTCCACAATTCTTTGGGAGTTTTGGGAACCGATTTGGATAGCACCAAGTTCAGAATGTAAGTCGTTGTTTCCAAGGTATGACCCCAGAACGACTCGGGAAGATCCGCATAACTCATCATTGATCTAACCATTTCCAAAAGAGTTATGTTGCTTCGCTCTGCAACCCCGTTTTGTTGAGGGGTTCCGGGTGCAGTGAGCTGGGATACAATCCCTTCATCAGATAAGTAGTTCAAAAACTCATTGTTGAGGTATTCGCCTCCACGATCAGATCGTAGAGACTTGATATGTTTTTCCCTATGATTCTCTGTTTGAGCCTTAAATTCTTAGAATTTTTCAAAGGTCTCATATTCATGCTTCATAAGGAAAATGTACCTTGAGTAATTATCAATAAAATTACTCATAACCTCCTCTTGCTTTGGTTGACATTGGACCACATACATCTGTGTGAACGATCTCTAACACTTCTTTGGCCCTATTCCCCTTGGCTCCAAATGCCCTCTTGGTCATGTTACCCTCCAAACATGATTCGCAGGTTGGGATTTGTTCAACTTGGAGACGCTCCAGTGAACCATCTTTCACCAACCTTTGGATCCTCTTTGGATTTATATGACCTAATCTTAGATGCCAAAGAAGTATTTCGTTCACGCTTTCTTTTGTCGGGAATAGTTGATGTGTTATAGGATGCATTTCATGAGTGGTGTGCACAGTTAATTGTATAGAGATTTTCCATCAATGTCCCGTAACAGATACACTCATCACTTCAAAAATTATGTCATTCTTATTAGAAGTAACTTAGTGTCCTTTAATCGAATTTTAGAAACTGGAAGTGAATTCTTTCTAAAACTGGGAACATAAAGATAATCTAAAAAAACTTTATCTTCAAAAGATAGATGCACTTCTCCCACTGCTTTAACTGCTACTCATGTAGCATTGCAATGTCTGCTACTTGCGTAGTATTGCAATAATCGTTACTATCGTAGCATTGCAATATCTGCCACTTACGTAGCATTGCAATGTCTTCTACTTTCGTAACGTTGCCCAGTGTGATGAGGATCTCACTCCCACTAAGTTGCCGGATCATTTAGAACCCGTGAAACCAACATGATTAGTGGATCTCGTATCAACCACCCACGAATGAGAAGAATACGCCGCTAAACAAGTTTCAACAACTAGTGCGTGAGAATTACCTTTCTTTCCGTCCCTTTTGGGGTTGGAACATGCAAAACCTCCATTTTCCTCTCTTACCGCATCTTAAGCACTTACTCTTTGGATTTTCCTTGACACAACAAGCATTCCTCATCTTACCATTGCCCTTGGCAACAGTTGAGTTTTATTGCTTATGGCCTTTTTGGTCCTCTTTTTTATCTTTCCTTCCTTTGGCCTAGAAGATGAAGACAGACCACTTGCCGTCAAAGCTTGAGTTTGGTGCCTTATCAACATTTCTGCCGAGACCAAAAGCTTGCAACAAATTAGCTAGCGAGGCCAAAATGCTCAAAAAACTTTTTGGGCAGAGAGTGAAGTACCAAATTCATCTGAGTCTCCAGATCATAATTTGCACTCAGAATCTCAAGTTTGTTCAGATGGGCCATCTATTTTGAGGATGTAATCCCTTACGGGTTTGCCCTCCACCATTTTCAGCGACGACATCTCTCGCAAGGTGATCTGACGAGTCCCACATGTTTTGACTCGTCAGTTGGCTCATCTGATTTTTGTGTGTCAAAATCCACTCGTGCTTTTGTGCAGTTAGGACAATTATAATTTTCCAATCAATATATAGTTTCCATACATATTGTATTGACTTTAAGTATAATAACAGTGGATTAAAAAGTAACGACATCTTTGAATCGAAATAACCAATTATATGCAATAAAGACAAGTATATCACAAGATTCGATCACATTCATCATATTTAAAATCTCAAAAAAAAAATATGAACATGCATCAGCCAACATTTCAAAACAGTTTAAATAAGCCACGTTGGGTGGGTCATTATTTAAACACATTCAAGCAGGTTACAAACAAGAACAGTTACAAACCTTTAATATCCAGATTAATAGTTGGCTCCGACTTGACCAATATAAAAATTGACAGGGACTCCGGAGAAGTATATGCATATCAATTTTATACCTAAGTAATAACCATGATTAAATACAGGATTATTATTTCGCTTTGATCGAGCCTCGTTGGGAGGGTCATCGTCGCCACTAGTAATAATCCACAATCATCCGTTTTGGAATTCATTCATGTGAACCCTATCTTTTGACCGTCCCGTTGGGGGAATTTCTCCAAAATAATTCACAAATAAATAAATCATGGAGGTCAAAATTAATTCAATTTTATTATCCGGAATAAAATTGTCAATTAATTATTTAAACATACTTAGTAATTTTGAAGGTGAGATTTTTCCATTTGGCAACCCTCATGCAAACACATTTAAACAAATTAAATAAAGCATAAAATAGCACAAATAAATCAAGCAAAACAGAAAAATAAACATATTGGGCACAAATTATCCAATTGTCATGGTTTGATTTTTTTGGCTTGATCTTGAAGAAACACGTCTTGAATTTCTCCCACTCGTTCATCTAAAAAAAAATACTTAGTCTTGAACCTTCGCCACATTTCCTTGGCAGGGATGCATGCCAAGATCCGCCGGCCACTTGGCTGGGACAACCTAAGCGACCTCGACACGCGCCGGCGGGCGCGTGCCCGCCAGGTGCCTCGGCGAGAATCGGCGGTGTCGGCGATTCTCGACAAGCGACGACCGCGCATCAAGATTGTCAGGCTGTATCTCTCCCGCCTCTGCCTCTGCGCGTCCTCGGCGGCGCCAGCGTCTCCACGGCGCCCGTCGCCCCCCATGTATCATCCGCCCCATCCATTTCGGCCGCCCGGCCTCGCCCTGCGCCCATGCGTGCCAGTAGCGGCGCCAAGGCACCAGTTCGATTTCATCCTTTAATTCTTCGTCTTTTTCGTTCGATCCAGGTTACAATTTATTTACAAAAATAAATAAACCTAGATCTAGACTAGTCTATTACATTGATCAAATCAAACAAATCCTAGTCTACTCGTGGATTTTCTCACGAGGCAAAAAACAAATCCGAACGAATCGAATTAAAAACCCACGGTTTATATGCATGCAAAATAAAACATTAAAATCCATGACAATTGGATACCTACAAAAGCAGATCTAACGGTTCTACTATCAATTTCAAATTTAATGTCCACGAATTAAATTACAATTTAAAAAATTGAGCCCAAAACAGTGGCTCGTCGATACTTGCTTGTTGGGGAATGAGTTGTACAGATCTATTCGGGGTGAATATTTAAATACAAATTTAATTCATTAATTATTACTAGCATGAATTAATCCTATATTAATTCAAATAATAATTGCAACAACATATCATGCATATAAAAAGCCAAGTAAAACCTACGCATGCGGAATCTACGGGTTTACGTGAACGCATTACCTCTCGGGACGGCAAAGGACTTCGGCCCGGACGGACTAACAAAAGGACTTCCCAAGTATATTCAAATTTAGCCCTTGCTCGACAATCCGATTGGAAGGATACTCATGAACAATTAACAAAAGGAAAAAATAAACTTTGTTGCACCACTTATGTGGATTTGCTAAAATTTCCAGCACATGGAATTGTACTTGAGAATGAACAAATCATCCCCTATTTATAGGAGAGGGAGTGATTGAATTTTATGTAGAAAATCAATGTAGGAAAAGACTTTTCTTGGTCACCAAGAAATCTTGAATATATCTTCTATATTCTTTTTCCCATAATTAAAATATTCCACAAAAATCCCACCTCCTCTATTATGGTGATTTTCTAAAATTTAGTGCTACAAGAATCCAAGATTTGGATCTTCTTGAATTTATGAGATATTCTTGTATTTCAAGAAATACATATCTTCCATTATATATTTTCAAGAAAATCAAGAAAATCTTTCTTGCCTAATTATATATTTTCAAAATTTGAAATATTCTATATAGATAACCAAGTGGGAGATTTCTTGAATTTAATGAGATAATCTTGTATTCCAAGAATGCATATCTTCATTCCATAACAAAATTCAAAGAAAATCTTTCTCCCTCTTTTATCCATAAATTTCGAAAAAACAGAGGAAATATAAGCAACAATATTTATTTTATTTTAATCACCTTTTCAGTTATTGGACTATATGTTGGGCTACTCAGGGGGCCTTTAGGAGAATTAAGATTGGACCTTCTAATGGATCTTGAATATCTAATATTGAGCCACAATATAATTCAAGCCCATAAATATTAATTAATCCCACTACATAATTAATATTGACTATCCATCTTAACCCATATTACGATCAATATGGCTCCGGTCATTATTTCCCGTGTTTAAGATTATCTAGCCCATTAATTAATTCAAGCCCTTTGAAATAGCTTTCCGTTAATTAATATCTTTTGTCCTTGGTCGAGAACGGTTCAACATTATTATCCATCCAGGAAACTAATTCCACTAGCAAGATTTGATATGATAAAGCTTATGAACCTCCCACGAGGGCAAAAATCAAGCAAAAAGCGTGACACACGCGATTCTTCAGATTAAATCTTAGCAATCACGTGTGACCAATAATATTGCCCAAGATAAAAAGTATTGAATCTCTCCGATTATTTACCCATGATAAGTCAAAGCAATAGTTATCAATCCCACGTGATCCTATTTAAGGGACGAAGGTTAAGAAACAACGAACCACTAAGGTCTAATTCTTCCTTGTTCAGTTCTGGAGAATTTATCCTCATGTAGGTCCTATTCAGCGCATCAGTCATGCACTAGTGTAATCTCTTGGTCAAGACAAACCAATCTGAGCCTTACACCTCAACCTTTCGCGATGGTTATTCATTTCCATCTAGGTCGTGAATGAAGTACATATAGTTACCATGGATTGTTAATTTAATTTTCTGTGATCTGGTATCACTAAATTAACTACAGTGTAACATGTACAAATTATTGAAACGATTATAAATAAATATATGTAACATTCAATCATATTTAAAGCATCAGTGATAAACAATTTATTTCAGTAAATAAGTCTGTAAATTCAGTTTCAGTTATACAAAGTAAAAAGCATACTTTTCAGTATAATCCCAACACGAGCCTCGCGGGGAGGGTCATCGTCGCCACTAGTAATAACCCACAATCATCCACTTGGAATTCATTCATGTGAAAGCTATCTTTTGACCGTCCCATGGGGGGAATTTCTCCAAAAGAATTCACAGATAAATAAATCATGGAGGTCAAAATTTATTCAATTTTATTATCCGGAATAAAATTGTCAATTAATTATTTAAACATACTTAATAATTTTGAAGGTGAGATTTTTCATTGGGCAATTCTCATGCAAACATATTTAAACAAATTAAATAAAGCATAAGATAGCACAAAATAAATCAAGCAAAACAGAAAAATAAACATATTGGGCACAAATTATCCAATTGTCATGGTTTGATTTTCTTGGCTTGATTTTGAAGAAACACCGTCTTGAATTTCTCCCACTCTATCGTCTCGAAAAAATACCCCGTCTCGAAACGCCACGCCAAACATTTCGCGGTAGGGATGCACGCCCAAGATCCGACTGCCATCGCCGTGTTCAACTGGCGGTCTTTCGGCGAGCATCGCCCTTGCGTGCCAAGACGCCTCTCGGTAGGGTCCAGCCGAGACCTCGGCGAACGCCAGAATCACAAGATCCAAGCGATCGCCCGAGCCCGCCTCGCCGCCGGTACTCGGCAGACGCGCCGTCCCACGTCCGCCCATTCGCCTCAAATCGCTTGGCCTTCATTTCGCCACGATCGCGTCACCTAAGCGCTTGCCCGTCTTGTGGCGAGATCTGGCCGCTCGGCCCCTCGGCCTCGCCCGGCCTTGCGTGCGTACTGGCGTGTCGCGTCGTAGCGTGCCTGCCTCGTTGGCACGTTTCGCACATACGCCGCCTACGCCCGGTTTTGGATTTTGTCCTTTAATTCTTCGTCTCCGTCCTCATTTTTGATCCGGTTACAATTTATTTACAAAAAATAAATAAACCTAGATCTAGACTATTCTATTACATTGATCACATCAAACAAATCCTAATCTACTCGTGCTCACGAGGCAAAATGAATCCGAACGAATCGAATTAAAAACCACAATTCATATGCATGCATAAATAAACACATTAAATTCCATGACAATTGGATACCGCAAAAGCAGATCTACAAGATTCTACTATCGATTTCAAATTTAATGTCAATCTAATTAAATTACAATTTAAAAATTCAGAGCAAAACCAGTGGCTCGATACGCGATTGTTGGGGAATAAGTTGCACAGATCTATTCGGGGTGAATATTTAAATACAAATTTAATTCTTATAATTATTACTAGCATGAATTAATCCTATATTAATTCAAATAATAATCCAACAACATATCATGCATATAATAATTCACGTAAAACCTACGAGATGCGAAATTCTACGAGTTTCGTGAACGCACCTCTCTTGGGATGGCGTTGATCCATTTGATTTGACTAACCAAAAGAACTTCCCAAGTATTCCCTTAGCCCTTGTTCAACTATCCGATGGAAGGACACTTGTGAACAATTAACAAAAGGAAAATAAATTATGTTGCACCACCTTTGTGGATTTACTAATTTTTCCAGCACATGGAATTGTACTTGGGAATGAAAGAATCATCCCCTATTTATAGAGTCCAAAGTGGTCGAAATTTGTGGAAAAATCTTTTCTTGATCTCCAAGAAATCTTGAATATATCTCCTATATTCTTTTTCCCATAATTATAATATTCCACAAAATCCCACTTACTCATATTATGGTCAAAATTTCAAAAATATGATGAGTCAAGAATCCAAGATTTGGATCTTCTTGAATTTATGAGATATTCTTGTATTTCAATAAATACATATCTTCCATAATATCTTTTCAAGAAAATCAAGAAAATCTTTCTTGCCCTCTATATTTCAAAATTTTCGAAAATCTTATTATAGATAACCAAGTGGGAGATTTATTGAATTTAATAAGATAATCTTGTATTCCAAGAATACATATCTTCATTCCATAACAAAATTCAAAGAAAATATTTCTCCCAACTTATCCATAATTTTCGAAATTAATTGGGAAAAATAAGCAACAATATTTATTTTATTTTAATCACCTTTTCAGTTATTTGACTATATGTTGGGCTACTCAGGGGGCCTTTAGGAGAATTGAGATTGGACCTTCTAATGGACCTTGAATATCTAATATTGAGCCACAATATTATTCAAGCCCATAAATATTAATTAATCCCACTACATAATTAATATTAAGACTATCCATCTTAACCCATATATTACGGTCAATATGGCTCCTTGGTTATTATTTTCCGTGTTTAAGATTATCTAGCCCATTAATTAATTCAAGCCCTTTGAAATAACTCTCCATTAATTAATATCTTTTGTCCTTGGTCAAGGAGCGGTTCAACATTATTATCCATGGGAAACTAATTCCACTTGCAAGATTTGGTATGATAAAGTTTTATGAACCTCCCAGGGGGCAAATCAACAAACGTCTTTGCACACAATTCTTCGTATTAAATCTTAGCAATCACATGTGACTAATAATATTGCCCAAGATAAAAAGTATTGAATCTCGTTGATTCTCTACCCATGACAAGTCAAAGCAATAGTTACCAATCCCACGTGATCCTATTTAAGGAGCGAAGATTAAGAAATAACGAACCATCGAGGTCTAATTCTTCCTTGTTCGCTCAAGAATTTGTCCTCCTCAGAGGTCCTATCGGTCATCGATCACCATGCACTAGTGTAATCTCTTGGTCAAGACAAGCCAATCTGAGCCTTACACTTCAACCTTTCACGATGGGTTGTTCATTTTCATCTAGGTCGTGAATGGCGTACTTTTTTAGTTACAAGGGACCGTTAATTTAATCTTCGTGATGCGGTATCACTAAATTAACTACAATGTAACACGTACGACTTATTGAACAGTTATGCAGTAAATATATGTAACATTCGATAATATTTAAAGCATCAGTGATAAACAATTTATTTCAGTAAATAAGTCCGAAATTCAGTTTTTGATTATACAAAGTAAAAAACATACTTTCTAGTATAATCCCAACATTGGGTAATCTCGAGTATGTCCCTCAGTATGCATGGGGTGCCACGACATTAGCTTATTTATATAAGCAGCTTGACAAGGCATCCAGAATTGAGACGACACAGATGTCGGGCTGCTTAACATTAATTGAGGTAAAAATTCAATTTCAATAATATTTCCAATTATATTTAATTAATACACTATTATCAACATATGTAACTAATAACTAAAAAATACATTTTGAATTTTTAGTCACGGATATCTGATACTTCTTCGACTTGCATAAAAACGCGCATGGTTTTACCTCGTTTAACTCTGCCCACCCAAGAGCATCGTACTGGAACAAGACCCAAAAATTCCAAAACACGACACAGGATCTTGTCCATTACCACAAATTGTTGGATAATAACCCTTCGTCTAATGTATGTTTATCTAATGTATGTTTATCATTCTCAATACACTCTAAATTGTAATAACTTCAGTAATTATTTAAGTACCTTAACAAAATGACATATACAAATGTTTTACTTACTTTATAGGTCAATTGGACTCCATACGGCCGTCCAGCTAGAATCCCTGCCCCCTCATTATTTCATGGATGCATTCAATTTCTTGACTTCGTAGAATGGTATATCTGGAGGAGGGTTGCAAGACAATATGGGAGAGTCAAATTTATACCGCCACCACCGATCGACTTAGATCTTGAGCGTTCTAAATTGAACCCGGTGAGAGAGGTACAAAAAAGTGTATGGACCCACGGTGACATTTTGGAATGAAATTCAAAAATTATTATTCTGATCTCGGGGACCTTGGTACTTCTTTTGTAGTGAGTGAGACGATTACCACGGATGAGTATCCTGAATGGTATGCAAACATTACTCATCCGAGAGTGCACAACACTGCACACAATGCGAATAATGTTTATGTCAGTGGCACGTCGAGGTCAGCTCACCAAATATTGGGACACGTGAACGGATACGAATGACAACAACAATAATACTTTTTTTTAGGAGAATTATTTATTTGTATTTTATTGTTTTATATGATTAATTAATATTCCAATTTTTTTATCTCTAGTTTAAATGTTTTAACATTTTCTTATAGAAATTGCTTATTTAAATCTATAAAAACTAATATATTTGTATATCTTATTAAAAAGTTAGTGCAAAAAAAAAAATATCCGAAAATATCAACAATTATAAATTATAAATAAATTTTTTATTATAAATCATAAATTATAAATAAATACATATTATAAAAAATTCGAATTAAACAAAAATAATTCGAAAAGAAAAAAAAAATATGTCGTCGCATGTTCCACGCAACCGAACAGGTCTCGGTCGCATGGTCCACGCGACAAGGACAATTTCTGTCGCATAGGCAGCGCGATCAACCCAAAAAAAAAAAAAATCCGTCGCATATGCCATGCGACAAAATCTTACCTGGTTGCATGGGCAGTGCGATCGATATGTACGAGATTACACAAGATCACGTTGTCACTTTTGTTTATATAGCATAACTCCCCCTCCACTCTTCCACCACAACACTTTCCTCTCAATTCCCCCTAGATCAAACCCTCCCATTCGCAGAACCACTAAAATGTCGATTCCGGCGACTAAGGTGGCTCCGCCGCTGAAGGACGAGCTGGACATAGTGATTCCGACGATTAGGAACCTGGATTTCCTGGAGATGTGGCGGCCGTTTTTCGAGCCGTACCATCTGATCATCGTTCAGGATGGGGATCCGAGCAAAGTGATCAAAGTCCCCGAGGGATTCGATTACGAGCTCTACAATCGGAACGATATTAACCGGATCTTAGGACCCAAGGCCTCCTGCATCTCCTTCAAGGATTCCGCCTGTAGATGCTTTGGATTTCTCGTTTCAAAGAAGAAGTACATCTTCACCATTGATGACGATTGCTTTGTGAGTTTTTTTCGATCTCTCTGTTTTTCAATTTTGAATTCGTTTTTTTAATTTCTCTCTGTTTTTTATTTTATTTTTGGAATTGCGGTTAGTAATCGAAACTGTGTACATCTTCACCATTGATGATTGTTGCTTTGTGAGTTTTAATTTCTCTCAGTTTTATAAATTTTGAATTCCATTTTGATTTTGAAATTGCTGTTAGTAGTCGGAACTGTATACATCTTCACCATTCATGATTATTGATTTGTGAGTTTTCATTTTCCAATTTTGAATTCGATTTTGAAATTGGTGTGTAGTCAGAACTCGGGACTATGTCCGAGTTGGATAGGTGAGTTAGGAGACCGAGTCGTGGATTGGATCTGAATGTGTGTGGACTGTGGGTGATTTTTGGGTTAGGGATCTGAGAAGTCAACGGTCCATGAGAATATGCTAAGAAGAAAATATTTGTTAATTGCGATTCGCGAGAAAAAAAGATATTGTAGCTGTGGGGTATGGTTTTGCTAGTATACATGGCGGTACACCGAGAAACAGTGGTCCCTGTCCCTTTCTGTGACACGTTGCTTATGATGGGGTATTTGCAATGATAATTTGTCTTTCTGGCCAACATAAAGAATCTAATTAAGATTTGGTCCTGGGTTGGTGCAAATAAACTATTTTGTGATCCCATCTCCTCACGTTTCAAAATTCAAACTTATCAAATAGGACTAGTCGAAACTCGAAAGATTACATAAGTGAAACAACATGTTCAATTTTAATTTCTCTTATAATCAATATATTTTTTCACACACATTGTCGGATTAAAATTCTCAGCTAAATGATTTTCAAATCTCTCATTTTATAATTTTTCTTTCTATAATTCACACAAAAAATATTTAGTATAACTCGCACCATATCTTTCCATAATAGTTAAATGTGAGAATCAAAATTTCCATTTCGGGAAACTAGGTTAATAGGTTTTTTTTTTTTTTTTAAAACGTTAATTTTTATTTTTTTTGAAAAGAAAATATTTGTTATACCATTTGAACTACATCAAATTTTTTTGAAAACGTTAATTGAATTAGGTTAGAATTGACAAATTTCTGTGTTGATTTGTAAAGAGTGAATGACTTAGAGGTCCAAAATAAACCCCTATAATACTAATAGGTCCAATCCATTTCAATTAATACTATGTCCAAAATGGATGAGTAAAAGTCATTAATACCCCTCCATAACATTTCCAGGTTTCATATCTCAATCACTCCCTTAACCTTTCACGTCTCAATCACCCCTCACCCCCACCCACTCACCCATCCATTTTTTATAATCTTCTTCTATGGAGTTCATGGTACAACACAAAATAAATTAATTTTTACATTCATCTTTGTTTTGTTTATTTAAATTTTTATATTCAAAAACAAAAATTTTACATATCTAAATCTAAATTAAAAAATTTAATTTCATCTTCATCTCTCAAAAAAAAAAAAAAAAAAAGGTTTTTTTTATCTTTCCAAGTAAAAGATTTATATATTTTCGACATGCACAAATGCACGAATACATAAAAAATATTAGAAAATTTACATATATAAAGCCTAGAAATTTACAAATTCAAAATTTACATATCCTTGAATTCATTCCGATATGAAATTGTAGAGAGAGAAATGGTTTGGGGAATGTGAGAGAGAGAGAGAACGTGAGATGATAAGTAGGGTGGGAGGATTTTACTTTCAGCTGGGGTATTATGGGGTTTTCATCCCTAGTTTTGGACCTGAGAGTTATTTAAAAAAGGTCTTGGATCTATGAGTTATTGAGCTCAGTATTTTGGACTTGAGAGCTATTAATTCTAATATCATATGCTCAAATTGCAATTTTTCACATGAGGTGATCTCATAATAATTAACTTTGGGGAGGATATTCATTTTCTGTGTTTCTTAATTGTGTTTTCTTTTCTTGGTAGGTGGCGAAAGATCCAAGTGGGAAAGAGATCAACGCTCTGTCACAACATATTCAGAATCTGCTTTCTCCATCTACACCATTATTCTTCAACACATTGTATGATCCTTACAGAGAAGGCGCTGATTTCGTGCGTGGATACCCCTTTAGCATGAGGGAAGGAGTCCCAACTGCCGTCTCCCATGGACTCTGGCTCAACATCCCTGACTACGACGCCCCAACTCAGCTTGTCAAACCCCGTGAGCGCAACACTAGGTTCGTCTTAAATCTTATTAAGTGAATACTTCTATGCACCAACTTTAACGTGCAACTTAAGTGTATTTTTAAATGAGATTAGTTATTTAACTAAATGGTATTAATTTATCTGTATTAGTTGTTTTCACATAACAGTAGCTGTGTATTTTTAAATGGTATTCCCTCCGTCCCTCAATGACTTAAACACTAGAATTGGACCGCAAACCAAGGAAAGTGGGTTAAAGTGAGTTTGAGTGGAATAAAATAAAGGTGTTGTGAGTGTATTAATATTATATTTGTTTTCATTTTTGGAGTGTTTAAGTAATGTTGGGACGTCCCAAAAAGGCAAGTGTTTAAGTAATGTTGGGACGGAGGGAGTATTAGTTATTTAACAAAACTGTATTATTTGATCAGTATTAAAAAAATTTAACTTAATAATATTGTAATATTGGTTGTGTATCGGTTGTACCGTGCAATTGGTGCATCTAAGCATTGCACATCTTTTTATCATTTTCTTAAAATAATAAATGAAGCTTAGTTAATTGTGTTCTGTTACTTGTACAGGTATGTGGATGCTGTACTGACAATTCCTAAAGGAAGTCTGTTCCCAATGTGTGGAATGAACCTTGCGTTCCGCAGAGACCTCATTGGTCCTGCTATGTACTTTGGCCTCATGGGTGATGGCCAGCCTATCGGGCGATACGACGATATGTGGGCTGGCTGGTGCACTAAGGTATTTAATTAGACAATCTTGAAATAAGCAATTTTTAACTCAATTTGCCACCATTTTCTCTCCAATCCTACCTCCAATTTGATAAAATAGTAAAATAGAAGACAAATTTAATGTTTGGACTCAAATTGAGCTCAAGAATTGTAAATACTCTTAGAAAATTCCAAAAGAATTCTGAAGAAATAATTTTGATATATTTTCAGGTAATTACTGACCACTTGGGGCTCGGAGTGAAGACAGGGCTGCCATACATCTGGCACAGCAAAGCCAGCAACCCATTTGTGAATCTGAAGAAAGAATACAAAGGCATATACTGGCAAGAGGAAATCATCCCCTTCTTCCAATCCGCTACCCTTTCGAAAGAAAGCACGACCGTCCAGAAATGCTACATTGAGCTTTCGAAGCAGGTGAAAGAGAAGCTGGGCCCCATCGATCCCTACTTCCTGAAGCTTGCTGACGCCATGGTCACCTGGATCGAGGCTTGGGACGAGATTAACTCACCCACTGCTGCTGCTGCTGCTGCTGTTAGCAACAAGGATGGAGCACCTTCCAAGAAGAAGTAACTGTCTTCTCTTATTTATTTAAAGACAATAAGCTATATATACGTTATATTGCTTCCACTAATTTCATTGTTTTGTACTTTACATATTGAGTTCTCACTTTTGGCGGCTCATACTGGCTTAAGTTATTCTATCACATGTATAAGACTGTTTTTTGTTATACCATATTGGAGTTATATATGATTTACCATTCATATATGGGCCTTTTTTTATATGTTTTTCTATTTGATTATCTGCCAACATGTATTATAAACTATACTGCCAATAGAATATATATCTGTTCAAGAGCCATAGGATTGATTCCTAGGCTGTATTTAGAATGAGTTTAAGTGGGGTGGGAAAATCTTGATTTGGAAATTTAAGTTTGTTTTGGGATCATTGTTAGTGAGGAAGTCTGAATTTTGAAATTTGATGAATAATAAAAGTATTGCGTTTGTTTTAAGAGTGGAATTTTGTGTAGAGAAATTTTGGTTTTATGAAATCATTGTTCAAGAGTTGTTGAATTCTAACTATGTTAGTTAAAGGTCTTGTGTGCACTGAGCAATTTAAATGTATTTTTAAACATATAATTTGTTTTTATCAACACAAATTGTTTATTTCAGTGTAAAAAATTGCATGTTTCAGTGCAAAGTTGATTTAGGGGAACAAAATTCGGACTTTCAATTGTGATGAACTGTCTTATTTTTGTATATATGTCTAGGATTTGTATACACCAGATGCACCGTCACTTTTTAGTGTATTTTAGAAATATGTGACTTGTTATATTAAAATGTGCAATTATGTTTTTTCGAACACAGGTTGCATATTTTAGTTTAACAAACCACAAGTTTCAGTGCAATATATTGCAAGTTTCTAAAATACACATGGAGTGCACGGTGCACCAGATCCGCCCTGTATATATAGATATATATTATATTGAATTTTAAAGTTCAAATTTTATATTCAGGAACACAACTTTTGGGATTTCAAAAATCCCAAAAATCATAACAGAAAAACCCAGTCCTAATATAATCTGAGAGCTTTGCAAATTGCAATCCCTTTTTTTTAGGGAACAGAGTCGCAACACCATTTAGATTCGTAGGCTGAAATTCGTATAAACAATTCACCAGCATATTCAGCCAGACAACAAACACGAATTAGATGAAAGATATTAAAGCTAGATATAAAACCGAACTTCATACTCCATTTGGTTCTTGGGTAATATTGTTAAACTATGGTTTTGCTCATATGCCAGCGGGTGGACAAAAATTTATATGTCCACCGCTTATGTGGCGATCCACATATGCAATGTCCCACCATCATTTAATTAATTTATTTAATTAATTCAATTTTCTAATTAATTATATAAATTTGAACCCTAAACTATGAACCCTAAACCATGAACCATTCGGGCTGGGTGAACCATGAACCACTCGGGCTGGGTTCGGGTTCGGGTAGGGTTAGGTCCGGGTCGCGTAATTTTTTTTTTATTATATAAACCTAAACCCTAAACTATGAACCCTAAACCATGAACCATTCGGGCCGGGTGAACAATGAACCACTCGGGCCGGGTTCGAGTCCAGGTCGGGTAAAAAAAATTAATATAATTAATAAAATTGGGTAAAGTATGAAATATATATAAATGAAAAGATTGAATTAATTAAAAAACTAATTAAATGATGGTGGAGACCTTTGCGTATGGTATGTGCCACACGATGAAAAATATAAGTTTAAGTTTGTCCAACTGCAAGATATGATCAAATTCGTGTTAAACTAATACTATTCATTGAAAACAAGTAATATTGTTTAGTAAAAATAACTAATTTCGTTCAAAAAAATACACCAATCTCACGATAGAACTGGTGTACAAATAAATGTGTCTTGGATCTTTCATTAAAATCCTTTTTTGTGCTGGAGAAATACGAACACCATGCTCGCAGCGAAAGCCTAATGTGCTACGTTGGAACTAAATTAATGAACCCATTCTTCCTAATATATTTCCCATAGCAGATCATGGAAACAAGGCCAATTGAAATCAAAAGTAACACAAAAACACCAAACGAAATCACCGGCGCCTCGAACCCACCACCACTCCGCCTCCAATCACCGCCTCTCTCCGCCACTTCCACCACCACCCCAACTTCCGAACAGGAATAACACTGGTTATAAACAACACTACCATCATTATCCAACCAATTGTTACATACTTTACCGCCACTACCACCACCCTCGGATTCCTCCTCCTCCGCCCGGAAAAGCCGCCGCCCTTTAAGTTTTCCGGACATTATCGCAGCCCTTCTGTCACCGAGTATTTCTTCAACCGCCGTGTTAGGGGTTTTGTCTCTCAAAAATTTATCAGAGTGGTTTTTGCAGAGAATGCATGAGGTCTCTAGGAGAGTAATAAAAAGAGGTGATACTATTAACACTATTACTAATACTATTTGAGCTAATCAAGCACGTGCATGGATTTCGAGGTTTAGGGTTCTTTATCGATTTCCATTGTTTTTCAAGGCTTTTATACTGTTGGATTAATGCAAAGTACTTTGCATGTTCATTGGATTCGACTTTTGATGATTTTGTCATGGTGGGGTTATATTGTTTCTTCTTCTTTTTATGCTTCATTGATTGATGGTTTTATTCATCAACGAATGTGGACATGGGGGAATTTTGAAATACCCACATCCTACTATTTCTCTATTTGAAATTTTAAACTTTTAGATTACTTTTCCAGCCCACACATTCTCTCAATCAAAATATAATTTTTATTTCAAATTTCGCACAAGGTCGCTCAAAAGGGTAGGGGTCGCACAGAAGAAAGGTACTCCCTCGGTTCACCAATCGGGGCTTATCTATCATACCCCTTCTTAAAGACAAAAATTTATATAGAGCTGGTTCATGCTATGAACTCGATTATTTAAGTATCACTGTTACATACAAAAACTCTCACTGTTATGAACAAAAACAATCACTGTATAGAAAATATTTTATATTTTTAAACAGTGATAGTTTTTACACATAACAATGATAGAGTTCATGTGTGAATCTGGTTCACATAAGTGTTACTCCTCCTTAAAAGTCACTTTATCATTTCAATTACTAATACAAAACTCGCTCGCAAAAACGCGTGTAAAAGTCAAACAGGCATAAGATTGATGGACGGAGTTAGTATTTAAGTTTAAGAAATATTTTTGAGTGGTAATTTTGTAAAAGAAAAAAAAATGTTGGGTGACATTTTTTATAATGAAAATTCGAAAGTGACATTTTACCTAATTTCTCGAGAACACACTATAAGAAAATAGAGAATTATTTATCGAATATTTTAATATGCATGCAGAATTCATGACGAAAATAGTTTTGTCCTTAAATAGTAAATATTACTTACGACTTGCCTATAAAATTTTCTAATAATATAGGCATTTTCATTCATAGGTAAATTTGTCCACGAAATATAATTCGTAAGTAAATTTATATGTTAATCATTTCTAAACTATAAATATAATTGTCTCGAAAATTTAAGTTGTCAAGAGAATTATCTTTTGTAGTTAATTTGTTTACCTACGAAAATTACAAATGTGTAGGCAATTTCTAAGTGGGTAATTTTGTTTGCTTAGAAAAATTATTTGTGTAGGCAATTTTTTCAAAGAATATTCTAAAAATTGGTAGACAAGTCATAGGCAATACTTATTTTTTAATGATTAAATTATTTTTGTAAAAAAAATTTGCAATCATTTGAAATTTTTTATAGATAATTATTCATTTTGTTGTAGTGAAAAGGGGGAAGATGAACAAATCAAAACCTGAGAGTTGATGAATTCCTAGAGAATTTTTTGAAAGAATCCTTGTATAAATGTATACCTTGTTTGGATGAGGGGTGGGATCTCTTAACAACTACACCGCAGTAAAAGAGCGGATAGTGACTGCACAACTTCTGAAATCTCAGGGCAAGAACCGAATCCGATACGGGGCATTTTAGTCATTCAACTTTATCATTGAAGATACAGCTCTTACACTTGCACACAACACAGGGATAGAATTCAAAATAGTCTTATAATTTTTCACTTTTTTCAAAATAACTCAAAATAAATTTGATGTATGAATTGGTCCCAATTTTTTGCAAATTGTACTATTTTCGTTCCAAATTAGTTTGAATTGATAAAACGACATCGTTTTTGGTCATGCATTTCAACTGGAAATCTCCAAATTGAATGCTCACATGCAAGACACGTGACTAAAAACGATGTCGTTTCGTCCATTCCGACAATTTTGGGACTAAAATAGTACAATTCGCATAAAATTATAATCAATTTTGTACATTAAACTTTTTTGAAACCATTTTAGAAAAGGTGAAAAGTTAAACTATTTTGGGTTCTATCCCGACATACGCATAACAAGAAGCACACAAATTTGTTTCACACACACACTGCAGTTCTATCCTCTAATTGATGATACACATTAATCTTACATACCTGTTGATTATGAATACCACACCATTAAAATCAAGAAACAGCAAGACTGCCACAATCAAAACTGGCCTTCTTCAGCAACACCCCAACCAACAACTTAGCCATTAACTTGTCCCTCAAAAACTGCATCACAGCACCATCACACTGCTGCATGAAACCCACCACGTACGAACTAGTAACGAGATCAAAGCTTCTCCATCTTCTCTCCCTCGCAAACTTTTCCAACGATTCTTTGATTCTCTGCTGCTCGTTTTCTTCATCATGTCCCTTCAAAGCCTCGCCCAAGAGCCTAGCTAGAACGACGCTGTCCTCTAACGCACAGCAGCCTCCTTGGCCTAGGTCCGGCGTCATAGGGTGTAATGCATCACCAAGGACACAAATGTTGTCTTTGGTTATGTTTCCCCATAGCAATTTCCACGGACGTCTGAATCTCAGCGGCGAACATACCATGTTATTTACTTCGGTTTTTTCGAATACTTGTTTGATCTTGTCAGGGACTTTACCCAGTTTGGTGAGTATGAATTGCTTCAACCTTGTTGGATCCTCCCCTATCTCTTTCTCTAAGAGACAAACCAATTCAATGTTACAAAAACAACTTTGAATGTTAATCTCATGATAGTATATAGTATTCTCTGAGGAAAAGAAATGTGCTTTATGTGTAATGTTATTAAGTTGACATACAAGTTTCCAAAAGGAGGAGCACAAGTGATTTAATTGATTCAACGGAATACCAGATTAAGCGATAAAAGGGAAAAAAACTCATATATTCGTATAATGATTCAACTCCCTTTACATTGACAATAACTCCTATTGTAAGCAATAAAACCTAACAAACTTTACTAAATAAACGATTAATATCCCACTTTTCTATTTTATCATCCTTTTCGTATTCTCCATCAAGAAATGTATGTACCTTGAGGAAGAGGCGTAAAGGTGAAAAACCAGTAAAGTGCGTTATCATCACATGGAATTAAGCCATATTTAACACCTTCTCCAAAGAACTGCATGAGTTTTGGCTCAAAACCATGGCCATCCTCGAAATAAACGAAGCCTCTAACAGCTGATCGACCAGCAAAAGATGCATTACTAAAGCCTAGATGCTTGGCAACCATAGAGTTCACTCCATCACATCCAATCAACACCTATATATTTAATTGCAATTAGATTAAGGGAAAAGTCTTGTGGTGCATTGTGCAATTCAAGTGTATTTTTGAAAACACACAACTTGTTTTACTAAAACGTTCAACGTTTTCGGTGAAAACAAGTTGAGATTTTCAGGAGACCTACTCTTGATTAAGGGACTTTTGACAACTCTAATTACCTTGGTTTTAATGATAGTTCCATCAGCAAGATGAATAGATTTGAAGCAGTCATGACTTTCAATATGAACCACCTTGGATGAATACCTAATGGTATCCCTCGGAAGTTCATTTTCCAGAGTTTCTAGTAATACTTTTCGAATCACACACCGGATATCAACATCACCCCTGCATATTTTCACATTTATTCCAAGTGTCATAACAGATGTGAGGAAAAATATATGAACGGTAAGTCAGTAAATAAATAACACAGAATTTATGTGATTCACTAACTATGTGTATTAGCTACATCCACATGTAGAAAAGATTATCTCGTACAGAACGGCTACAATGTACAACGATGACGCTAGGTCAAATAGGAATATATACTATTCCCCTACCCCCGACCAGCTTGTCGAAGAGTTCAAGGCATTCCAACACCAAGAATGTAATGAACGAATTCTTAATTCTTTACAAATTCAACAAAGCTAAATCCAACACTTACTTCGAATCGATGGCTCCAAAAGACAATTCTGAAGTGTTAACCCCATAATTCACTGATGTAGTCACGAGTCTGCACAACCAAATTAGACTCTTTGATTGATACTTATAAAACAATATAAGAAAACACAAACACTCCTGTGAAACTTGTTCATAGTATGAAACTGATACCATTACACATATAAATTGATACCATTACTATAATAAACTAATATTAATATCATTTAATATTATGATCTTAGTACTCCCTCCGTCCCGATCTTGTTTACACAATTACTGTGCTCGAAATTTAAGAAAAAATGATAAAGTGTTGGGGTAGAAAGAGTTATTTATTAGTATTTTATGTGATAAAAGTGATAAAATATTGAGGATAGAAAGAGTTGTTTATTAGTATTTAAGGAAATGTGTAAACAAGATTGGGACGTCCAAAACGGAAATAGTGTAAACAAGATCGGGACGGAGGGAATATATAAGTGTAATAGTATCAGTTGATAAGGGTAATGATATTAGTTTGTAAGTGTAATGGTACTATAAACAAGTTTCGCCATAGACCTACTCTAAGAAAATAAATGAATTGGCTACGGAATTTCCAACATACTCCCTTAGTCCCAGATCAGTTTTCACAGTTAGACTTTTACACACGTTTTTGCGAGCGAGTCTTGTATTAATAATTGTAATGATAAAATGACTTTTAAGGTGGGGTATGATAGATAAGGTGTTCATCTATCATACACCCCTCCTTAAAAGTCATTTATTATTTCAATTATTAATGCAAAACACGCTCGTAAAAATGCGTGTAAAAATCAACTGTGAAAACTGATGTGGGACGGAGGTAGTAAATAATTTCCTTCTTGCATATTGAGTATTGACCACAACTTTCCTATACATTTTTCCAATCTTGTGGGCATCTTCATTCTTCAATTATCACCTAAAAACAAATTTACCTATGATGTATGTCCCATAGGCAATTTGTTTGCAGGCCATATTAGATATTTTCATAGCCAAGTCATTATTTTATTGTTGTGAAATAACAAGATATGAAGAGACAAATTAGAAGAAAAACGGTGCTACATACCCAGTAAGCTTGATATGTTTTTGACGAAGAATTTGTCCAACGCCAATTGCATCTAATGCCCTCCAACCATTAGTCCACATTCCCAGAGCAAATCCTGTAGTTCTCAGACTATCTGCTGACTCCAAAATTAAACTCTCGATTCCCAATCTATAAAGAAAATAAATATGACGATATGCATTCTAAGTGTTTGAAGAAATGCGTGACAAGTTTTTATGTACCTGTCAAGTCCTAAAGAAGTAGCTAGACCACCAATTCCAGCGCCAACAATCACTACATCTCTCACCATTCTCAATAATTACAGATTTGAGCTTCCCCTTTTCTTGAATCTAAACTTCAACTTGATTTGTGATGCCAAAATTGAAAACCAAAAACATTGGATTCATAACTTATATTAATATTAATATTAATACTATCCGGAGAAGATGAGGATGAAACTTGTGACGACAGCGAATACGCGGTCCCATACATAAAACTTAATATGCTGCCTCATTCATCACTGTCAACTACTGAGGTTGGACAAAAATTTGTCTAACTTATCTAATGAAAATAATTTTTAAAAACAATAACACAATATTAAATTTATATCATTATACTCAGGGACGGACCTACCTTGGAGCGAGGGGTCACTGGGCCCCCCTGACCCCACTTGAATTTCTTATATATATACTTATAATTAAGACACACCTGTATGAGACAGTCTCATAGTAAGGCGAAACATAAATTGTGTATTAACGCTCTAATATTTTGGAAGAATGAGTATTATTTGTGTTATAGATTATACTCTATATCATGTATAAAACTATCTCATACGAATATCTGTCTCCTTTAAACAAAGTATTATGTGCATCATGTTCACTGTACACCACTATTACTAATCCTTGTAAAAATCAACACTCTATAAATAAAATGTTGATTTTTAGGTGAGAAAGGGGTAACAAAATAGAGAAAGAATATGTATAATTCACATTTTCAATATACATATAAATGTATTCGACTCTGTTAATATAAAGATGTTTAGTCCAAATAATTTTCAAAAATATATAAAAATTCTAAAGTGCATTTAGCTACACTATGTTATAAATTGGGCCCCCCTCGGTAAAATTTCTGGGTCCGTCCCTGATTATACTTATGAATACATAATCATATACGTCACTCTTATTTTGGATAATTGAATACACAGTCTCATACATCATTCAACTAGTCACGTTGCACCTACGACCTACTCCCTCCCTTCCATGATTATTTTCATTTGTGAAACGACACATTTTTTTTAAAAATTGAATAATTAGTAGGATTTTAAGTTCCAGTCTAGAAAAAATATCAATTTAGAGTTTGAAAGATGATAAAACTATCAGTTTAAGGTCTTAAAGATTTTTCCTATCGATTCAAGACTTGGAAGATAGAAAACTATCGATCCAAGGACTGGAAGATAAAAACTATCAATTTGAGGCTCACACATTTTAAGGTCATGCTTGACACTTATATTTCATGTTCTTATTTTTTTATTTTTAGAGTTTACGATTCAAGGTTTACGATTCAGGGGGTTTAGGGTTCATGATTCAAGGGTTAGGGTTCATCGTTTAGGGTTTAGGGTTTAATGTTTAGGATTTAGGGTTTTAGTATCAAACATGACCTTAAAATTTATAAGCCTCGAATTGATAGTTTCTATCTTTCAGGCCCTGTATTGATAATTTTCTATCTTTCAGATTTTGAATCGATAGGAAAAATCTTTCAGGCCTTAAATTGATAAATTTACCATCTTTCAGACCCTAAATTGATAAAACCCCTTAAATGTTAAAATAATAATATTTTGTGTAAAATTGAGAATAAAATAATCATGGGACATCCAATAAAAAAAGTATGAAAATAATTGTGGGACTGAGATAGAATGTATAAAGGCAGATGTTGAGCCGGACAGTAGTCGAACCGGGTCCGATCAAATTTGACCGTTATTATTAAAGTAATTGATCTGGTAAATTATCATAATTACATACTCCTTCGTCCCCCAAAAGTATGCTCAGAGAACTGAAACATGTTTTACAGAATGGTAGATTAAGTACGTCTATGAACACAATTTTTTTTATCTTCATAGTCCAATGGACACTTAATTACCCAAGCTATCATTATACTTTAATCACATTTAATTATGTAATTCATAAATGGACTTAATCTACTTTTTCGTAAAAATGTTTAAACCCTTTGTGCATACTTTTGGGGGACGGAGGTAGTAAAATATAATTAAATATATTTCTTCATCATATTTTAGGTTTAAAACAAAGGAATTATATTTTTTTCTCGAGTAGTAGAAAAAGATTATGTGCGTGCGTGTGGTGGTGAGATTAATTCAGAGCCAGCTCAACTAGAACGAATGCAGCCCGCCTCGAGCAGAAAAAAGCATGCAAATTATAAATGGAATATAAAACCTGAGGTATACATATCCTCTCCATATTTTCCCATAAATTTCTTGTAAATTTGAAGAAAAAAAAAGGAAGACAAAAACTTGTATAGACGTTCATGCTATGAACTTTGTTTTAAATTCATGACATTTGACTCTACCCAGGTATAATACGGGTTAAGTTTAGTTATTTAGAAAAATGTGTTGAAAATGAGTGAAATTAATCAAATAATTTAAGTTTATAGCATAGACCCGGATTCATGGGAGATGAGTATTGAATGAAATTGTGATTTATGTTATTGTGAAAAGAAAATGGTGAGTTCGATATTATATAAATCTTGTGAAATATTCAGTACTGCACTTGAATTGCCCAACTCAAAAAGGAACACATTGTGTAGATTTTTTTTTTCTTTTCTTATTATTTTATTACATGTCTATTTATTTTTTAATTTATTATAGAAAACTAATGTAGATAACCCATTTCCTCAAAACAAGGGCCAACATAAACTTGAACAATGGCTTCATGTAGTTAAAATACATTTAAATTATAATATTTTTTTTTTGAGCAGGCTTTTACACTAATTGCACAGTGCAAAATTAATGTTGTTTAAATGAAAATAATTAATATTAACCAATTAATATTATTCAATAAAAATAATTAATATTATTAAAAAATACATTTGAATTGTAATGTGCATAGGATACATATACAACGAGGAAAATATATATTTAAAACAGGACAATGCAATGGACAGTATATTAGCAAAAGAAAAATACATACAAGGACAAACCTAAAAGAAAATGGAAAGCGCATGAAAGAAAAAATATAATCCCTTTGTTTTAAAGGAAAACTGAAGCCATAAATTGGGAAAATCAATTTCAACATGCTGAAAAGTGCTAAACAATCAGCTAATAATTATATATTTAACAAACAGTAGAAGAATAAAGCATCTCTGAATCATGATCCATTAATTGTAGCCACATTACTTCCAACTCCCTAAAATAACAGAAAAGGGAGAGTAGTAATTTTTGGACACTGAATTTTCATTAAACTTAGTAGACTAAATCACTTGCCCCCTAAAAGTCATCAAAAATAGCAATACCTAGGATCAGTTCCTTTGACTCAGGCCTTCGGTTTCGATATGTCCTCTATCATGCCTTTCCCATCCGTTGCATCAAAGAAGAAGAAATTTTTCAGAGGATCCCCTTTGCCAGATATTGCTTTAATAACTTCCTATAATAGCCATTAATAATTTGAAAATTAGATACCAAAAAGACCATACAAATTAAATAGCGGTATTAAACAGTTGTAGTGCTTTATAACCTGTCCTAGGATGCCCCCAAGAACGGCACAAACAGGTGGAAATTCTATTCTGCCTTCCAACAACCTCTCAAGAAGGGTATCTGGGATTTTAGATTCATCAAATAACTGCAAAGGTTTATGAGCAATTATTAAGTGAATAAATTAAGCTGGGCATGTATGTAGATAGTAGCCAGATAGATTCAAATTTTCAATTGAGATTTACTTGGGCATCACAAAGTTCCTTCCTTAGATTTTGAACATTCAGCAAGTCAGCAGCAGAAGTTTCTCCAGGTTTACGTCCCTCATGGTCCTCAAACTTTTCTAGCACTGAAAGGAGAGTTTGTTCAATTCAATAATGAAATGAATTATCAGGATTGCAGATAGCATATATTGATAGTTCTGAATTCGGATTGCAACTTGTAATCATGTGTATCAACATATCAGAAAGATGGAAGGATGATAGTTTGAAAGATACACACATGAAACAAAGAATTAACATCAATTTTCTAAACCAAAATGTAATTATAGTTCTGAAATTCGGATTGCTCTTTTAATCGTGGCAATCCAAAAATTTTAGGAAGAAGAAAGATGATCACGTGAAGCTTTCAAATTGAAACAAACAACTCACTTTCATTGTGAGTTATATTCGTCTGCATGTTTAAAATTTCATTTAGCAAATTATTACGATCAATAAAGAGAATCATAAAAAGTGCAATTAACAAATGAAGTAAAATTTTCCTAAACCACTTCTCAAACTCAATCTATGATTTAAAAGATGACTTTGTTTCAGATCTGTGATTATTGGCGTACTGGTATACATATAGATTCCACACAGTATACAATTATACATAGTACCAAGGAAGAATAAATGAGAATCTAGCTACTCCTCCAGACACAACTAAAGGAAGGAAAACAGGTAAAAAATCTGAATTTCATAGCAAAAACAATATGGGACATTATTGAGCTTATCTAATATAGGTGATGGGCTGGCTTATTTAACATACCATTCCAACCTATTACACATCAACTTGCTAAAAAAAATATAGGATTGAATTCAGTCTTTCTTTTTTCCCTAATGTGCAACTGGGATGGCACATATGTGTGACCAGTAAGCTTTCATGGTTCTACTAAAAAAGGCAGCATTAATTAACTCTATAAAAACAAATATTCTGGGATATTGATACAAACATATCAAAAGCCCAAATTATACCTCTCATAGCCAAGTACAACTTAGAAACCCTTCTTGGAAGGGTTTTCCATGGGACAGAGATAGCTTCCTGAGAGGAGAAAAAAAACAAGTAATTTTCATCAGAAGACGAATAAGTGAATCAAAAGAAAGCCGGTTTTTCACCAATTATTGCCTTTCTTGATCTATAATTTCAATATCATAGTACAAATCTTAATTTGGGGACGTGCTATCAATATAAGAGCTAGAATGTACAAGCCTAATTGATAGTTTAGGGAAACATTACATTATATTTCTTTTCAAGTTTCAACTTAGTACAATCTTGATCCAACACCTGACCTTCCCTCTTAACATATAAATAAACAAATAAATAATGGTACCTAGTTGAAAAATCTGATATTCTGCATGTTCTTGTGCACCCAAACACCATTATAATCAAAGGCAAATAACTCAATGCTAAGATAAAGAAGATGAAATTTCTAATCAGAATTATAGCTTTAATTATTTATTAGTGAAACATTTATACTCAGATCCTGAACATAATTCATCAAGTTTCACTGTAGTCACTTGGCAAAAAAAATACCAATTTCCAACATAAGGTTGAGGCAACTTAATTAGTGAAAATTCCCTATTTAAGCATAACTAAATCGCTGTCACTTATAAAAGTTCTTCTTTATTTCTGTCTTCACAAAAACTCAATATATTTAAGAAAAAACCACAATAGCCAATAGGATGAAATGAGTAACGCAAAACATTCATGTTTCATCATAATCAAAGACGCACAACAGAAACAGATGAAATTTGTTCATAGTGGATACTATTGCAAAGAAGCTTATTTGATTAACAAAATCCTAAATAATATATGCTGTGATGTGGAAAACTCGTAGATAATTCATAAAACAATATCGTCCATGCTTTGAAATAATAATCACCAATCTTAAGAGGCATAACAAATCACTGCATATTGGAAAATCTGTTTCATACCTCAAAACTTGGATACTCTAGATGGCATTCAACTGCTTCATCACCATTTTTCTGTCAGGAGGAGAAGAAAAGAACTTGGATAGCCATTCAAACTCCAAAAAAAAACACAATAATAGATTCAAGATCTATAGCTCAATCATATCAAACCATCTTAAAGGAAATTCAAAAAGATGAAAGAGAGTCTGAGAAAGACACCAAAACAATCCACCATACAATTCACAAAAGCATATAAGGCATACAAAACAAATATTGTATATTATAAACATTTAACCTTGTTGTAGAAATAATTCTGCATGTCGACAAATATTTCACCACAGGAATCTCGGCAATCCACAGTATAAAATGCAATACGTTTTAACAATTTGCGGCACTTCTCATTAACTGATTTCTGCAGCAGTTACATAAAAGAATTAATAACAAAACAGAGAACGCTATTAATCTCTGTATAAATGAGCCAAGAAATTAGAAAAGATAACTGTGGAAAAAAGAAAAGAGGGCTATACTTTTGTCGATAGCGAGCAGCAACTGATAACCACAGCATCAAACTTGTCAAAGAACTCAGCACTGAAGTTTGACAATTCACCTACATCCATTTCATGGTCAGTAGCTAGAAATGGTTGGAAAAGGGCAACACAGAAAAAGCAAACTGCCGGGCATTCAGCATTGTCAAAAGTTCTTTAATGGAACAAAGATGAACAGAACACAAACAACATGAGAGGCTTGCTTCATCAATCAAACAGAATAAGAATTTTATGGGAATATATTAACCTTGGAGTAACACTTGGGTGCACCAATTTCTGGAGCAACTAGTGCACTACTAAATAGTTAATACTAATACTGTTCAATTAAAATTAAAAACTAATACTCTTCAGTGAAAACAGTTAATACTGACCAACTAATGCCTTTTAGTAAGAAAAAACTAATACCATTTAATGATGCACTTGAGTTGCACGGTGCAACTGGTGCATAGAAGTATTTGCCTTAATCTTGAGACGCTTTGAATTAGTAAAAAGCAGATCAAAACAGTTGATTTGACATTTTTATTAAAAAAAGTTTCTCCCCTTAACTACTGGTTTTCTATCCATCCTTACACTAAGAGCTGATGACAGAAATATTTCTATCATATGGCAGTACCAGGCTAATGATAAACTCAAGCCATGATTAAAGAAATGACGAGAGCTAATATCCCCATTTCAGAAATTTCTTCAAATTAAACAACAAAAAATTTATGAAATATACAAGTAATGGATAGGGTGTCCCCACCTTTTTCAACAGAGACACGAACCATGGGGTTGAAATCCTTCAGGGAATCACTACAAAGCTCAGCAACAGATTTCCCAGAGTACATATTTTGGTCGGGAGGAATCAAAAAATTGGCCGACAACAACTCTTCGGTCACTATTCGATCATCATTTAACGTCACACTACCAACTCCTGCTAGCACAATATTCTTGCAAAACTGGAAAAAAAAGTATAAAGCAATAAATTAATTTAGGCACACTTCAATTCTTCAGTTTCACTACGAACTAACATGACCCAATCCCAAAGCTTAAAAATTGTAAGTTCATAGTTAGAGGAAAAGGGGAATACCTCAACCGCAGTGCCTTTTAGTCCACTAACGAGTATATGAGATTTGCTTAGCCTAACAATAAATCAAAAACATGAAATTAAAATAGGATTAAGTAATTATACAGATACATACAGTCACACACACGAAAGCATTCAGGAGTGTGAGAATTTTACTAATACAGAGTACCTGCGTTGAGCATCGGCGCCCCATACGCGAATTTGGCGATCATAGAGGGCAGTTTCTTGTTCCGTCAATTCCTCGCCGTTCATTTTCAACTGCAGCCTGATATTATCGCAGAAATTTCGAGGCTCGAGTGAGTGAGAAAGGGAGAGATAAACCCTAAGTTTGAAATTGAACTGGGGTGAACGAAATCTAAGAACGAACCTCAGGGGCGCGCAACTAGTAAATCACTTGGAATTTATTAGAAAACACTTCTTTTTTTTTTACGGAAAAAGGGATGTCTTTTTAAAATGCAAGAAATGTGCAAGTTATTTTTTTTAAAAAATGCACTATGAAATTTAAATACAATTATAAAAAATACAAATCACTGTAAAATTGCACAGGAAATTATGCTAAACAAAATTAATATGATAAACAGGTTGTACGGTTCGTGTAAATAAATTGTATATTTCAATCCAACAAGTTGCATGGTTCTAAATAAACTGCAAAGTGCACAATGCACCTGGTGCACATAAGACACACTCGATAAAAAAAACTCAATCGCAACATAAACAAACCAGCAAAAAAAAACTAAATGAGAATAATTAAATTACGTTGTTCATTTTTCTCAATATCTCAATCTTGAAGAAGCACACTCTTAAAGGAACAAACAACAACACAACCCTAAAGATCACACACTTAGATTGGGCCCATTACAACTTGTACAACCAACATCGAGTTTAAAAATCGCTTTAAATTAATTAAATCAAGTCAAGACAAAGAAAATCATTGTAGAATCAGATAGAATTACCAGAGAGTGTAAATGTTCAACCTATATATGTAAATATACGTATATATATTATTAATTAGATCTCCTGAATAAAATAGTCCATGCATGTATATAATGTTACCAATCTTTTATTTTTTATTTTTATAATTATCAAAGAGTCAATTTTTAAATTAAGTCTCTCATTTTATAAATAACTATTTTATTTTAAACCTTAATTCAAAGTTCGATAAAAAAATTAATTTACAAAACTAAGATCATACAATATGATAAAAGTAAAAATCAAAATATACAACACTTTTTACTGGCGTAATGCATGAATTTAATTAAACAAAATCGGATTTTAAATTGAAATAAAGAAAAAAAAACTTGATAAAAAAAAACCCTCAATTGTATATTTGTAAGCGGAAACCTATAGTTGACTTGAATTAAAATTTGAAACTTTATATATGAAATAATTTGTTGGACCCCTGCAAGGTCAAAATGACCACAAAAAACGCTCAATTAATTCCGTTTTCATGAAATTGAAGGTAAATCCTAAAAGTGCTTCGTCATTTCATTAATTCTCCACACTTTGTCTTCATCATCTCCATCATTTTATTTTCTACAATCTGAATATGGTGGTCATTTGGCAAAACACAGTAGATAATCTTAGGGCCCGTTTGGATTTAGTAGATGATCGGATTACTTATAAATTATAACAATACCAATTAACATTCAATCTAAGCATAATCTAACTTTAGATTATGTCTATGTGACAATGTATCCTACTTAATCCTATCAACTGTTTTCGAGCTCGTCTCGTCCCTAAACATAGAAACTTTAATCCTATCAAATGCTAACTAACATGAAACTGAAAAAAACATGAATAGAAAAGTAACACTTGTGTGCATCAGTTGCACTGTATAATTGGTGCACAAATAATATTGTATATTGAAAATAATGAATATTGTTCACTAAAAACAACTAATACTAATATTGTTAAAAAAAACACCAATTACACTGTGTATATGAGAATTTGCGAAATAAATAGAAGTGTATACTAATTAACATACCTAAAAAACATAGGAATGAGCTGACTCCTTGACACTATGTGCTTTTCTCCGGCTACTTCTGAATTGCATAATACCATTTTCAGACCTACAAAACAATACCCATTCCCAATCTCACAAAAGAAGAGGGCCAAATAAATAAAATTATTATGAATATTTAAATACTTATAACCTGGATTATCATGATCATCCACCAAATGTTTCCAATTTCTTGAAGTGGCCATTAAATCAAAGAGTCAATTTTTATATATTGCAAATTGGAATTCAAATTCCCAGAAATGTACTGGAATTGGTAATCTGTAATGAAGAAAGCTTGATAAATGAGAAATCTTGAATGGAAAAATTCTGCTTAACTAACCTTTTATTTAATACAGAAAAAATAGAATTATACATGTGTTGCATTTTCTACTTAATTGAGGTATAAATTAACAAAAAATAGGGATGGATTCATTAACTTGTGTTAATTTTTCTGCAGTTTTGTGCACTCCAGCTTAAGTGCTTAATGCTTTATAGCACTAATCTTCCTTTAAAGATAATATATATATATATATATATATATATATATTATCATAGTTAATTAATTAATTATTACATACGTTCGATTTATTGATTAATCTGCTGCAATAATAAAATACATGCATGAAACATATCTCTTGGGATCCAATGCGTGGCATTCATAGAGTCACATAACCATTGAAATTCTTGTGATGATGAATGGATATCATCTCATAATTAATTTCTAACAGTGTTGGGTATGTAAGCGTTTCTAAAGTTATAATGGATTTAAATTTAGACAAAAAATTGTGTGAATTTGAGTCCACCGTGAACTCGATTTTTTTAGTATCACTATTATGTATAAAAAAATTATCACTGTTATGCATAACAGTGATAATTTTTGTATAAAACAGTCAGTGGCGGATCTAGGATTAGAAATTTGGAGATACATTTGAGTATGATTTGAAATTTGAGGATACAGTTAAGTATTTTTTTCCTAATTATACATAAGAAAATATATTTTATTCTATTATACAAAGGATATATTTCATTTTGGGGTACAATTATACCCCCATGTGCCCTTCCATCTACGCCACTGATAACAGTGATAGAATTTATGTATACATATCGTTTACGAGAGTGTTCACTAATACACATTTGGGGTTGGACAACTATGAAAAATGACCTTGGAGAGTTATAACCGCTTCTCCAAAAACCGTCCAAGCTTGACCGGTGATAAAAACCATTGTCAAGAAAAGAAATGGACAATGGGTTTTTGAACCGCAGGCAAGATTTAGCTTAGATAAGCGGTTTTCAACCACGTGTCAAATTCCTTCCTTGATGCTAAATTTTCAACCGTTGTCTAATATTTTTTTTTTTAAAAAAAATCAATTTTAAAAAATCGATTTTTAAACATCTCATATATACCACCAAACTCCCAATTAATTGAGGCAAACCGTCCAAATTTCCTCCCAATTTTTTCAATTCATTATCTAATATATATATTTTTTAAAAATTAATTTTTATATATAACCGCCTCCCAATTAATTGGGCAATTATTCGGCTCCCAACCTAACACAGGACCTTGGGCGCCTAAGCGGGGATCAATTCCGCTCGGGCACTTACTTTCTTGTGTTTACCTAATGAAATTAATTCTATATGTTCTAAAAATCATTTTTTCTTACAATTTTTTTTAAATTCTTTATTTCAATTATCTTATTTATTAATTCAATCACATTTTTATATAATAATTTTTTTATATAAATTTAAATTTAAATTAAATTAAATTAAATTAAAATTATATTTTTTACTTGTACTTTTTTTTAACTACCTTTCTTTTAAACTTGTAATACTTTTCCTTCTAGACAAGTAATATTTTTCTATCAAAATAAATAATATTTTTCTTTAAATAAGTATTAATATTTTTTCATCTAAACAAAGTAATACTTTTATTTAAACAAGTTATACTTTTCTATCTAAACAAGTAATATTTTTCTATTTAAATAAGTAATACTTTTCTATCTAAACAAATAATATTTTTCTATTTAAACAAGCAATACTTTTCTATCTAAAAAAAAATTCACTTGGAGAGCGGTTATGAACCGCTCTTCAAGTACCCTTGCACAGTGGTTATGAACCGCTGTCTAAGCTTTGATCTTAGACAGCGGTTTTTAACCGCTGTCTTTTTTTTTTATTTTTTAATAGAACCGCTCTCCAAGGGACCACTTGGAGAGCTATTCGAAAAAATAACTGTCCAAGTGGAGCTCTCCAAGCTCAAATGCGTAGTAGTGGTTGCTCTTAAATTTAAGGGTGTGACTCTGGGGATCTTTATCTCTGTTATTCTTTTTGCACGGAAGATGTGTTAGCAAGGGTTATGGGTCGAGCATCGGCATTGGGTTGGTTATTATCGATTTTCGCTCTTCGTGAGTTAATTGTTCTCTTTACTTAAAAAAATATCGTACATATTTAATATTTATTTTTATCATCTTACATAATTTTAATTTGGTAATAATTTTTTTTATCGAGTTTTGAATTGAGCAAAAATAAAATCAAACCTAAATAGAGAAAAATAAAAATAGAGTCCTAAATTAAAACGTAACCCACAAATCCCCTTGGGCCAACACGTGTTCGTGTATCTTTTTCGATTACAACAGTGCTATCTTGATTACGCCTCGTTGTGTTGTCCTATCCTAGGTCGCCTCAAATATAAAATATTTTCAGGTCAATAGGTTTAGAGAAAATGCAACTAAGCGCAAAATTTGGCAGATTAATACATTTAACTCACCCTTACCAAACATGTACTAAATGATACTCCCCGTGTACCACTAAAATATAGAAATAAGTACTAAGAGGTCCAAAAAACTTCATAGGAGTACTAAGAGGTCCAAAGTTAAAATTAAAGTACTAGAAAGTCCAAAAGTGAGTATGAAAGACCCATTATACCCTCTTCTCCTAATATCAATCGTCCACCATCTCATTTATCTTCAATCTCTCTCTCTCTAAAACTCAAAAAAATTGCCTCCCAGAAATCTGTATGCCTCTCCCAAAAATCGCATCACCACCTTGCAGTCGCCACCACCGTCGTCACCACCTGCACGCCTGTGGTGGAGAATGAACTTGACGGCGATGGAGATCTTTTGAAACCGGAGGCGTTGACATCGGTTAAGAGAGAGGCGGCAAGGGCTCGTCGCGGCGAGGGTGTCAGTGAACAGATCTGTGAACCCAAAAGTTGCAGACCTGCGACGATCGGAACCCTAGATCTAGTGGTGGTCCGACGATGGCGATGACGGAGGACGCTACGGCGAGTGCAGACGAAGGTGATGAAGCGGGGAGGGGGGGGGCGGCGGCGGAGATGGGGGTGTTTTGGCCGGCGATTGTGGCGGTGGTGGGGGAAGGTTGCAGATGAAGGTGATTTTGTTTTCTTCATGATGCTATTTTCTTGATTTATTTTGATTTGTTGGGAATTTTGATTTTTTTTTTTTAAAGATTATTGCGTTTCTGGATTTGGATGATGATGAGGCGACGGTGGTGGGAGGCGCGTTTCACAGACGACGGTGGTGGTGGGAGGCGTGTTTTTGCTATTTGAGGGATTATGTTGGATCGATTTGATTTTCTTTTTTGTTGGATTTATCTGTTTGAATTTTCATATTTTTGGATCTGTAGAAATCAGATGAATTTGTTGATTTTTTTGAGATGGAGTTTTCTAGATCAGATGAATTTGTTGATTTTTTATAGTTTAATATCTTGTGTTAATATTAATAAAGATGGATGAAAATCTGCGATTTGTCAGAGCACAATTTGGTGAATGGGGGGAGGAAGAAGATGAGGATCTGGAAATTTGGTGGACGGAGGACGAAGAAATGAGTATCTTGATAATTTTGGAGATATGCATGTAATTGATGAACATATGCATGTATTTATGCATGTGTCGATGAATATGTTCATCTTATTTATGCATATGTGCATGATGAATAAGGACGAAGATATGTAAATTTTGGATTTTAGATATGAAAATTCAAATTGTAAATGAAACAAAGATAAATATATATTTATAGTTTTGGTTCTCATCAATTCCTCTAACTAAAAATCTGGAAGATTAAATTTAAAAAAAATCTGGAAAGTAAAAATTGGAGTACACAAAAGTTAAAATCTGAAAAGTAGGGGAAGACAAAATTTTAAAAAATAGGAAGAAAGGGGTATTTTTGTCTTCTTAAGTATGACTTTGCACCTATTAGTACTAAAAAAAGATTCTTGGACCTATTAGTACTCTTTCTTCCAATTTTAGACTGGAAAGTCACTCTCTCTAAAATATACTCCTTCCGTCCCACCGTAATTGTCTTGCTTTCCTTTTATGCACGTTCCACTATAACTTTCTTATTGCATAAATGGAAAAAGTAACACTTCACTGCCCTATATTTTTATCCCCAATAAAGCAAAAAAACCCACCATTTAATATATCATTCCTCATTTTTCATCCACAAAAAAATAAAAAGGTTCACCAACTAATATTTTAATAATATTCCTTAAATCATTCAACCAAAAGAAATGAGACAACTACAATAAGACAGAGGGAGTACTTATTTTATTTCTCACACAAATTAAGAAAACATATATAATATGGTTAAAAATCTAAATTTTTCTCAATTTTTTTTATTATTTTGCCCTAGAAGAAAGTTAGACATAAAAAATTTAATGTTCATTCAAATTAAAATATTTTATTAACACAAACTCTTCTGTAAAATAGGGTATCAGTTGATAAATGTTATGATTTCAATTTATAAGTGTAATAATATAAATTTCATGAACAAGTTTCACCAAAAGTCTCTTCTTTTATTAAACTAGTGGCTTAACACGTGCGTTGCACGTTGCACACGTAAATTGCTTATATGATCTTTAGGGTTTTGTGTGATACTGCCAAAGCTCTTTTAGCATGGACAAAATTGCGGGGAGTTGGATTTTCTATGCTTATGCAAATGTTGTTTTTGTTTTGATTGTTTGCCAAATGGATTCTTTTTTTTTCTTCTTTTCTTTTGAAAGCCAAATAGATTCTTAAAAAATGTAAATTATTTAATTCATTTAGAGCTTTCATAGTGTGAAAGATCCATAAATATATATATGTTTTTATTTTTTTGCAGTTGTAGAGAATAGCCCTAAGTATCAAATTTTGCAGTGGACAGAACTTTCCGTCAGTACATGTAAACTATTTTTACCTTTCTTTCTTGTTAAATTTTTTAGGACTCACTAATTTACTGGCAAATCCCTAGAGTTTCTTATCAATAGTAACTTGCGAACAACAATAAAGTAAAAGACGTATAAGTTGTAGTCTCCATGATTTCAAACATGCAAAATTGATTGCATATTGTATTTATCACTGTGAGCAAGACGTCTCTCTAGAAGTAAAGACAACTTACTCCGGCTCGAGCAAGAAGATGAAGTGACAGAGGATTAATCCCTTTCGGATTAATGAAAAACAAAATTACGATCATCCCTGACAAGAAAACATCTAAACAATTAATCCATGATCTTCTGGACTATATCAACAGAACACCTTTCTGCCATAACCATTGCTTCTCTTCGAGTAAAAGAGTCTTGAATTTATTACATTGAGCAGCAAAATGTCTGTTCTACAACATTTAAATAATCGTGTACACAAAACTCTACAAATTGATCAGAGTTGTTTAAGCACATAAACAAATTATCAATTACTAATAATAATAAGATATTAAACAATCAAGGTCTTGGGAGATCAAAACCGCATGTTCATAATGAATGAGAGTGCAGATGATGTATAAAAATAAGTAAATTTGCATGGTAAACTTAAACCACCATTTAAACCAAATGTTAAATGGAAGTTCAAGTAATACGTTAGGATAGAAAACGCCACCTTAACTTCTCCAGATTTTCTTTTCCCTGTGAAAGCAGTTGCTTCCTCATGAACTCCAAGTGCATAACTGATGGAAATGAGAGAGAATAATTGGTGACAAGGTAATAAAAGCAAGCGGCATTGTAATTTGTTTTTCATAAAATAAACACCCTCCACACCAACAAAATAAAATGAAATAAGAAAATCATAATGATGATTAAGATGATACTACCACCAGTAACGATACCATTAATAATAACAATGTTAAAACATTAAATTTCCAGCGAGCTAAAAATGTCCACTATCCTATTTGAATAATATTATTTTACAACCATACAAGTGTTCATGTGTCTTTGGATAAGCTTTGGTGATTGGTAGAGTAACATGTTATTGAGTAAATTAAGTTGTTCACACAGCTCTTTCAAATAAATAATCAGACCAATAAGAAAGTAAATCCACAAATAAATAGATATATTGAAGTACAATAATTACTAAGAAGTTAGTGTTGTAATTACGTAATTTCTATCAGATATAAGGAAATTCTCAATTAACATTGGGCATTTATCCTCTAAATAAGATCAACTAACACTATAATTAACGTAAACATTTTCTTGCAGCAAAAGTTTAGAGCAGAAGTGAATGTGAAACTTGATGGCAATGTTGATGTACATATATTTTACATAATTGTGTGCACATACTCTAGGCAATCATACCCAAAAGCTTGAGGCAAGATTGTCTTGCAGCAAATATTCTCTATATATTCTTCCTTTCAGCATCATGATATCATCTATATATATATATGCACTAAGCTTCAAATGCACCAAGAATGAAATTCCCAACAAAACATCTGTCCAATTAACTTGAAGGAAATCAAATAAAGAACAAACAAAACAAACCACCTAAAAGAAAACAATGGTCTGTCTTTTAGGACATCTTCATTGCAAGGACAAATGAGAAGCAATCAGAACCAGCTGCAGCTTACATTGAGGTTTCTCAAAATTATGCAGCTTTCTGTAGTTGATTTTGATCAATTTCATTATGGATTCCCAATATGTTTTACAAGATTTTTATCAATTCAGGGCTTGAAAAATAATAAACAAAGAAAACCACCAAAGTGCAAGCCCCATTACAACCCTGCTTTTCTCGTCTCAAACATAGCACACCATAACCCTTATCGAGAGCCCTCGTCTAACAAAACCTTCATCACATTTTCCACAGTTTTCAGGTGCCTAAACTTGATATTCCCCCGCATTTTATTAACACCCAGTGTCTCCATATATTCTCTACCACTTTTGAAGCAATAAGAGCGTGTGAGAGAAGATAATACAATACCATTTTAAGTGTTGAATAAGCGCATCATGTTTTTAGCATTTTGGGTGAAATCCTTCAACAGTACCACCACCTCCCTTTGATGCTGGTGTAAGAATTTCCATCCTCAAATTAACCATTTTAGTCCTCAATTAGAAAAAGCAAATTTGCATATTCTAACAGCATGTATGTTTCAGCTTATAATAATGAGAAATCTGGTTTCAGAAAAATTGATTAGTTCTTTCTAACACTGCAGGATATAAAACCAAAAAATAATGACGTTAATCTTTCGAACTAAAAGCAAAAGCATACCATATTTACGATTCTCTAAATACCAACGCGTGCTTAAATTTTTGAATTCGCCTACGGCATGTGAAAGAAAAAAATTCAACGGATGAACCTCTAAAAGAAAAATAACATATCTACAACAAAATCAAATTACATCAAGATGAGTTACATCAATTTCAAGATGAGTTCTTACTTTACAAAGAAATCCCACTACTGTGTAAATAATTCTGTGTAAAAAATGCTTCCACTTCCTGAGATACAATATTAAAAATCCAAGCATAGAATTCTATGTAAGAAACATAGTTATCCAAAATAAACATAGTACACTACTCCATCATTTTCCAACTGTTAGCAACTTTAGGATCACAAGTAAACTAACAAGAGGAAAACATCTAACCTGCACATCCAAATTTTGGTGGTGCAGAGCGTGTTCAAGCTGGTACCTAGATTTAAAAAAGAAAAAAAGAAAAAAAAGAAAGAGTTTTCATAAATCCAGAACTTATGGGTGAAATAATGCAGCTCGTGGATCTGGTATATAAATTAAAGATCAAATCAATTTCTGCACATCCAAATTTTGGTGGTACAGAGCTTGTACCCCACTTATATATCCAGGCATAATGGACCCAATTTGCGGCGGGAATTATGCATTTCCTGGACTTGGTATATAAATGAGAAAGTTTAATTTATCTATCTTGGGAAAAGAACATGAAATAAATCTCCCATCAGAAACCAGCCCTCAAGGGCTACGTACTCAAGTAAAAGGGCAGGGATTAAACTTGGTAAAGGAAGGGAAAAAAGGTTCAACGGAAGCATCTTCTTCAGAATTAGCTTTAATATTTGCAGTCCATTGCGTTTGTTCATCCTTGAGTGTCTTGCCAAAACTTTCAATGCAAGATATCTATCGAGGAAAGCCATTTCAACAATAGAACAGAAGAGCTTAAGAAACAAAAAGAAAAATAACGTGAGGCCCGACTCCAAGCTAGTCATCATGATCAAGAATAAGATGAACAATATATATAAACAAAGAAGGAAACTCACAACAAAAGTAGCTAGCAGGATGGAGTAATGCCTCTTGCTTTGGAACATCAGATGCAGGAAATGAACTCAACGACCTCAACCAAACCAACGCGGATCACATTCACTCAGAAATCTCTATCACTCATCACATTGTATCCAGAATGGGAAGACATCTCCCCATTAATTCAATCAAATATGCATCTGTATCTATTACCCAATGTTCTATATCCTCAAACATAAAAAATTCTAATCCACGTTCCAAAATACTACAAGCATTGCAACCATGAAAATATAAAAAAATACTCGCAATTGCAAAATACTATTCAAAATGTGTGTTATCACAGAGACACAATTCACATGTAATAGTGAAATAAAAAAATTGCTCTGCCCCTTGCTACTCATCTCCATTGGCCTAAACAAATCTTTTAACAAATAATAAAAAGAAACAAAACCGGAAAACCCCTAATATGCAAAAGAAAGAGTTTGTGCAAGAATAAAAGACCTGTTGTTATTGGATTGGGATTCATGTAAACCATGGTGGAAACCCCGTCCGCCGGCAGTAGGTTGTCCAATAGCCGGGCCACAAGGAGGAGGTGAATGGTGAATCCTAATCGCCGTGTCCGGCCTCGGATATGTAGAGATGGGCTTTATGTTGATGTACTTGACCCCTGAAATTCTAGTAACTTATGATCTATGAATGTAATGTTTAGATAATTTAATAATTAAGAAAAGAATTTGAAAAAATGGATGAAATCGTACAATAAAAAAAATAGCAGGGGCAAGAGTGTCCGAAAATGATTTCCATCCTCAAAGCACTTTTTAATATAATATAGATATAGATATAGATATAGATGAGATCATTTTGATCCATTAGAAAATACTCAAAAAAGATTTTTTTTTTCGGAAAAGGAAATATTCGAAATAGTTAACGACCCTAATAAATATGTACATCCCAAAATGTGAACAAGTTTAATTTAGGGTAGTAATTACGAACTTATTATATATATATTTCGAGCAACAACTAATACTTTTTAACGATAACAACTAATATTGTGAATTGTTCGCGGAGCCTGTTCACAGGATCTCTTCTATTTCGCTTCCCTTTATTTGATCCTGTATCAGCGGTTTCCAAGTTTTTACCCTTGATTCTGAAAATTGCAGGCTACCATGGACGAACAACAGTCCCTTCGATCACTGAAGAAAATTGTGAAAGAGAAGGGGAAACCCCAAACGGCCGGCGCGAAAATTGTCGCCGGAATTGACGATTTGGGGGAGGATCTAATGCTAAACATCCTCAGTCGGTTGCCGGCCCTATCATTCGCGGCGGCGGCGTGTGTTGGCCACTCCTGGAATTCTCTCTGTAATCGCATCCTCTCTTCTCCGAGACTCTCATCTGCTGTATCGTTTAACCCTTCTCTTGAGGTGCCAATTTTTTTTTCTCCTTAATTGAGTTAGCTAATGAAGGAAGTTGCTCGTACTTCTTATATGTTTTTCCCCTAAATTTCCAGTGTTTGAGGTTTTTTTTGTTTTTGGTTTCTCCTCTCATTTTTGTTTTGTTGGTTAAAGGTTTTGCGATTCTATTAGGTCAGAAACATGCTAATTCTGTGAGTTTGTAGTTTCATTGGCAAAAGGGGAGTGAGTGTGCTTTTTCTCATTAGTTTTCTGGCGAAGTTAAGATATCGCCTTCGAAATTGAGGTTTTGGACTTGTATGCATTGTGCATTTGCATTAGTTGGAGTACATTTTGCAGCAAAATTTATAATTCACTATCATTTGGAATTGAAACAAACACACAAAATTACTAATTAGGCAAATCAGATGTTAAATTCTTGTGACAGCAGTAAGAAATATGGCTGATAGGAATTTATGTGCAATGAGTGTGAGAAATTGATGCTCAAAAGTTTCAGTTGAGGGAAGAACTTGATTCATTTGGTCTTTTGTAATTTTCAGTATTTGCTTATTTCATCTTTTTTCTCCGCAACAGTAATATGTTTGGCTGTTATTTTGATAGAATGCTGTAAATGAGGTTGTGGATAAAGTTTTACTGGAACCCATTCGCCCTCATTTTGTAATGGCGTCTATTGGTCCCTACTTCGAGTTGCAAGCATCTCTCCACCTGGTATAATTTCCCACATTGTCATAAATTTATTTGCCCAATGGGGTTATGTGCCTACGTTTGAGAAGATTGTTTAAGAGGATGATATTTGTGCAGTTATATAAGAAATTTGGTTCCAGGATTCCTGTAATTGTCACTGTGTCTGAGGGAGTTATTGGCAGGGATGTGCTCACAGATCAGATTGTAGAGGTAATAATCCATTATCCATGACCGTATTGGTTCTAGTTAAATATTCACCCACACAGCCACTAAGGGTATGTTTGGTTCCGAATTTGAAAACCGGACTTGGGATTTCGAAATCTAAATCCAGGTCTACTTTGGGATTTTCCGGTTCTTAAAAACCCATTACATCCACTCCTACAAATACCTATAAACCATACAATACAATTTTTCTCCATCACACTCTCTCCATGACTTAGTAATGCAAACATGATTTTTTATTCTCACTCTTATTTTATTTATCACTTTTCACACCTATATTCTCACTTTTGCAACTTTAAAACACATTAAATATTACACATTCAACCATTACAATCAAAATCAACAATAATATAATACAACATAACAAATTCTTAAAACAAACACACAACATTACTATTTATCAAGATTTTTAAATCCGCTAGATTTTGATAGGTTTTTCTTCTATTATAATTTTGGGTTTTAGGATACTCTTGTGATGTGTGACTCACTGGTCTAGGTTCAATGGGAAGTAACGGAGGAAGATCATGGTGCTGAATTACTGGAGGAGAATGTGAATCGGGGCATTATATTGACAGTTGGGTTTTTACCAGGACTAACGGCCCGTGTAATTCCTTTGTTGTTCCATCATAAGGTAAATGCAACAAATAAGCTTTACCTGGGCAAGTGAATTTCATTTTAACCACTCTTCTCTAAGTCAATCTAATTGTATGGTGGAATGTTGTTTTGGGGCTGTAAAAATAATTAAAAGCAATTTCATGCTGTATTACTGAGTGATCATTGGTTAAATATGGTTATGGTAAATAATTTCGAAATATTTACTCGTGGATGAGGTATTTTGACATGCATGCAAATGCCAGGGATACCAAAAACCTCTTGTTGATGAATTTGTGATGGATATCAAAGAAGCTACATCGGCTGTTTCAGATTCTACTTCTCCTGCTGGAATCATATTGTTTTCTGTGAGTTAAATTTTTTTTTTCTTGTTGATTTCCCCCATTTTCTGCACAAAATGCATGTACACGATACTTTTTTTTCTCAGTGTTCATGAGTATTTCTTACATGTTCCTTGGACTTCTTTCTAGTTTCTGAATTGCCCCTTCTAGTATATTTCAATGAGTTAATTGCAAATTAAAACCATGACCTTTTCACGTTTTTTCAATCACTACATATGTTTTTAAAATTTGCATTTCGATATATTGCAATTATCTCGCATGACTATTTTTCGGGCAAGTCCTGCTGACGTGGCAATGTATGAGTTGCAAAAAAAAAATTAAAAGGTTGTGATTAAATTGAAACAATAACAAAAGGTCGTTAATTTATTTGCAATTTTTCAAAGATTCTCCGGCTACCATGTCAGCATAAGTTGCTGGAAAAGAGTCATATGATACAATTGAAAATTTAGAAAGTATGTGTATCAAATTGAGAATTTAAAAAACATACGTTGTGATTGAAAAAACGTGAAAAGGTCATGATCATTTATGCTATGCTATCAACCCTATTGTAATTCACTCTTACTATTGGTCACCAATAACTGCTCTTTTGTTGTTATATTGCTAAATTTTGTATCAGAAGTTTGTTGAGTGTTTTTTACTTCATTATTATATGCTTAAAAAGATCTCTTTTATGTAATTTGTGGCTGACATTGATTAAATCATGTGCTAGGACCGGAATACGGACATCAAACCAATTCTTCAAAAGATTGGTGAGTAAACTATGAGTTACATTTTTCTTGGATATTTAACTTTTCATGATACAAATCCATAGTTTTATCCTAAAGGCATAAGTTATTGCAATGAAGTGCAACAATTGTGGACTTTATTAAAAAAAAATAAAATTCATGATATAAATCCATAGTTGTACCACTAGGAGAGATACAAGGAAGTGCAGTGGATGTGGACCACATTTAAAGAAACAAAAGAATCTTGGTTATGATGTTTCAACCCAAATGAAATGCATTATTTACACTTGTTTGTTGTTTTCCCCCCCCTAGAATATGCCTTCTCTGAGGACACTTTCGTTGTTGGTGATGGAGGTAGTCGATTCTTATATAAAAGTGATAGCAGCAACAACATTACCAATCCGCCATATCCCACTTGTTCGGCAGTTGCCCTTTTATTTGCAAGGGATAGAAACAAGCCTTTAAGTGAGTTCATTTCTTCATTTTTGGCATTTTCAGCAAATCCTGTCCGCATACATCAGATATGATATCACTAGAACTGTTGTATGGATTTTTTGATGTTTGTTTTGGGTTTTAATTACCAGGTTTTGGATTTACAAATCTAAATCCTGTTCTACTCGAAATCTTGTTTTAAAAACCACCACCACAACACCTACAAACCTACTATCTCACTTTCCAATACAATCAAATCAATTCTCTCTTCTTACACATTAATATATTTAAATCATAAATCACATCATCCAATCATTAAAATCACATTCAATAATATTATAATACAACGTTGTTCACTCTTACACATTGATTTACATAAAGTTAAATCTCACCCTACTCAAAATCCCCCCCAAAAAAAAACATCTTACTGATTATCAGGATTCAAATCCCTAGATTTAAAAACCGGTTTTAAAAACCACTTAAAAAAAAAGAAACATCTCATTAATGAATTGCTAGGCTTTGGTGTTGCCTTCTATATTAATCTAATTAACTCATTTCAATATCACTGTTCTTTGTCTGTATATTTATCTGTAGGTATTGGGGAAACTCAATTTCACGTCATGTTATCAACGGGCATATCACCAGTTGGTCCCACTTACAAGGCAGCTTCTGTTAAGAATAAAAAGAATTCAACTTGGCTCACTGCATCGAGAGAAACTGTTCGTGAGCATCTTGATGGCCAAGCTATTATTGAAGAAATTTATGACGAGGTTTGGACTTAAATTTAGATTACATGTTCACTTAGAGCAGAAAACTGTTGGTTTGTATTTGAATCAAAGGATTTGAAATGCAAGGCTTTGATTCAATGGATTTAAAACACTCAAATCCCTCTCAAATTTGTTCAAAATGTCAAAGATGCTTTCAGAATCGTACGAATCTAAACAACCAACGTCGGATTTACTACTATGGACATTAGTCCATCTTCAAATCCTTCAACCTTTAGTTTTTTTTCCTTATATAGATAATTTTGCAGCTTGGAGATCGTATTCACTATCCTGCTTTCTTCGTTGGAGTTACGAAAAGAAGAAAATGCTCAGTTGGGAAGGAAAGTGTAAAACGGATGCAATTTCATGAATTCCATGACGTTGCAGGGTAATATACAAGCCTTGTACAATTTTGCTTCATATCGCTTTTATTCATAGATAGTCTATCCTGGTTTTATTTAACTAGAAATTCTCCCATATGATGCACGGTGAGTATGTTGAAAAATCTTTGTGTGAATGGTATAATGTGCTATTGGTTATGAGAAGGATCTAAAACTCACACATTCAAATTCAATTAAAAAATACTGTAATCACAAAAGAATCTGTATTTTATATCTTGAAATTTTATTTTTTATATACATTATGGATGTCAAATTAAAGATCGTTGCATTGAAAATGGGCTTGGAACAAACATGTTATTGCAATTTGAATTTTGTTGGTGAAAAGTAAAATTGTAAATATAATAAAGGCAGTTTTGCTGTTCTAGAAATGTGATTTAATTGGAAAATGAGAAATTTTAAATTTGGAGACTATCCTATTTCTTTTTTATTTATATATAGGTATAGATTACTTTTGGAGGAAACTACTAATAAAATTAGATTTTAAGAGTATGTAATGTATGAATTTCTTTTAAATGCTATTTAATCTAATTTTCACGTCTTAACTCACCTCTCTAGATTAATCTTCTGAAAGTACAATCTTTATGGAGAGAAATTGGTCATATGGACTACTGGACTCGCACCAGGCAAGCTGTATGAAAATAGATAATCTTAATATCCTCAGCCCCATCCTCTGTCTAGGCGAAATAGGATTCCTTGTTTATTTTAGTATTTTATAAAATAAATGTACACACTCACACATGAATCTATATTTTGATTTATAAATATATTTTAACAATTTCTTTGAATATGTAAAATGTGATTTATTAGTAGTCATATTACCATAACTTTAATGAAAACAAGGATCATGAAGGGTAGAAGTTTTATTTCTTTTTATAATAGTTGAGTTGATATTAATATCAACTTATTTGTGTTGATGTTATAAGTACCTTGATTAATATGATTGCAAGATGTGAAAGTCATCTAATGTAGCCAAGCTTGAAGAATATGAATTGTTCTGGTGATTCATTTGCTACTTTAGTTATAGGCCTATATTGTAGTAGAACTTGTTTCTTCAATGCTTATTTTATATTTGTCAACTATTTGTAATGATTTGAATTTGTGGTGGCATATGCTACAATTCAAAGTTTTTACTATAAGTTATTCACTTATTCTTTATTAATTTTTTTTTTTAATAAAGAATAATGGGTAACTCGAATCCCTGCATGGACACTGTTCCTCAAACGGGAATTCCCCATCCTTGACCCAAATTTTCTAAATGGGGAACTTCACGGGGATGGAATCAGAATCAGGATGGGGTATGGGGATGGGAAGACCAGTACTAGCCCCGATCCATTACCATACCTACCTCTTGACTTTTCTGAAACATTGTTGCTTTAAAATTGCATAGTTTGATAACAATATCTGTAGACTTCAGTCTCTAACAATCTTTATTAGATCTGTTTCTTAGAACAGAAAAAGTAACACTGGTTCACCTCATCAGCTGTTGGAGAACTCTGTGGGGCCATGTTCTACCTGATTCTGGTTTAAAATTTATTTATTCATTTTCAGAAAAGAAAAGTGAATTCTCTAAAAACATAAGGGTATGTTTGATTTGGGATTTAGTGGATTTTGAAATCTGGGATTTACTGGATTTCAAAATCTAGTGGGTTTCAAAATCCCAAAAATAGTGTTGGTGTGTTTGTTTTGAGATTTAAGTAGGGTATGATTTAACTTTATGTGAAATTGATGTGTAAGAGTGTGATGTCGTATTATTATTTTATTTTTTATTGTTGATATTACTGATTAAATGAATGTGTAATGATTAGTGTGTTTTATTGGAAGTTGTAAAAGTGAGATAAAATTGTGTGAAAAGTTATAAATGAAAGAATAAAAAAAGTAATATTTGTATCAATGGGTCATTGGGAAGAGTGTGATGGAGAAAATAATGTTTTTTGTAGGGTTTATATGTATTTGTAAGATAAGGCGTATCGTTTTTTAAAACCGGATTCTAAAATCCCAAAGTAGAACCAGACATGAAATCCCAAATCGTGCTTGAATTACATTAATCTCAATTTAGATGTACAGAAAATGAGTTTCTTGATTTTTTCATTTTCAGAGGAGACGAAGAATACCTATACGTCACTTCCGTAGGTATTAGTACAGGAGATCCCTTCCGTTTCTACATCTCAGACTCCAAAGCTGCTCTCTCATCTACCAATAAAGTCTCTGATAATCTCAGGCAACTGAAGGAAGATTGTGAATGCAAAGGTGATCATCAAAGGAAGGTCTTCGGTGGGATGATCTTTTCTTGCTGTGGGCGGGGTGACTCTTTCTTTGGACAGCCAGGTATTGATAGCTCCCCTTTCTTGCACAACTTTCCTGGGGTAACGTTTGGGGGAACTTATTGTGCTGGTGAAATTTGTCGTGGGAATTTGAACTTCTATGACCAAGACAAAGAAGAAGGTGACCTTGTTCTCTGCAGTGAGCATGTGTACAGTGCTGTTTATTTGGTTATGTCCTACTGTCCCCCATCACCACAGGATTAGATTTTAGGGGAATTTGCAGTTTTTAGTTATGTAACTATAAGGGCAGTCCTATTTTTTAATAAGAATTGCTATATAATCCTGCATCTTTTAATTTGTTTTGAGTTTATTCCTAAAATGGTGTATGTATGACTTTGGTCCTGATATTGTCCAGTCAAATTTTCAGTGCAAATGCTTCTGTGCAACAGTTGCACCGTGCAATTTCAAGTGCATTTTTAAATGTATTAGTTGATATACTAAAAGGTATTAGTTGGTCAGTATTAGGCTAGTAGCTGTCTCACTGAACAATACTAGTTGTTTGCATTTGTGTTAGTCAATTCTCAGGACCTGGTGATTTTTGGACTATATTTGTGACCAAGATTATGATTTGGACTGGGGACCATTTGGAGGCCTTATAGTTATTCATTTTGAAAATTGCAGTTTATCCTTAGATTTTATCATGTAGCTGTATGGTCTCAATGGAAATTTGTGATGAGTGATGAACTGTAAATGATGTAGCAGTTGATAGCTAGGTAAATAATATTGTGGAATAGAATAGAACCCCAGAGTTTCAAAAAAATAATTTTATGGTCATTGTGGAAGTTCATTACTTTAGATTATTACTTCTGATGTATTTAGAGTCTGTTATTTGTCTCATTAAACAAAAGGTCTGCTCTTTCTTGATTAGAACTGCAGGAGTTTTGATGTATGTAATGCCTGGATTAGAAGAATTCACTAGAAAATGAAATTTCCACTTACACGACTGTGTTATTCGATTCTGTTCCTTAATTTTACCATACAACCTGCTCGTGTTGAACCAGTTTCTTTAAATTCTTCTCGAAATAATATTTTTTGAGTCGACCCGATTGAAATATGTTGTACGCGTCGGATTAAGTATGAAAATGTTCTGATTTAATGTCAGTTTGATGGTGCCAAGTGAGCCTGGATCGAATTGCCTGTTCTGAAAAAAAGAGAGTAAATACGATTTTTAATACTCAAGTATATAAAGTGATATTGTTTGTTCTTCAGTGAAAAAAGTTTATCGAGACTTCAAAAAGTTTATAAATTCGTTCTTAACTTTCAGTATTTATAACTCAAATTCAGCTCATTCTCTCCTACTCTTCCAATTCATTGAATTCCACTTTGCACTTGCTTTTGGTTTTGTTTATGTGTTATACACAGAATACATAAAACATGATGTCTTAATGAATGAAAGATTTGGTATGATTAATAGCTTTAGTAATTTCAATCGGATTAAGAATGCAATCCCATTTTCAAACAAATAGAACACGATTAATAAATTACCAAGAGTTGATTGAATCCAGATTAATTTGTGTATGTCTATCCTTACGTGTGTTCTCAATCTTGCTGGTGTAATTTCTCTGTATACTAATAGGGAGATTTTTTTTTATGATGTGTCAACTCCATGTTAATTTAACATATATGTCATTCAACGAGAAATTTGAGTACACATGTCATTTTTCTATTTGGTTCTTTTTATAAAAGAATCATGTGTCATGAAACTTAAAGTTTTTGTGTATAATTAATTTCTAATTATTTAGGTAATTAAAATGAGTGGGTCTCATGTGCACCCGGGTGCACCGTGCACTTTAGAAGCGTGCAACTATACAAAACAGAAACGTGCAACTATTTCAAACAGAAGCATGCAACTATGTTCTCATATTAACAGTTGCATTTTTCTGTGTTAATAAGTCACACTTTTCAGCATAACAAGTTGCACGCTTCCAAAATACACTATGAGTGCACGGTGCACCCGGGTGCATACAAGACCTAGCCATTTAAAATATGTACGAATGTTATAAAATGTGTAATTCATATTTATTACTTTATGTTTTATTTAACTATATAATATTATTCTTTTATCTTTCTTTCGGTAATTTTTGTTTGACTTAATTAAAGATAAATAAAATATTCATTCTAAATATATTTTATCTTAGTGTGAATTATACTCTTAATTATTAATTTTTTAATAAATAATTTTATTTTATAATTGCTCTTATGTATATCTTAACATATTTTATGTGGCAAAAATATTTTATTAGTACATATTAATTAATTAATTTATTAGTTTTTTCTTAGTCGATTTATTTTGTTTTGATTTGTAGGTTTCAATTTTATATTAAAATGGATAAATAATATTTGATACAATAATCATATTCCAAAATTTAAGAAAATTTACTAATATACACCTTAAATAATTATTAATTCATATTTAGTGTATTTATGTACATGTTTATATTTTTAATTATTAAATATAATATTTATTGAAAATATTGTAATTTTTAATTAGAAACCGCGTAACACGCGGACACTAAACTAGTAAATCTTCTATAAGTGAGCACAGGACAAATTTTTTTGTGAGGTCAACAGACTAAACGATTCAGGCTTCAAAATTTTTTAGGTGTTCATTTTTTAATACTATCATATATATATATATATATATATATATATCGAATTTGATCATATGCCCGCAGGTGGGCACAAACTTATATGTCCACCGCTTATGTGGCGCGCCACATATGCAAGGTTCTCACCATAATTTAGTTAGTTTCTTTAATTAATTCAATCTTCTCATTTATATATATTCCATACTTTACCCAATTTTATTAATTATATTAATTTATTTTTACCCGACCTGGACTCAACCCGACCCGAACTCAAACCCGGCCCGAGTGGTTCATGGTTCACCCGGCCCGAATGGTTCATGGTTTAGAGTTCATAGTTTAGGGTTTATGTTTATATAATTAATTTTTTTTTACGAGACCCGAACCCAACCCGAACCCGGCCCGAATGGTTCATGGTTCACCCGGCTCGAATGGTTCATGGTTTAGGGTTCATAGTTTAGGGTTCAGGTTTATATAATTAATAAGAAGAATATTGAATTAATTAAAGAAATTAATTAAATAAATGGGGATTGGGACATAAGCACGCCACATAAATCATGTGACATATAAGTTTGAACCCATTCTTGCAAGATATGATCATGATCAAATATATATATATATATATATATATATATATATATATATATATGTAAAGATTGCAATATAATTTATTGGTTAATTCTTATTTAGTATGTCATTCAATGAGTAGAACTCTTGTGAAATATTGCACAAATAGTGATATATATAATACACCACGCAGTTAAGGCAAAATACACAAAAAAAATGGTAGGTCGGGTTGGGTTGGGCGGGGGTTGGGTTGAGCTGGACGATATATATTTATAAAAAAGATATCTTTATCGAATATGTGTTGTAGTCTAGTGGTTCAAGTTTGTTGTTAATTTATTTGGTTTTATGTTAAATTCTAATTGAACACATAATTTAAAAAAAAAAAATTATTAAGAAGAAATCTGACAGCTGCACGACGCGAGAAGAAGAAGCTCTGCCTAGACCCGAGAAAAAAAATAAAAAAGCCCAATTAACCTGTAATTACACAAGTTTTTACCGTCATTCAATTGGATTTGAATTTTTTTAGTTACAAAATCTAAAACTTTTTTCTTTATAAGGTTTTCTTCCTTTATTTTTAATTAAATTCACATTTTATAGATTCTCAACCACACAATGTTGGGGTTTTATTGACAAGTATGCTTTGAATGCTACTTATGTATATAAACTGATACTTGCACTTATTTATGAAAATAATCTTTTTTATCATTGTTGCTTTAAATATCATGAATGTTACATATTTATTGCATAACCGTTCAGTACTTTACATTGTAGATAATGTGGTGTGTAGAAGATCACATTATCAGTTCCTTGTATATAAGTATAATTGATTCACAACTAGATGGAATTGAACAATCCATTGGTAAATGTTGATGTGTAATGCTTGGATTGGTTTGTCTTGACCAATAGGTTACACTAGTACATAATGATGTGTTGAATAGGACCTACAGTGAGGAAATTCTTCTAGACTGACTTGACAAAGAAGAATTAGACTCAGTGGTTGTAATTTCTTAATCTCTGTCACTTAAATGAGATTGTATGTAGTTAATATTTATTGCTTTGATTTATTATGGGTAGCGAGTTAATGAGATTCAATACTTTGTATTTTGGGCAATATTATTAATTACATGCCATATCACCAAGATTTATTACAGAGAATCGTGTACTTGGAGAGTCTTGTTTGATTTTGTCCCCTTAGTGGGCTCACAAGGTTTATCATATCAAACCTGTACAGTGGATTAAATTCCGGTATGATAATAATGGGTGAGTTGTCCTTACTCCAAGGAAATAATAGATATTAATTAATTAAAGCATTCAGTAGCTTAAATTAATTAATGAACAATGAGTCTTAAACACGAAAAATAATAACCGGGAGCCATATTTCGTAATATGGGTTAGGATGGATAGTGTAATATTAATTCTATAGTGGAATGAATTAATATTAATGAGTTGGAAAATATTGGGGCTCAATATTGGTTTTCAGGCCCATTGGGAGGTCCAATCCCAATTCTCCCAAAGGCCCCTTAAGTAGCCCAATATAAATCCATTAACAAAAGGTGGTTAAAATAAAAAAATTAATTGTTGCAAGAATTATTATTATTATTTTCGAAATTGTTGGAGAAAAGAAGAGAGAAAAGATTTCTTGGAAAGATATTATGGAAGATGAGTGGGTCTCATGTGCACCCAGGTGCACCGTGCACTCATAGTGCATTTTAGAAGCGTGCAACTATAAAAATAGTAACGTGCAACTATTCCAAACAGAAGCATGCAACTATGTTCCCATATTAACAGTTGCACTTTTCTGTGTAAATAAATCACACTTTTCAACATAACAAGTTGCACGCTTCTAAAATGCACTATGAGTGCACGGTGCACCCGGGTGCATACAAGACCTTGCCATGGAAGGAAGATAAGTTTTCTTGGAAAAACAAGATTTTCCCATAATTTCAAGAATCTTGGATTCTTGGTTCTTTAATAAAGATTTTCGAAAATGTGGTTAATAAGGATAGAGAGAAATTTTATGGGAAGATATATTTTGGGAGAAGATATATGGAAAGTAGATACATATTATGTATTGGAGGTTATCTCTTGGAGAGAATAAAAGATCTTTCCATATCTCCTAAAATCCTCAAATATTCGTCCATCTCATCTATAAATAAGGGGTTGATTTTTCAGCCCCAACAACACAGAACTTGATTTTTGGAAAAAATATCAGCGTCGACAAAATATCAAATATTTTTGAAACGTCGATAATTTGTGTTTTTTTGAAAATTTGAATTGTGTGCAACAAGAAATTAATTTTTCCTTGAGTGTTAGATAGTTGTGAGATTGCCCACCAAATCTACAACTTGGACTTCGGGAATACTTGAGAAGGTATTTGGGTTGAGCAAAGTCACTTTGGTACTACTTCTCAAAGGTGTCTCCCCGATCAAAAGGTAAACGCGTAATCCCTTAGTTCCGCATGTTTAGGGATTTACTGTTTTACCGTTTATTTCAAATTACGTGAATTGCATGATTTAATTGTTTAAATTATAGGATTAGATTTATGGTTATTCGTATTTAATTTACGTTTCGAATAGATCCCTGGCATGTTTAGAATATTTCCCAACAACTGGTATCAGAGCCTAGGTTTTGGGCTCTGTATTTTAATTACGATTTAAATCTATGTTACATTAAATTGAAATTAGATTGTAGAATTGTTGAATCTTTTTTGCAGGCATCCAATTATCATGGTTTTTAATGTATGTTTTATATTCATGTTGTTTTGAATGCGTTTTTTTAATCTGAACGTTCAGATTCGTTTTTCCAGTGGGAAAATTCCATGGGTAGATTAGACTGTTTTAATGTAATAGACTAGTCTAGATGTTAGATTTATTTTTTCTGTAAAATAAATTGTAATGGATCAAAGATGAAGAACGAGACGGATTAAAGAAACGGGCGGAGGTTCGTTCCGGGCATGGGCAACGAGCGCTACGCTTGACGTGCCAAAGGAGGCACGCACACGGCGCAAGTCGTCACCAGGTACACGAGCACGACGGGCGCTGCACGGTTGGCATGGACGTGCGCGGGGTTGAATGCCCCGGGACCGTGCGTGGGCGATCGGGCATCTACCGAGAACCGGGCGAGCGCAGTGCCAGGCATGCACGACGCCAGGTGTGCACTGCACGACACCTGGTAGACGCGGGCGACGTGCTGGCGGGCTTGGGTTGTCGAACGTAGTCTGAGCCTCGCTTGGCATGGCGTGGCGATTTTACTTGTTGCGGTCGAGTGGGAGCTTATCGAGACGAACAATGAGATTTACAACAAGGACGATTTCTCAGAGTTCAAGACGGAAAATCAAACTATGATAATTGGAATTATCTACTTTATATGTGTTTGATTTAATCTTGATTGTTTTTGGATATTTTCATTGTTCAATATGCATGAGATTTCGTGAAAAACCTTACGTTCTAAAATTACTAAGTATTTAATTTAATTAATTTATTCCGAATAATAAATTAATTAATTGGCCTCCATAATTTATTTATTTGTGAAGTCTTTTGGCTACGCATTGGCACACACCTCTCTCCCTAACGGATAGACCAAAAGATGGATTTCACATGAATAAATTCCTTCAGGATGATTGTGGATTATTATTAAGTGGCGGTATGACCCTCCCAATAAGTTACTTATTCAAAATGAAATAATAATTCTGTAATTTAATTATGGTTATTACTTAGGTATAAAATTGATATATGTCTCCAACGGAGTCCCTGTCAATTTTATATGGCCAAGGCGAAGCCAACTATTAATGGTGTAATTAAAGGTTTGGTAAACGAAGATGTTTTGAACCTGCTTAAATGTATTTAAGTAAATGTTCACACTCAACGTGACTTGCTTAAATTAGTTTTAAGATGTTGGCTGATGTATGTTTATATCATTTTAAGGGTTTTGATATAGTTCATGTGATCGAATGTGTGATAATCTTTTTGTGTTAATTTGGCATTGATACAAACTGTATATTTTATTCTCAGTTCATCATGTCGTCTCCTTTTAACCCGCTGTTTAACATACTTTAAGAAAATAAATTGGAAGGTGAAAATTACGTTTATTGGAAAATACAATTATATATCGTCCTTACTGCACAACAACATAAGTGGGTCCTTACTGAACCAAAACCCCCTGTAGGTCTCGAACGGGTTAAGTGAGGGCAGAAGTCTAGAGGGGAGGGGTGAATAGACCGAAAAACTTTTAATGGTCAAGTGTGAGAGCAGATAGCCCGATCGAGGCGCGAGTGAATCGGTTGGTCTCGATAACCAACTTCTTGATCAACGCCCGAAAAGGCATCGGTTCGGTAACTATCGGATTAAGCGATGTGTCGCGAAGCTTAAGTTTTACCGATGTGAAAACCCGGTTTGTATAAATCGATTTCAAGTTTTATCTTTTTAATCGGATGATGAAATTTGGTCCGTCCGGATCGAAGCTTGGTGCTATCTCGATCTTAACTTAGAATGTATGCGCTTTAAGATTGTGCGATGTGAGAACGGTTAATCAAAGCGGTAAAGACCTTACAAGATTTATAGTGGTTAGGACAAACCAGGTCCCACGTCCCACTCTTCCCTTTCACAAGGGGGCACCAACTTAACCGACTTTAACCGATGGACTTAGTTTAGTGTGTTAGTCCAACACAAGACACCAACAGATGTTTTAAGAGTTCTCACTCAACCGATCCGAAAAATCAAGATTAGAAACCCCAGATCGAATCTTGCTAAACAACTTATCCTAACTTGGGGTTTGGGTAAGATTGTTGAGGTTCCAACTATGAAATCTTTCCTTCAATTACAAAGCGACCTAAAAGCTAGATGAAAAGATTTCTTGCTAAGAACTTATGGGATGAACACAATATAAAATAAGCTTGTTGTTGTGTTCTTCGTATGAAATCGACTATAGTTTGAGCTTCTTGATTATTTTGTTTGTCCAAGCATTTCCGTGTTTCACTCAAGTGTGATCCCATATTTATAGACCTTGAGATCAAAGAGCCGTTGGAGAGCAATTTGAATCTCGAGGCTATTTTTAGGTAGACTTGCGGGCTTGATGTGGCGTCTTGAGGCGGCATGGCCGAAAAGCGTGAATGTGTATTTTAGCCGTTTGAGAGAGCAACATCGAATCCCGCGAGTATCGCCTCTGTTCATACGTGTCTCTTCCTTATTGGATGGAAGCCTTGCTGCGGTGTTGTTCCTCCAACTAAGGTTGGTATTCTTCTTGTTTAGATCGCGATGCGTATGATAAGATGAAACATGGGTTTTCATCTTATGAGTGACTTCGATCGATCTGAGCGTCGATCTACCCGATAGAAGTCTTCGGGCGCTGTTGACTTAACTTCAACCGGGCCGACTCCCTACCGATGTAGGTCTTCCGGGTCTTATCTTCCTCGAAGTCATCGATCTTCTAGTATTCGAGGTTTGAGCTTCATGACTTACCGAAGTTATCGACTAGATGGATTCGATCGATCTTCCGCTACGGTTTAACGTTACGCCTGTCGGATATCGACTTTCCGATTCTTGAGATTCGACCTTTACATATTGAGTTCCCCTCAATATGTGACCTATCTATTACATCGGTTTTTCTATACAATCATTATCAAGCGGTCTCTATCGCAGTAATGTAAACATCGATACCACTAACAGTCCGATTGGTCTATTACATGTGTTTTTGGAACTTTCATCAAAACTATAAATTTCCCAACAATTTCCCTTTTTTGATGAAACCAAAACACCGAGAAACCAAACAGTTGATAAGTATAGAAACGATTAAAGAGCAAGTAATCAAGACAAAGAGATTTTGTCTTGGGATCGAAAAAAATAAACTTTTCATTAGATATGTTGATTACATGTTACATCGTAAAAGTTTTGAATATAAAAGCGGTGATCCTAGGCGTCTTTCGATTCTTCACTCCTTGGGCTTGTATCCTTACGGCATTTCTCTTTGGTCTTGTGGAACGTTGAAAATCGATAGAGTTTCCATTTGACATCGGTTTGTCCGCGACTTGATCAAGTTATATGCGATTTGCTCAAGATGTCAAAGTAGAATCTCTCAAATGCCATCTGTAAAATGAGCCATTTCTTCGAAAAGTATACTAACGGATCATACTCTTGGCGAGATATCTTTACATTTATGAGCTTTGCCTCATTTTCGTGATACTTCCGTAAAAGTCCGGATATTTATTTCAGAACGGTTGAGGAACTCATCATCCGGTGATTCTTCTTGTGGAACAAGATCAGGACAAAGGCATCAAGAAGCCATTCACTTTCGATCTTATTCCATTCCTCAAACCTCTTAGCGTGGCGCAGTTTTTGGTATGATCTCGCCGACTTTGCCGGGTAACCGAGGTTACGTGCAGATTTTCCGGTCAATCCTTTCTTAGCCCTTGATTTGAACTGTTTCAACCCTTCGCCAGTGCCCGTTTTTCGTCCTTCTTTCTTTCTTCAACCATCGCTTTCTTTGGACAATCTTCTGACTAGCTCCTTATCACCAGATTCGACTAATTGTGCTTCCCGGTGACTTTTCCGGTCCGAGTAAGCGGTCAGATTTTGATGTCCCAAAGCGCAGCAGGCCTTTCTTGCAATTGAGCTTTGTCCATGGGCCTTATCTTTCGATGTGTCGGGTTGGTTTCTCAGATCCTTCCTTTTTGGTTTGATCAAAAAAGCGCATTGAGGTGGGAAGTCGAGAGCCAAAGTTAATCGATAATGCCTCGATTTAGATCATTAGCAGATAAACACGAAGTTTGAGTGTTAGATCGAGCGGTTATGTCGGCTCTGTCTTGGCGGTTTCCATTGTAGCGAGAGAGTGTCCAAATCATTTTGTCAAATTTCTCTTCGATAACTCGAGCCTTTTCTCGGTGGAGTCGAGAAAAAGAAGATTGATTTTGATCCACCTTTCAAAGCTTGTCATCAACTCGATTTTGTAAGCTCGCCAGAACATGGTGGTCATGGATTGGGAGAACCGATCTCTCGATTGCTTCGATTTGTTTGAGACTAATTTGTCTCTCGATCGATTTAGCACTTCCTCAATCTCTTTCTTTTCGGAGATCTTTGAGACAAGATTTGATCTCGAAGTTGATCGGTGGTGATTTGAGATGTAGGAATTGGATCCATCACTTGATCGAGGTTCGATTGTTTGTGCCTCCGGTGGTTGGTCGTGAACTGCAAAGCACCGGTTCCACTTTCATCGGTAGCTCGGCATTCACCATTTCAAATCTGTTTACGGAGCTTCTTGGCGATCTCCGGCTTTTTCTTCTTCCGGCAATTCCAACTTTCATGGATCGAGCTTTCCACAGATTTATCGGATATGAGCTGGTGGTGATCCCACTTTGGCGGACTTCCTCATATCGAAGTCAAAATCTGCGAACTCATCCGCCACCACCCATCCATTCAACAAGTAAAATAAGATCCGAGAAGCTTTTTTAATCGAGATCTCTCGGTGAGGATCTCCATGACTTCTTCTCTTATAGCGGGATGGCGACCCGGTTGTGGATCGTCTCATCAATCTCGTTCAATTCTTAGTCGACCATTTTTCGATGATGGTCTTTGTTGATCTGGATCTGAATTATCTGTCGGATGCATTGGATGAGATGTGGAAGCTTACCGTTTGTGCTTGAGTCGGCGGAAGTTATGCGATTAGTTCGACTGCGATGGATTTCTGCTTTGTAGTGGCGGTTGTATATCGGGTTGAGTTCATGGCGAGGTGAACTAGCGGGAGAGACATGCTCAGCTGACCTTTAGTCGGTGCGGTGAATCATTTCGAGGTTGAGGAGAAGGAGATTTTATCGACTTGTGCTTCTACCTCAGTTGTTACGGCGAGCCCTCGGGTTGAGAAGCTTGCTGTCGATTGTTCTTTGTTGCGCAATGCACTGTATCGGGCGCTTTTTTTTTCTTCGACTCATCTTCTAGTGCTAGAGTCATGGTAGCTTGCTTTGCTTTCTTTGGCCTCTTCTCACGGGCCTTCACCGTTTTCGTTTTTTTTACGTGGGCAAGGGGTGTGGATGAAGCGGCTTCTTTCTTTGTTTCCTTTCTTCGATTTTGTTGGAGTGGGCTCCTTGTCATCGTCTGGTGGCCCATATATAACGAAGTTGATGAGAGGAAGGCATTGTAGGACTTGGTCCATTTCGATTCCATTCGGGCTTGGCGATTTGTCCTTCAATATAAGCGCAACCTTGTTGAGATTGTGACTCTCTTTTTCGAAAAGACCGCTGGATTCATTGACTCCAAATTTTTCGTGTTCTTGGAGCAAGATGGCTTTCGAGGGAAGCCGTGCAATTGATGTTTCGAGGCCCATCAATTATTCTTTGCCATCTTTATACATTTTGGTGATGTGAGAGCATCCGGGCTAAAATGAGATTCCCATGATCGTTCTTGTGGAATGTCAAACAACGATCTGTACTTTCTTTTGAGCATTGGCCCGATGAATCCGGCTTTACGATGTTTATGCGCCTCTCTTAAGAGCTCTCTACGATTTCTTCGTCCTCATTCTCCCTGTAGTGTGCGGGTAGATTCGCCCTTTTTTGGTAAAGGTGACGAGTGATGATGATGCGCATTTGTCGGTCGATTTCTTCTCCGTTGTGGCGACATCGGTTAAATCTCGGTTTTTCAGATCCACACTCAAATTTCGCAAGAATTGTAGTGCTTCATACCGCATCCTTTGGATTGCGATGAGAAAGAGCAATATGTTTCGATCCGGCCTTTCTTGGAATTTGTTCCACCTCCATGGATTGAGAATCCTCGGTGGTTCCAAATTGAACGAACTTATCCTCAAAGATCTTCGTTGCGGTTCAGCATAGTTGCACATGATCTTTCCTAGTCCATGAGTGGCCATCTCTGGTGAGATAGACTCATTAAATTTGTGCATAATCAATATCAATATCATAATGCAAGGAAAACAAAAGACAATGAAGCATAAATTCGAAAAACAACTTTTGAAAACAAAGTTTTTAATCGAAAGAAAGATTCATCATTAAGCTTAAAAGAAAATATTACCGATTCAAATTTTTGAGAGAAGATTTTGAACTCTAAGAAATCGATTTTGAACGAGAGAGAAAATTTGAAGTTTTTGGTGATAATAATGCAAGTTTGTGAAGTAAAAACGGTAAGGTTTGATGAATCTTATATAGAGCGGAGGAACAATAAGACAAGATTTTGAAGATCAAACGTTTTGAAAAGATTATACGCTCGGATTTAGCGGTTTTGATCGTAGGGTCGAGGAAAACGCACGCATAAAAAAAAAAAAACTTTTGGATTTAAAAGCACGATCAAATAGCGGTTAATACATGTACCCCACGTCCGCATTAAATGATTTGCAGAGTACACGCCACGAGGATAGTGGGTACAAGAAGGCAAATAATATCGACACGATCCGATAAATAAGTAAAGAACAAGAGAAAAGAGATCAGATTCGGTTGATCGATATTGTAATCAAACCAATATTACTTGTCAATGTTGATTCCACTTGTTGATCTTAATCATTCTCGCTTTAAACCTTAAGAAATTTCCCTAACCGATCCTTTCAACCGATCTTCTCCAACAGATTCGATTTGTTGAAACTTGAGCTTAGCCGATCTTTCCTTGAGTACGTCGATTTCCCTTTTGATCCTCCTTGATCGGTTGAAGTTCCCTTCAACCGATATTTCGACATAGACCGATATATCGATTTATTGGAGTTTCAAGCTCGGTGATCTCTCATCATCGATCATGCTCGTAGGTAATCGATTTTGGTTGACCTCATCCGATTCTTTTTTCAGATTAAGCCAATTCTTGGGATAAGTGTTACCGCCAAAACTTAGTCTTGAGTAGTAGCTTCTATTCCCTAAGTAGGCGTGATTTGACATGCGTAAAATATCGCCGAATCTCTCGATATGTCAATCAACCGTAAATTTATCCAATTATCGGGCGTGATTTCTACACTCATCCTTTTGATGCAAATTTCTCGGATAGGCTTCTTGAAATGGAAATTGCATTTGCATCCTTCTTGGCCTCTATAAATTGGACCAATGTTTTACACAACATCACCCATTCACCATACTTATCTTCTTTGTAAGAATCATGTATCTTGGTGAACCCTTGTTTCGGTGAGACTTAGGCAAACACTTTTACACCCTTTTATATGGTTTCACCTTCTCAAATCAACCCTTTGCATCCTTATTCTTTGTTTTCTTCATCATCTTCGATTTCACATACGATTGCCGCAAAGCTTCTCTACCACCAGTGGCCGGATCTGCTTTACATTGTAACCGAGAAGACACTTCTCCTAACCGTATGCACCTTGTGTGTCTATCCGGATGGCGTAACGGAACCATCGGACTTGGTGCGGTATAAAATATCAAAGACATGTGCCCATGAGATCGACGACCAACTCTTTGGCACACGTGCTCCATTTAACAATTTGAGAGCCCTATCGCACTTCCTTTTTAGGGCTCCAGGGCTTAAGAATCCTATCAAGGCATTTGTCGCTCGAGTTTTCTTGATCTTGACTTTTTTTGCGACCGCTTTGGGATTACGTTCTTTAAAGCCTCTCTCACCCCCTTGTTAAGTGGGGAAAATGAGAGTTTAAAATCTCTCTTTCCTTCACTTCGGGGTTAGGATGAAGGTTTAGGGTTATAGGTTTAGGATTTTGGTTAACATTTATGTCTTGACCTCCGGGTCTTCTTGTACTTGTAACTTTCGTAATGTAACCTCACCTTCGGTTTTTATCAATGAAAAGTTCATTATTTCATCGTTGTGTAAATTCACCTTTCTTATGCGATTTGTTAGCTCTTAATCTACGAATCTTGCTTGTTGAATATCGCCTAAATCGAATCACAAAGAAATACTATAACCAAATTGATTTAATCGGATAATCCTTTTAAACCGAAAGCATTTTCCTTTAATCGATAAACCTTGAATCGTCGGTTCCTTTAAACCGATAGACTTTAAATCGATAAACTAAAATCGTCGGTTCCTTTGGATCCGGTAGCGTGTAAGTCGATCGATTTTTTTGCTTATCGGTCTCTTGAGATCGTTAAGATACCAAACTCAACTGATTTCTCTCGATCTGGTTAGTCTCTTAACCACTAGTTACGGAGAACATTCCATCAAATATTTTTGGTGACATTTCTCCAAGATCTAGAAGTCCTAGCTCATTGCATAAATCTCGAATCGATCTCGGCTAGTGGCTTGGTTAGAATATCACTTTACGTATATCAAGATGAATCTTTTTCCATTTCGATATTCTTCTTTCAACGTGATCTCTTATAAAGTGGTGTCGACATCCACATGCTTGCATCTTGTATGTAGAACCCGGATCGAAAGTGATTGCAATAACACTATTATCATCGTAGAATATAGGCACGTTCTTAGCTACAATGTTGTAATCCACCGCCGACCGAGGCGAGGCGATTGGGAACAACGACTTCCTATGACCATATATTACGCCCGGTTGTTGATGTCATGAATCGATATGCGCTTCTTTGAAAACCACGAGATCGGGTTTACTTCCTAAGAACCGACATGTTCACGAGGTTGATTTTAAACGATCTTGCAACCTCCATAATCGAATCGAGAATACCCACTAAGCTCTAGATTATCATCGATGGGTAGAATAAACCAAGGTTTATTGTTCCCTTCAGATACTTAAGAATCCGCTTAGCTGCTTCTAGGTGGCTGATCATTGGATTTGCTTGAAATCTTGCACATACACCTACTGCAAAAGTGATATCTGGTCTGCTGGCAGTCAGGTATAATAGAGATCCAATGAGAGCCCTATATTCTTCCGATTTGTTTTTCGACCTAAATGCGGATCCATCTTGAATCCGGTCATCATAGGAATTTTGGCTTCCTTACTATTTTGAACTCCAAACTTAGCCAATAGATTCCTAGTGTACTTTGCTTTCTGCGAGATGAATATCCCTTCGTACTTTGTTTAACTTGGAGACCTAGAAAGTAATTCATCGACCCATCATGGACATCTCGAATTTCCCTTTGCATCGGTTCTTTGAATCTTTCACATAGGTTCTTGTTAGGAGATCCAAGAAGATGATGTCGATCACGTAAATCTGAACCATCGTAATATCTTCTCCATCTTCTATTACGGGAATAAGGTTACGTCCTAATCGTTCCTTTAGTGAACCCACTTTCAATCAAGAACGAGAGAGTGTATCATACCAGCTCGCGGAGCTGTTTGAACCCATAAAGAGCTTTTTTCTTAAACGATACACTTGGTTGCCCTTTCAAAGCCCGGAGGTTGTTCGACATAAACTTCCTCTGCTAGTACCCGTTTAAGAAAGCACTCTTTCGTCCATCGATACACAAGTGAACCCTCTGTGGGAAGCATATGCCGCTTGACCCGAATGGCTTCAAGCGAGCGGTTTGGTGCAAAGGTCTCATCGTAATCAATTCCTTCGATTGTGAATACCCCTTAGCAAACAAGTCTTGCCTTATTTACAGTGATAACATTTTTCTCATCTCTCTTGTTCTTGAAGATCCATTTCGTGCCAATTACGTCTTGATGACACGTGATGGTCTACTAGTTCCCATACTTCATTTTTCTCGAACTGTTCCAGCCTCCTCGCATGGCTAGAATCCGGTTTGCGTCTTGTAATCTTCCTCTATTGTAGTTGGTTCCTTCATAGGCGGATAACAACAATACATGGCACTTTCCTGTCGATGTCTAGTTTTAATTTTATCGACGGGTCTCCGATTATCGGTCGGTTGGATGGCCCGGTTATCCGTGTCCTTCATTCGATTTGCGTCGGTTTTGAGAACATCGTCCGATTTCGATAAAATCTTATTACTAGCGATTGGGAGTGGTGCAGGGTTATGGTCCACTTGATAAGAACAAGTCTCGGTGATGTTGGAATCATCATGTTTCGATGTCCGTTCGTGAGAACTTCGAAGTTCCCCGAACGGGATGGATGGTTGATTTTGCTTTCTTATCTCTCAATTTGAATCAACTTTTTCATCGACGGTTGTTCGTACCTTAGGATCGATTGATCCGGTGAATCACTAGATCCGGAATGTAAATTGATACATTTTCGATCCTTTTCCTTGATCGTTTAGTGATCCATTTTCTCGAATATCGAGGTTACGGTAGATCGGTACTTCTTGTTCGAAATGATTTCTCTTGATCGGAAGATGCTTCATCAAAGGTTACATGGGGTGTTTCTTCCACAATTAGGGTTCGTTTTGTTGTAGACCAAAGCTTTGCTAGATGAGGAATACCCTAGAAATATACCCTCATCGGACTTGGCCTCAAAAGTCTTCAACCCGACTTTTCCCATTGTTGTGTATGAAACACTTGCACCAAAAAAAAACATGGAAGTAAGAAACACGAGGTTTTCGCGCCTTCCATAGTTCATATAAGTGTTTTGAAGTGAGCCTTAGTCGAGACATCTGCTGCGTATGGCATGCGGTGTTGATTATACGCTTGAAAGCGGTTTGGTATAGCATGTTAAATTTAACATTGTTCGGCGAACTTCTTTGAGAGTTCGTTTTTCTCGATTCGGCTACTCCATTTCATTTGTGGCGTCCTCATGGTGATGTTTCATGATGTATACCAAACTTAGAGCAAAAATCAAGAATAAAAGAGTTCGTAAATTGCGTACCTTTATCTCGATCGATTTTTACTCTGCCTGACACCCTTCTCATTTTGTAATCTTCTTAGCATTTCGGGTATCTTGGTTGTCGCCTCATTCTTCTTATGTAAGAATATAACCCGGGTAAACTTGGAATAGTCATCCACGATTACAGAGTGTATTTCGTCCGTTGAGGCCCATTTGGTGTGGCGGGTCCAAACAGATCCATATGAGGCAAATGGTAACTCTGCTGGATCCGGTCCGGAAATTCCTTTGAATGAAGCTTTTGACTGTTTTCCCTTGACATGCGAGAATATGTCCGATCCTTTGAGAACACTTCATTGGAAGTCCTTCCACTAGAGACATCCTAGCTATCTTATTAAGAGTTTTAAAGTTCGGATGACTCATTCTTTTGTGCGAGCCATTCGCTACTTTTGGAACTCTTAACAATCGGTGCACGATTTCTTGGACAACTATTCCAATCATTTTGTGTAGATCGCCCTTTTCTTGAACCGATTAGCAAAATCTGGTTGAGTGACTCGATTCTTGATAGTGCGTTGATCGTTCGAGAACTCAAATTGAATCCGTTGTCGCAGAATTGTGAAACCGATAATAGGTTGTTAACCCGGACCGCCCGACATACGAGACTCAGGTTACTTGTACATCATCATTCTCTAAGGTTAGAACCCTTTGGTATAACCAAAGTTATCATCACCGAAGAAGAGCACACGCGGGCCTTTCGTTCTATGTAGGAACCGAGGAGATGTTTGCTTCTGTCATGTGCCTTGAGCATCCACTATCGATGTACCCGGATAGTTGCTTGCACACCTCGCTTTGTTGGCGGACCCACGCGAACCCGCAATCGGATCGGGCTTTTAGGTACCCCCTTTGGATTGGGTCACGAGGGGTTAGGTTTGGATTTGGGGATCCATACAAGCGAGCACTTCTATTGTGATCGGTCGGATCGGAAGGCTGATTTGTCTCCCATACTGTCAACATAATCATACTTATCCTCATATGCTTTTCGATTTGTATGATTACTTGTGTGAACCTTGGATGACTTAGAAGACTTATGATTTAACTTTTAGGTTTGTCTTCTTTTTATCCGATTATGTGGTTCGGTCGGCGACCCTAAATTCGACTATAGGGGTAGGACGACCGCTACCATCAAAAGATTCATATCCTTTTTCGCATAGATGGTTTTCGCGGTTTACGAAGCATGCTTATTAGGCGGTGACCTTGGTAGGTCTCAGTTAGACTTCCCTTTTGTAGGTTGTCTTTTTTCGATTCTCGATCATTGATCAGGTTGAGGTCTCTTCGAAGAACTGGGTTCTTCCGTTGATTCCTCGGTGATGCTTTACCGGTTGGGGTCCATTTACATTTCCTTTCTACGGTTAGGCACTTGCCTTACTGCTCAACCGGTCTCTTACCCTATTAGATACAAGTTTAGCTTTTGGTGTATCTTTTTGAAATTGATTCGATTACACCTTTTCGAGATGAATCGGTCGGGGCTTTTGAGGATGTGGAGGGTTTTCATAGCCAAGTCCCTCGCTATCAATCTTTATTCAGAAAATAGGCGTTCATGTCTTTAGCGGTTTGAGATGATTTTGAAAAACATCTATTTTCTTACGTGATTATCCTCGGAGGATTTCGGACTTTCATGCATTCGAGAATAGCTCATCGAATTTTGCTTGCAAGATTTTGAAGTCATCGACTTCTTTGTCGTTAATTTCCATCGATCTTTGATCTGCTTTCTGATCGAAGCTTTAACCCGAGAATTTTAAATTCCTCGGTTATCTTACGGCGGTTTGGTGATCTAAGTTCGGAGGCTTTTCCGAGATCATTTTCTTGAAAAAAATTTGATTATTTACGGTCTCGGCTTATCATTCTCGGCTTCCACAATAGCATAAGTTTCTCTTGCATTGGAGAGATCTTCAAGCAATTGCTCACGAGTAGAAGCTGCAGGTCAATCTCGGCGGGGTGTGCTAATGATAGCGGTGTAGAAGCCGAGCGGCGGGTTTGGAGGTTACCTCGAATTTGGTCCTCCCGGCCATCGGTGAGTTCATCATCGTCGGCGAGAATATCGGATCTTCATTTTCATAGAAGTCGGTGACGCTCATTGATCGGGAAGTCTTCTCTGAGGAGAATTATCAGGAGTCCTCGGAGGGGGCGGATAGGAATCGTCAATTCTGACGTATCGGCAACCATGGCTCTTGTCTCTAAAGCGTTGCTCTCTTTTGTTCCTCTTTTTTCTTCCCTCTACCGGCGTCAGTGCAGGCGATCGTGCTATAGTGACACGGCTTCTCCACGATTGAAGCACGCTCCTTGATCCACCGTTCCTTTCCTTCGGGTGAATCACTCGTCTGTATGACCCTATCGGTGATTTCCCTTTTCGATAGTAGTCCGAGTTTCTTCTATCGATTGGTTATCTCTTCCTTCCCCGGCCGTCGACTATCTCTTTCCCTTTCATCTCTCGGTGATCCTTCCGATCATCGGATCTGTTCTTTACGGAGATCTGTTATGCGATCTCTGTCTAAATCCGGTACTATGTTGATAGTCCTTATAAAATCTTCGATACTTACCAAGTTGTATATCGACTTCTCAAGCTTCACGGTAAAGTAAAGCGATCATTCTGCGACTTAATATATTTCCAATGGGTTCATTGGCCTTTGTTCACATTTGGTTGCCTTGAAAGCAACCGATTTTGAAGTCGAGGTTTGGCCCGGGGACCTCGTCTTCATCGACTTGACCTCTTTCAATCGGTCGAACTCGTGAGCTTTAAGACTCAAGAACAAGCTACTAGGTTTCATTCTTGAAATGTCCCGGCAATCTTTGATTACCGTGACCTTCATGTCCCACTTCTTGGTGAGAGACCTTAGGATCTTATAGTTGATATCTTTATCGGACATCTCTCTACCAAGTTCTCGAAGCTTGTTTATAGACATTGTAATTCTTCCATCGAGTTCGTTGATGGTTTCGTTGAAACATCTTCGGTTTCTCGAACTTCACCGGTTCGGCTTGAAGCGGCTGTCTTTTATCATTCATTTCCTCGCAGATCTCGGCCGAGTATCCCACATTGCTTTCGTGATTTGAGATACTTAATCTTTTCTTTGGTGACCTTATCCATTGTCTTCATGATGATATGTCTTGCAATGGTGTCCGAGTATGCGATTTTTCTTTCTTTGGTCCATCGAATTTTGGGCTTTTTAAACAAGACTTCCGTGGGAAAGTCGGATCTCCTCCGACCGTGAGGGATTGTCGTAGTAAATGATGATGGGTCCTCTCGATGACTTCCATCATTACGCCAACGTCGAGCCTAGATGGTTGGACATATATATGGCCCAATTTGCATACTCATCGATTGAGAACTTCGGCGGATCATGATACATACCGGACGTGTTATCCATCTTTGAGTGATTTTGGAAAATGAATGAGTTTTTAAAACGGTTTTTCAAGATCGATTTGATTGACCACAATGACACAGAGTCGGTGGTGGAAGAACCAACCGCTCGATACCACTTGTAGGTCGAGGCAGGTTAAGTGAGGGCGAAGTCTAGAGGGAGGGTGAATAGACTTACGAAAAACTTTTCGATGCAGATCAGTGTGAGAGCGAGATAGCGTCGAGTCTGAGTGAATCGGGTTTGGTTCGATAACCAACTTCTTCAACGGAGAAGGCGGATCGGTTCGGTAACTATCAGATTAAGCGATGTGTCGGAAGCTTAAGTTTTACCGTGTGAAAAACGGTTTGTATAAATCGATTCCAAGTTTTATCTTTTTAATCGGATGATGTAAATTTGGTCCGTCGATCGAAGCTTGGTGCTATCTCGATCTTAACTTAGAATGTATGCACTTTAAGATTGTGCGATGTGAAACGAGTTAATCAAAGCAAAAGTAAAGGCACACAAGATTTATAGTGGTTCGGACAAACCCGGTCCCTACGTCCCCTCTTCCCTTTCACAAGGGGCACCAACTTAACCAAACTTTAACCGAATTTGGACTTAGTTTAGTGTGTTAGTCCAACACAAGACACCAACGGATGTTTTAAGAGTTCTCACTCAACCGATCCAGGTAAATCAAGATTTAGAAACCCTAGATCGAATCTTGCTAAACAACTTATCCTAACTTGGGGTTTGGGTAAGATTGTTGAGAGTTCCAACTATGAAATCTTTCCTCAAGGCATTACAAAGCTGACCTAAAAGCTAGATGAAAAGATTTCTTGCTAAGAACTTATGGGATGAACACAATATAAAATAAGCTTGTTGTTGTGTTCTTCGTATGAAATCGACTATAGTTTTGAGCTTCTTTGATTATTTTGTTTGTCCAAGCATTTCCGTGTTTCACTCTGAAGTGTGATCCCATATTTATAGACCTTGAGATCAAAGAGCGTTGGAGAGCAATTTGAATCTCGTGCTATTTTAGGTAGACTTGCGTGCTTGATGATGACGTGCTTGAGAATCGGCATGTACGAAAAGCGTGAATGTGTATTTTAGCCGTTTGAGAGAGCAACATCGAATCCCATGATATCGACTCTGTTTCATACGTGTCTCTTCCTTATTGGATGGAAGCCTTGCTGCAGTGTTGTTCCTCCAACTAAGGTTGGTATTCTTCTTGTTTAGATCGCTAGAGGCGTATGATAAGATGAAACATCAGTTTTCATCTTATGAAATTTTGACTTTGATCGATACCGCCCGATCGATCTACGATAATAAGTCTTCGGCGCTGTTGACTTAGCTTCAACTGGCCGACTCCTACGATGTAGGTCTTACGGTCTTATCTTCCGGAAGTCAATACGATCTTCTAGTATTCGAGGTTTGAGCTTCATGACTTCCACTGAGTTATCATTAGATCGATTCGTCGATCTTCCGATTCGTTTAACGTTACGCTTTTCGGGTTGGGATATCGAACTTTCTTCCGATTCTTCAGGTCGACCTTTACATATTGAGTTCCCCTCAATATGTGACCTATCTATTACATCGATTTTTCTATACAATCATTATCAATCGGTCTCCTATCGCAAAGTAATGTAAACATCGATTCCTAACGTGTCCATTTGGTCCTATTACATGTGTTTTTGGAACTTTCATCAAAACTATAAATTTCCCAACACCCCCCTACCCCTACGGATGAGACAAGCGATGAGGATAAGGAATATCATAAGGAGTGGATGAGATCCGATGAAATGGCTAGGTGTACCATCTTGGCTTCTATGTCAGATGTGTTGCAACACCAACACCAGGACATGGAATTCGCTTCGGCTATGATGTTGAACCTTAAGGAACTCTTTACTCATCAGAACCGTACGTCTAGGCAGTTGGCCATGAGAGAATTGCTCTCTCAGAGAATGGTCGAGGGAATGCCTGTGAGGGATCACGTTCTTAAGACGATGGGTTTTCTTAACAAACTTGAGATTCTTGGTGCTAATTTCGATGCAGAAACACAAATCAATTTTATTCTCCATTCTCTACCAAAGATATTTGAGCAGTTTCAGCTTAACTATACGATGAATAATCAAGAGTATACGTTACCTGAGCTCATGTAGTCTTTGGTTGAAGCAGAAATGGTGATAACACCAAGGGATAATGAAGTTCTGATGGCAAATGGTCCATCTACTTCTTCTGGTCCGAAAGGAAAGAAGAAGAAGATGGCAAAAGGCCGTAAACGGCATCGAGCTCAAGGTTAAGGTTCCTAAAGAAGGAGGTGTGAAGAAGGCAACCACTAAGGGAAAGTGTTTAGGATGCGGTCAAACAGACATTGGAAGTCTGCACTGTTAAGCGAAAAAAGTTTACCGGTAAGGAAGGTAATTCTCAAGACTAGTCATTGAAACCTATTTAGCGATGTGTATCTTCCCATTCGGGTGGGTAGTGGATCCGGGAGCCACTGATCATGTATGTTTCAATTTTCAGGGGTTCAAGCTAACCCGACAGCTTAGTGGGAGTGAGATCACCATCACCTTGGGAAATGCTACGAGAGTGGCGGCTGTTGCAGTGGGAGATGTGCATTTAGTTTTTAATAATAGACTTTTAGTATTGAGAGTCGTTTTTTTATGTTCCTAGTTTTAAAAAAAAAATTAATTTTAGTTTCTAAACTTTTTATGGATGGATATTCAGTTTCTTTTAATAAGAATGTCATTATTTCTCGTAATAATGAGTTTATCTGTTCTGGAACATTGATAAATAATCTATATACTATAAACTGTGCACATTCCACTCAAAATGAATCATATAACACATCAACTGTTTCTAAGAAAAGAAAGCATTCTTCAGGCATGAACGAAATACTTTTATGGCATCTTAGACTTGGTCATATTAATCTAAAAAGGATTCAAAGGTTGGTGGGTGACGGTTCGTTGGATTTATCCAAGGTTGAACTGTTTTCAACTTGCAAATCATGTTTAGAGGGTAAATGACCAAGAGAGCTTTCAGGGCTAAGGGGAATAGAGTCAATGAAGTGTTAGAACTCGTTCATACTGATGTATGTGGACCAATGTCAATTCATGCTAGAAGTGGTTTTGACTATTTCATAACTTTTATCGATGATTACTCAAGGTATGGATACACTTATCTTATGCGGCATAAGTCTGAGACTTTTGATAAATTCAAAGAGTTTAAGGCTGAAGCAGAAAAGCATAGAGAAAAGAGTATCAAGTTTCTACGATCTGGTCGTGGAGGCGAGTACCTCAGCAATGAATTTTTGGGCTACTTATCAGGTGAAGGGATTGTATCCCAGTTGACTGCACCCGGAACCCCTCAACAAAACGGGATTGCAGAGCGAAGAAACAAGACTCTTTTAGAGATGGTCAGGTCTATGATGAGTTATTCAGATTTACCCAAGTTGTTTTGGGGTCATGCCTTAGAAACAACAACTTATATTCTAAACTTGGTACCGTCCAAATCAGTTCCTAAAACCCCATCGGGGATTGTGGGACCGAGGGCTTAAGCCCGGTCGAGACACATGAGAAATGCAGGGGTGTCCTAAGATATGTGTTGGATAAGGAAGTTGGTAAGTTGGATCCTCGTTTAGAATTAAGGATGTTTGTAGGATACCCTAATGGAACGAAGGGGGATTATTCTATAGTCCCAAGGATCGGGAGAATTGTGGTAAGCACACATTCTAAATTTTTGGAGGAGGACTATATGAGTAAGAAGCCCAATATTGAGATTACCTTAGATGAAATAAGAGGGCCGATTTCAATACCAAGTGTACAAGTAGATGTACCAAGCGATACACAAACACAACCGAAACCTCGTCGTAGTGGGAGGGTTGTAAGACAACCCGAAATATTCATGTTCGTAGGAGAGTCTTTGAACTTGGTTGGGGAGGATGAATCGATCCCTGGACTTACAACGAGGCAATCAAGACAAGAATTGAGAATCTTGGCAAACCGCAATGGAATCGTAAATGGAGTCTATGGACCACAATAATAATGTGGGAGCTTGTAGAACCACCCAAAGCGTAAAAGCCCATTGGATGCAAGTGGGTCTACAAGGGAAAGAAGAGGAGGATGGGAAGGTTGAAACCTTCAAGGCTAGGCTATGTTGGGGAATTAATTGCCCGGATCTATTCGGGATGAATATTTAAATACAAATTTAATTCTAACAATTATTACTAGCATGAATTAATCCTATATTAATTCAAATAATAATTCAACAACAAATCATGCATATAAACAGTTCACATAAATCCTACATGACGCGAATTACAACGGGTTTATGTGAACTAACCTCTCGGAGTGACAACCGTTGAGAAGATGGATCCCGTTCACACGAACACACCAAAAGATCTTTTCAAGTATTCCCTTATCCCTGTTCAACAATCCGGTGGTAGGAACTCTCGAACAATTTAACAAAAGGGAAAAATAAAATTATGTTGCACCACCTTTGTGGATTTTTCTAATTTTTCCAACACATGGAATTTCACTTGGGGATGAAAAAATCATCCCCTATTTATAAGAGGGTGGTGGCTGATTTTTTGCTAGGAAAAAAGGAAGAGAAAAGCTCTTTCTTGATCTCCAAGAAATCTTGAATATATATCCAATATATTCTTTTCTCCATAATTAAAATATTCCATAAAATCCCACTCTCTTATTGTTATGGTATTTTCGAAATTTTTAGGATAAATATTCCAAGATTTGGATCTTCTTGAATTTATGAGATACACTTGTATTCCAAGATACATATCTTCCATAATATTTTTTTCAAGAAAATCAAGAAAACCTTTCTTTCCCTTTATTTCTCATAATTTTCGAAAATCCCGCATAAATAACTAAGTGGGAGATTTCTTGAATTTAATGAGATAATCTTGTATTCCAAGAATACATATCCTCATTCCATAACAAAATTCAAAGAAAATCTTTCTTCCCTTTTTATTCACGTTTTTCGAAAAAATTGGAAAATTAAGCAACCATAATTTATTTTATTTTAAACACCTTTTCAGTTATTGGACATTATGTTTGGTCTATTTTATTTTATACTGCTTGACCAAGGGCCATGCTCGAGTTCTTATAGATCGCTGGACTTTGTCACGCTCGACGACACTTCTTGGTCGAGCGGTTTCGCTCGACCACACCTGATCGAGCGCCTCCTCATGCCTGGATTTCCGTCTGCTCGACCGCATTGGTCGAGCTCTAAGTGCTCGACCTCATCCTTCTATCACCTTTCTTCACTCCAACTAATACTTTTCAGTATTTCTTTCATATCTTTTCAACCGGGAGTCCGATTCATGCACCGCGAAGTCTCACGAGCTCCATTTTCAGCCCTCTTTCCTGTTATACAAACCAAAGAAACAAATTAGTGATTTTATACAGATTATGCTCAATCAACGCAAGAATATCACTAAAAACACTCAAAACATGGCTAAAACTCGCTCGTAACTCACTCAATTTCACCTTTAATCAAGGGGCCTTTAGGAGAATTAAGATTGGATCTTCTAATGGACTTTGAATATCTAATATTGAGCCACAATATTATTCAAGCCCATAAATAATAATTAATCCCACTACATAATTAATATCAAGACTATCCATCTTAACCCATATTATCATTAATATGGCTCCAGGTCATTATTTCCGTGTTTAAGATTATCTAGCCCATTAATTAATTCAAGCCACTGAAACAACTTTCCTTTAATTAATATCTTTTGTCCTTGGTCAAGGAACGGTTCAACATTATTATCCATACCGGAAACTAATTCCACTTGCAAGATTTGGTATGACAAATCTTATGAACCTCAAGTAAACAAAATCGAACAAGCGTGATTTGCATAACGATTCTCGTCATTAAATCTTAGCAATCACATGTGACCAATAATATTGCCCAAGATATAAAGTATTGAATCTCATTGATTCTCTACCCGTCATAAGTCAAAGCAATAATTACTAACCACACACGATCCTATTTAAGGGACAAAGATTAAGAAATAACGAACCACTCAGTGCTGAAGAATTTATCCTCCTGTAGGTCCTATTAAGTGCATCAGTCATGCACTAGTGTAATCTCTTGGTCAAGACAAGCCAATCTGAGCCTTGCACTTCAACCTTTCACGATGGAACACATTTCCATTTAGGTCGTGAACAACATACTTTTAGTTACAAGGGACTGTTAATTTAATCTTCTGTGATCTGGTATCACTAAATTAACTACAATGTAACACATACTGTTTATTGAACAATTATGCAGTAAATACATGTAACATTCAATGATATTTAAAGCATCAGTGAAAAATAATTTATTTCAGTAAATAAGACATAAATTCAGTTTGGTTATACAAAGTAAAAACATACTTTTTCAAGATAACCCAGGGCTAGTGAAAGGGCAAAAAGGATATACTCGTAAAGAGGGAATCGATTATGAGGAAACCTTTTCGCCAGAAGCTATCTTAAGTCTCATCCATATTCTCTTGGCGATAGTTGCTCACCTAGATTTTGAGATCTGGCAAATGGATGTCAAGACAACTTTCCTTAATGGAAGTCTTGAGGAGGAAATCTATATGCGTCAACCAGAGGGATTCATTGAAAAAGGCCAAGAAAACCTTGTATGCAAGCTTAAAAGGTCTATATACGGACTTAAGCAAGCATCGCTTGGAACTTGGAACGATGTTTTGATCGTGTGATAAAATTCTAGGGATTTGATCAAAATGAGTTTGAGAGTTGTGTTTACAAGAAGTGTGTCGAACTGTCTTGGTATTCTTAGTACTATACGCAGACGACATCCTGCTTATTGGAGACAATAAAAAGGTGTTGTCAGACGTGAGGGTATGATTATCAAAACAGTAAGATATAGTTTTGAAACGGTTCAACATGCAAGATTCCATGAAAGGTTTTTATGTCTTTCATACATGGAATTCATCTATCAAAGGAGATGTGTCCGATGACACAAAGGAGATAGATGAGATAAGGGAATGCAATGCTATGTACGAGATCAGATATTTGCTTTGTCGTAGGCATGGTAGCAAGATATCAGAGTGACACAGGGAAAGAACAATGGACTACTATTAAAAACATTCTATAGTATCTGAAGAGAACTTGAGATAGAATGTTGGTTTATCAGTAAGACAATCTAATCCATGTGGGCTATAATGGATTCAGGATTTAATCGGACATAGATTCCAGAAAATCTACCTCAGGGAGTGTGTTTTTTCTTGGGAAGTGAGCCATGACATGGATGAGTGTGAAACAGAAATGTGTCAACTAAACTCAACCATTGAAGCCGAATATATAGCTGCTTGTGAAGTAGTGAAAGAAGCGGTTTGACTCAAGAACTTCTTAGTGGACTTGGGTGTGATTCCGAATTTGCCAGCAGTAGCAAATTCAAGGGAACCAAGAGTTCACAAGACAAGCAAACACATTGAAAGAAAATACCATTTTATACGAGAAATCGTTAAGAGATGAGATATAGCGTTGACAAAGACCACATCGGCGAACAACCCAGATAATCCTTTCACATAAAGTATTTCTCAGAAAACATTCGAGAGATATGTGGAAATGAATGGTGGTCAAGTGTGTTGCCAAGCTGCTTTGAGTATAAGTGGAAGAAATTATTAGGACATGTAGGACATGGACGTGTTGTAGTATACTTAAAAGCAGACTTTGAGTATAAGTGGGAGATTGTTGGGGTTATATTGGCAAGTATGCTTTGAATGCTACTTATGTATATAAACTGATTCTTGCACTTATTTATGAGAATAATCTTTTTATCACTGTTGCTTTAAATATCATGAATGTTACATATTTATTGCATAACCGTTCAGTACTTTACATTGTAGATAATGTGATGTGTAGAAGATCACCGAAGATCACATTATCAGTTCCTTGTATATAAGTATAATTGATTCACAACTAGATGAAATTGAACAATCCATTGGTAAGAGTTGATGTGTAATGCTTGAATTGGTTTGTTTTGACCAATAGGTTACACTAGTACATAATGATGTGCTGAATATGACCTACAGTGAGGAGATTCTTCTAGACTGACTTGAGAAAGAAGAATTAGATTCAGTGGTTATAATTTCTTAATCTCTGTCACTTAAATGAGATTGTATGTAGTTGACACGTGTTTTACCACACTAGCCTCTCAAGTATAAGAGGATCATTGAGTGCCCGGTTTTATATCAATCCACGAGACTAGTTGGTGGAATATATCCCAATCGCTATGTGTCAACGCGTGATTAAAGTGTTGTACATGTTTTTGATTTTAAGAAAAAGGCAATTTATCAACTAAGCAAAGAGAAATAACAACAAAATAAAAGAACGAGCTAGCAAGTAAAACAATTAAACTAAAATGTTATGTGTTTTGAGTTTGTGAGAGGTGTTCGGGTGTTGATCCTCATGTGATGATCGACTAATCATTGCTCAGGTGATTGTCTCTATGTCCGGCTACTCCCTAAGAACGATCACTCTAAATTCACCATTCTCATACTTGGTAAGCCTAGGTTCCAATTGCGTTGTACTCCTAAGATCGGGATGTGAACTCACTCTTTCTAACCTGGGTAATTGCAAATGAAGGGTTCTCTAATTAACTAAACTACTCCCTACCCTTGTGTTCCCACTTGTATAATATAGTTCATTCTCATAGATTTCTTCATTTTCAACAATAGTTATTAGCTAGTGAATCAATGTGAACTAAAGGGGTTCTAACGATCCTGCCCAACTCTCATTGCAATAGGACGTGAATAAACTCAAATTCGACAAATCAAACCAATACCTATTCGTCTACCCACATTTACCCAACTCTCGTTGTAATAAACTAGACAACCAAATAAGATAATAGAATTTTACCCACCTAAATTGAACACTAAACAACCCATAATTCAAAAGACAACCATCAATAGAGACAATCCACCATTAACAAGCAATTAATCAATCATCAACACAATTCACAACACCCAAACACAAAGGAACCTTAGCCCATGATACATGATGCTATAAGCAAAACCCATGGCTAATATGCAAGGAAACAAGAAACTCATATCAAGATAAACAATAAACAACCAATAAAAATAAAGAAACACCTTACTATTGAAGTTCAAGCACAAATCCATACAAAATCCATCAATACTCCTTGGTTTCTTGCTCCAAACTGAAATTAACACTATATCTATGCTATTCTAGGATAATCTCAGTGATTTCAAAACCGGACCGGACCGGGAACCGGCCGGAAAATCGGTCCGATTGACCATAGATAACCGTTTTTGCGGTCGGACCGAATCAAACCGCTGAGAACCGGTAAAAAACCGGTTAAACCGGGTAACCGACAAACCGGTCAGCCCGTTTCCAAAAAAAATTACAGCCTGAATCAGAACCAGAGCACCGGTGGCGGAGACAATAAAACCCTTAATCGTTACCGTCCGCTTGCTTTCTTCAGAAAAAAAATTAGAGATGTCTCCGTCCGCTTGCTTTCTTCATAAAAAATCTAGAGATGCCGGTAACTGTCGCCGTCCGCTTGCTTCTTCAAAATTTTTTTTAGAGATGCCGATGTATATAGCGTGAGAAAGATTTCTCTCACCAGCTGTCACCACAATTCCCATGGGGTAAAGCGTATGTGTATCTATTTGATTATAAATTATAATAGAATATTCTAGAGTATCTATTTGATTATAAATTATAATAGAATATTCTAGAGTATCTATTTGTTAATCAATTATTGACTAAATCAACACTACAAGGAAACATGCGATAATATCTTTAACTAAGTTAATCTCTTTTATAATTTCGATTATTACTTATAATATAAGATATTAATTTTTTAAGATATTAATTTTTTAATATCTAGTAATATATATATATTGAAGAGGTTAAAAAGATTAAGAAAGAGAAACATGAAGTAGGAAGAATTGTGGAACAGAGGTTGGATAAGATCTGTTCTTGTTGGTTTTATTTTATATTGTTATTACTTATTTACTTTATTAGAGCAGGGGTTATTATTTTAGTTTATTTTATTAATTCATGTGTTTAATTACATTTTTACATATACATAATTAAATATAGAATGTTAATAATACATGGAATGTTTATTTTTTAATATGCAAGGATTATATTTAAGCGGTTGGACCATTTGGTCCGACCCGATTGACGATTGAGCAAACCCAAGGTGTTGATCCGGATTTAATTTGCGGGTTGATTAATAAACATTTGGATAATCTAAGCTATATGTGGAAGCAAAATGCAAAAAATAAAAAAAGTATTAGTTGCAACTCTCAAAAAGTATCACTTGCTCTCTAATTCTATCTTTCCCTTAGCTGCTCAATGTGGAAAAAAATGAAGTTAGGCCTTTTATATATGCTTTGGAATCCTATGGCACGTGTCCCTAGGTCTTTTTGACAACATCTTCATTTTGGGCTATTTCGACTTTCATTTGGGTTCTTCTTCGACTTCAGGGAAATTCTACCATAAATCGTGTCACTCTTTTACAATTACAACTCGACTCAAGCCAAGCTCCTCGGGTCGATTTGGTCAAAATTTTCCCCAACACTGAACTCCAAATGCTCAAAATCCCAAGCACATTGGCTCGACTGTACCCATTTCGACTCGAGAAGTAGTCCAGCTCGAGTCGAGCAAAGACCAACAAATATTTACATTTTTGTTTTACCCATAACTTGAGCTCCAGAACTCCGATTGACTTGGTTCTTTTTTTTTTATTTTACAACCTTCACTTCAAGCTTTTTTCACATGGTTCTATATTTGACTTGACTCCAAATAATATTGAGCTCGTGTTTTGCTTCCAAAATCCACAATTTTCCTACAAAAATAGCAAAAACAAAAACCTTTCTCATTTCAAGTGCAATTAGTCCAAATTGAGCAATAAAAAAGCATGAAATTGGGTCAAGGGTGAGCAAAGAAAAACACATAAATCTCAAGCAAAATCACCACTAATCAGTAGTTAATATTTATTGCTTTTGATTTATTACGGTATGAGTCAATGAGATTCAATACTTTGTATTTTTGAGCAATATTATTAATTACATGACATATCACCAAGATTTATTTAGAATGTCGTGTACTTGGAGAGTCTTGTTTGATTTTGTCCCCTTGGTGGACTCAAAGGTTTATCATATCAAACTTATGCAATTGGATTAAATTCGATATGATAATAATGGGTGAAAGTCAGTCCTTGTTCCAAGGAAATAATAGATGTTAATTAATTAAATCATTCAGTAGCTTAAATTAATTAATGAAAAATGAGTCTTAAACACGAGAAATAATAACCGGGAGCCATATTTCGTAATATGGGTTAGGATGGATAGTGCAATATATATATATTTTTTTGATCGGACAAAGTTAGTTGTTAGTACACCAAGCACCCAAATACTCCATTGAAATCGCCAATCCAATTTTATAACTCCCATAACTCCAAATTAGTTCCCGGAGAATCGAACCTAGGTCTCCACTCAAATGAGGAGCCCCGTGGCCAAGTGGGCTAAGCCACCTAGTTCGATAGTGCAATATTAATTCTATAGTGGAATGAATTAATATTAATGGGTTGGAAAATATTGGGGCTCAATATTGGTTTCCAGGCCCATTGGGAGGTCTAATCCTATTTCTCCCAAAGGCCCCTTAAGTAGCCAATATAAGTCCATTAACAAAAGGTGGTTAAAATAAAAAAGAATTAATTGTTGCAAGAATTATTATTATTATTTTTGAAATTGTTGAAGAAAAAAAGAAAAAAGATTTCTTGGAAAGATATTATGGAAGGAAGATAAGTTTTCTTGGAAAAACAAGATTTTCCCATAATTTCAAGAATCTTGGTTCTTTAATAAAGATTTTCGAAAATGTGGTTAATAAGGATAGAGAGAAATTTTATGGAAAGATATATTTTGGGAGAAGATATATGGAAAGTAGATACATATTATGCATGGGAGGTTATCTCTTGGAGAGAATAAAAGATTTTTCCATATCTCCTAAAATCCTCAAATTTTCGTCCATCTCATCTATAAATAATCAGCCCCAACAACAACACAGAACTTGATTTTTTGGAAAAATATTAGCGTCGACAAAATATCAAATATTTTTGAAGCGTCGATAATTTTTTTCGAAAAATTTGAAATTAACAAAGAAATTAATTCTTCCTTGAGTGTTAGATTGTTTGTGAGATTGCCCACCCAGATCTATAAACTTGGACTTGGTAATACTTGAGAAGGTATTTGGGTTGAGCAAAGTCACTTTGGTACTACTTCTCAAAGGTGTCTTTCCGATCAAAAGGTAAACGCGTAATCCCTTAGTTCCGCATGTTTAGGGATTTACTATTTTACCGTTTATTTCAAATTACGTGAATTGCATGATTTAATTGTTTAAATCATAGAATTAGATTTATGGTTATTCGTATTTAATTTACGTCCCGAATAGATCCTTGGCATGTTTAAAATATTTCCCAACACACAATTCACAAAATATAGAATATCTTTTTTTCTTGTTCAATTTAGAGAGGTTGAGAAGTGCTGATGATGAATATTTGTCGAAGTCTTCTAAATTCTCTTACTCATAATTGCTTTTCCGACGTTGAAGACAATTACTCCCTCTGTTCCACTCTAGTTTGAACATTTACTAAAACGGTCCGTTCCAAATTTAATCAAACATTTTTATAAATAGCAAAACAATTTTTCATTTTTTTTTCATTTTTATGTGGCTCGTAGGCTTAATGAACTCGTCAATTTGGCCCGTGGACTAATGGGCAACCCGATTGGCCTGACGTCTTAATTTTTCAAAAATAAATAATTTATTAATTTTACTAGGAATGAAGCTTTGTATTTTATAAAATTATGTTATTGTTCAAAGGATTTGGTTTATTTGGATATTAGTTTGAAATTTATATTTTCAAATATAGATTAGTAATATGGAGCATTTGAAAATAGTTTTTTTAAATTATGTGCTTCTATTCAACACAATCTGTGTGCGTAAGAAAAATGTTATATGATTCATATAACCCATTTCGGCTTTCATTGATGTTTGCCAAGAATCGCATCCTTGTCTTGGATTGCCTCGTCATATGTCCATGGGTTGCGATTCGTCTTGTCGGGAATCAAGTCAGAGGACTCTCCTATTCCATGAATCTCGTCAATTTTCACAACCCTCCCACTTCTGACGAGGTTCGGTTGTGTAAGTGTGTCGTTTGGTATATCATCTTAGTATGCGGTTAGCATTAAGGTTAGCCCCTTGGCTCATTTAAGGTAATCTCACGGTCTTCTTTCGTTCATATAGTCTTCTTCCAAAATCTAAAGTGGGTGCTTATAACCACCTTTTTTGATCTTCGGGACCATAGAACATACACCGCTTTTGTTCCTCGGGGGTATCCCACAAACAACCTTAATTCTCGATCGAGGATCCAATTTACCGGCTTCCTTGTCAACATTAAAAGGTGGACACCCCCAAATCCTCATGTGTGTCTCAAACTAGGGTTGCGCCCGTCCATAATTCTTTGGGAGTTTCGGGAACCGATTTGGATGGCACCAAGTTCGTAATGTAGCTCTTGTTTCCAAGGCATGATTTTAAGAGCGACTTGGGAAGATCCGCATAACTCATCATAGATCTAACCATTTGAAAAGAGTTACGTTTTTCGCTCTACAACCCCGCTTTTGTTGAGGGTTCCGGTCGCGATTAGGCTGGGGTGCAATCCTTCATCGATAAGTAGTTCAAAAACTCATATTTGAGGTATTCGCCTCCACGATCGGATCGTAGAGACTTGATACGTTTTTCCCTATGATTTCTGCTTGAGCCATAAATTCTTTGAATTTCTAAAATGTCTGATTTATGCTTCATAAGGAAAAAATATAACCGTACCTTGAGTAATCATCAATAAAAGTGGACGAAATACTCATAACCTCCTCTTGCTTTGGTTGACATTGGACCACATACATCTCAGGTGAACGATTTCTAACACTTCTTTGGCTCTATTCCTTTGGCTCCAAATGCCCTCTTGGTCATTTTACCCTCCAAACATGATTCGCAGGTTGAATTGGTTCAACTTGGAGAAACTCCGGTGAACCGTCTTTCACCAACCTTTGGATCCTCTTTGGATTAATATGACCCAATCTTAGATGCCATAAAGTGTCTCGTTCACGTCGATGAACGTTTTCTTTATCGAAATAGTTGATGTGTTATAGGGATGCATTTCGTGAGTGGTGTGCATGCGAGTTAATTGTATAGAGATTATTCGACAACGTTCCATGACAGATAAATTTATCAAAAGAGAAATGGTAACAACTTTATTAAAAGTAAGAATATCCATCAAAAAAAAAAGTTTAGAAACCCGAAATTAAATTCTTTCTAAAAAACTCGGAACGTAAAGAACATCTCTTAAAATTAAAACTCGTCTTCAAAAGCAGTGCACTTCTCCCATCGCTTCATTTTGCCACTCTCGTAGCATTGCCCGGTGTGATGAGGATCTCAATCCCACTAAGTTCTTGTCCATTTGAACCCCCGTAAAGTGAAACAAACATGATCAGTGGACCCGTATCCACTACCCATAAATGGGAGGCATCGCCATTAAGCAAGTTTCAACAACTAGTCGTGAGAATTACCTTTCTTTCCATTCCTTTTGGGTTTGGAGCAGTGACCTCAATGTCCTTTTTCACCGCAGATTGAAGCAATTCCCCTTAGCTGGCTTATTCACTCCTCCACCCTTCTTCACCTTTTCTTTGCCATTGGCAACACTTGAGTTCACTGCTTGTGGCTTTTGTCCTTTTCTTGTTCTTACCACCCTTGGCCAGAAGAAGAAGAAGGTCCATTTCACCACCAAGGCTTGGCTCTTTTGCCCCAATATAGCCTCCGTCGAGACTAAAGCTTGCAACAACAGATCGGGCATCGAGAACTTCGATTATTCATCCGTAGTTCACTGAACTATTCAAAAACATTTCGGCAGAGAGTGGAGCGAAAATCGATTTGGGCCTCGGCGTCGATTCAATAGCCAAGTACCTCAAGTTTATTAAGGTGAGCCATCATCCGGAGAACGTGTCCCTTCGGGGCGATTTCCCTCCACCATTTTCATAGAGGAAGTCTCCATGGTGATCGGCGAGCAACACGTTCGATGTTGAAACATCGCTTTAAGACTAGACATGATGTGCGCAACGGTCTCAACGTTCGGGTGTTGGTGTTAACACATCCGACATAGAAGCCAAGATGGTACACTTTGCCATTTCGTTTGGAACGCTCCCCGGTCAAACATACTCTTTCTTAACCGTTTTAGTTGACTCATCTTTTGGCTTTTTCGGTTTTAGGTGTAGTGAGAACCCGATTATGGCTTTGTGCAAATGAGGACAATAGTAAGTTCACGATTCCAATCAACAAAGTTTTCACCGGTAAGCAAATTGTCTTTAAGTATATTGATGTGGATTAAAAGGTTGCGACATGATGAACCTGAAATAAACAATAATATGCATAAGCACAAATATATCACAAGGTTCGATCACATGCATCATATTTAAAATCTCAAAAAAATATGAACATGCATCGCCCAACATCTCAAAATAGTTTAAATAAGCCACGTGGGGTGGGTCATTATTTAAACACATTTAAGGAGTTACAAACAAGAAGCGGTTATAAACCTTTAATATCAGATTAATAGTTGGCTCCCTTGACCAATATAAAATTGGGGGGACTTCGGGGAAGTATATGCATATCAATTTTATACCTAAGTAATAACCATGATTAAATACAAGATTATTATTTTTCTTTGAGCGAGCCCTCGTGAGGAGGGTCATAACTGCCGCCACTAGTAATAATCCACAATCATCCATTTGGAATTAATTCATGTGAAAGCTAACTTTTCGACCGTCCGGTAAGGGAATTTCTCCAAAGAATTCACAAATAAATAAATCATGGAGGTCAAAATTAATTGATTTTATTATCGAATAAAAATTGTCAATTAGTGTTAAACATACTTAGTAATTTTTTATGGTGAGAGCGACGCCGCATATCATGGGTTCGTTTATCCTTTAATTCTTGAGTCTAAATACGGTTTAGTCAGGATGAAAATAAACCTAGATCTGTTAATCTATTACATTGATGCATCAAAACAAATATTAATTCTCTTCGTGGATTTTCTCGGTAGTCCAGAGCGAATTGAATTAAAAACAAAGTTATGCATGCATAAATAAACACGATTCCATGATTCTGGATTTTGAAACCGTGACGAATGGATTTTGGATCTGTGGATGAATATTTATTTGATGATTATATGATTAAAATATTGATTCGAAAACTGAAAGCATGCGAGGAGATTACGAGTTTGCATTGAACATACCTCTCGAGGACGACAATGGTCTTATTGATTGAACTACTTAAGAACTGGAAAAATAAATCTTTGATTAGTTCAGATTGGTTTGAGTTTGAGATGTTGATTGGATTATAATATTAATTAATCCCTTCCATTAATTAATCCACAGGAAGCGAAACACACTCTTCTCTCCACTCTTAGGACCTTTGTTAATCATGTATGTCTCGCTCTATGATTTTGCTTCTTTCGCACAGAAAGCGTTATTTATAAACCCAGCTTTAGTTCTTAGCATTTGCTAAACCTTGAGGAATGCGGCGTGTCCTCACACTACTGTTAAATGCGAGTTTGTCTACCCTTCTACATTCATTTGCAGGCCTCGTCTTTCCTTCTCTGTTAAATCGGAGGCATTTTCTCCTTCTGTTGGTAGGGCTCGTCTTTTCTCTATTCATATAGGCAAATATATTACCACCGTTAGTATGGTTTTTTACGCTGACCATTACCATTTAACATCTTCTTTGAGCAGTCCTTTGGGGATTGTTGAAACATAATTCTTCGGTATATAAGCCCCACGCACTTCAACACCCTCTGATGCCCTAATTTGGAGTATATTTATTTTACCCTCAGTTTAAAGTCCTCTGGGTTGTTTGGGCCTTTAGGGATGTCTGAGCATAAAATCGACCTTTGGTTGTTCAAGCCTTTTAGGGGCCGTCCGAGGATGTCGAACATTCGGAGATCATGGTAATTCGGGTTGCAGATGCCAGAACCAATGATCCTGATTAAAGCCTCAGGTTGTGGGGTATGGTCCAACAAACTCGACTTTTACGATTTGGCACTTACGATGCGGGTGTGAGCATTTGTTAGATCAAGCGGCGAGAGCACACTTTTGTCCTCGAGCATGATTATTTTAATAGTTAGATATTACGTGTCTCATTGTTGGAATAATCTTTGAATAATTATATCGAACATTAATACACATTTTCTTGGATAGATGGATTCGTAATAAAAGAAAATTAAAGGCACTCTTGGAATCTGCATCTTTCGATCCGTTTCAGAACAGGTGTCTATATAAAAAGCTTAAACAGCTATGTTTCTTGGGTCAGGTGAAGTCTTGATCCCCGAGGATGTGTGGGCACTACAGTCTTCATATCAAAAGCTATTTGAAAACCCGTGCCACTAGTAGATAACACTTTACATCATTTTTCGATGATAGAATGTCGTCTAAACATATTTTAGAATATACAATGCAGGTTCCGATAGCTTTTTTGTACACGCAACTTTGAACTCGTTTGATCAAACCCATATAGACTTTTTATAACATGGTAAACTTATTTATTGATTTGACTCACGGATACTGTTTTGAGTCCAATATGGACTTCAAACTGGCCTTTTCAATGAAGCATGGGGTTGTTGCATATGATCTTGATAAGGCCAGATTAGGAAAAGGCATCTTGACATCCATTTGCACGATTTCAAAAGTCGAATCGCTGTAATGTCGATAAGAAATCTGAGATGGACTTGGCTGCAGGCGAAAAAATTTCTCATGTCGATCCTTGCTGGGGTATAACATTTACAGCGCTAAATCTTCTGTGAAGAGTTTCCACCTTTACATCGGTCCTGCACTCTTATACGCGCAACCAATAGGTTTGACCCATTGAATCAAAAATACGTGGTGTTTGTTCGCGGCTGCGCTAATGAAGAAGCGACCACAGGCCGAAACCTAATGAGTGCGAGGCAACACGCGAGCACAAGAATCGGTCATACGATGCCATCATCACCACACGGATAATAAGTCGAATACTTCTCGAGCAAGTAAAGATAAATGTCAATCAAAGCACGAAGCAGTAAGCAGCAGCACCATAGATTAGATGCATGTTAAGAAATACGCCCGACCTGTCTTGTCGGGGCGCCCACCAGAAACATCGAATCCAATGTGGAGAAAAGCAAGAGGGTTAAAAGAAATTTTGAGAGGTAGGTTCTAAAAAAATGGGGAGATCATCATTACACCCAAAACCTGGCATTCATCAAATCTTAAATCATCTATGGAGGCGGACATCTTCATGAGATGTATCTTGTATTTATGCACGATGTGAAACTTCGTATCTACGTCCACGGCAGAACACCCCGGAGTAGTCATTTCATGACGAGCTGAATCAAACAAATTCCTACTTGTTCGCGGTTTATTTTACGTACATATTTTGTTTTGTGGAATTGTGTGAATTAGCCACCTGATAACCAATTAAAGTATTTCAGAAACAATTGAAAGTATTTAGAAGGAGATGCAGCACCAACCCCATCGCTGATCAAGTGGTGTGAGGCGGAAAAATATAATGCCTCGTCTGAACACCTGAGAGGGGTTGGATAAAAAGCCGACCTCGATCCAGCGACTTCCGGCAACTCACAAAAATCGATTAGTAGAAACCATCAATCTGAAGATATCACTGATGATCAAGCGGCCGCAACAAAAGGTATCAAACTTTCTTTGTGTGAGCAGGAAGAGAAAAGGATGTAAGTTGCAAATTCAGATGATGATGGTGATGACCATGTATACCTAATAATGACCAGTTAAAGTGAGAGACCTGCACCCAAGGGACCGTCAAATACCATTGATATAGCCGGACGACGAAGCACGACCTCAAGATCAGGTGTTTGGACATTTAAACTCTACGATAAAATCGAATCGATCCATAAAGATCGGATTCCACGGAAAAGGGGCCTGTAAGCGAACATCGCTCTTTATTCAAAACATTAAGTATCCAGAAAAGGCGGCGAGAAAAAATAAAGGTGTACGGAACTAAAATTGTACATCCGTCATGATTGGGTGAGACCAATGGAAGGAAGCGCTCCGTCCACGGCATGACCTGCGGTCCTATTGATGGGTTATAACTAAATTCAGTGTGGGTTAAAATTTGAAATGTAACAATCAGGGCCGGAGACTAACTTTGGCAGGCGAAGACTCTTGATGCTAGGTATATACGATGATCTATGACGAAAATGCGAGAAAGAATTGGTAAAAAAAAACCGCCCATAGATCTATGTTCCGATCTTGAGTCGACCCACATGTTACTTTCGACAAATATTCAGTTATATGCCAATGGGTCAAAATCGCAATGATGCAATCATTCGACTTTGGTGATCGAGCACATAGATGGTTTTCCGCCGCCGCGTCATCGCATCTTGGCAGTTAGAGATGATTGCGCCGATTTCTCATCTATGTGTCTTTCGCCAGGCCGAAACAATGGTTAACGTTTCTCAGCAGGAAGTCGGGCCAAGAAATGCGTGGAAAGGTTGGTAATGTTTTGCATGATGGGGCTCCGTCGAAGAGGATCATGAATCCGCTCTGGTCGGACATATGATGCGCGAATTCCATGACCAAACCAAGATCCATGATGCAGACTGCCAGCCAATCATGACCTTGAATAGAGGTGGCGACGGAAAGGTGATCGACGAAAAAGAAACCAGCAATGATTTCAAACTGGTTGCCAAATCGACTGGGCGGGGCGGGTCTCTAACGGATCAAGGATCGACATGTTTGGAAAATATCAAATCTTCAAGTTACGCTGTTCCAATGAGTTTATCGGACCTGTCTGGAAGATCAACAAATTATCTGAGGAAAGTATTCTTGATTATCGAAGCCGTGACGAAACTGGCGCCAAAATTGGTAGATCAAAAAATGGGAGGAATGAGCATTGATCAAAGGAATAAGCGGAACAATTGGACTACAAATGGCAGAAAATCAGCCCCCAACCACCGAACCATTAGGGAGGGCGAAAGTGCTGCAATGATCGAACCATGTGGCCTGGGTGGGGTTGCCTCAAATGCCTTCCCTATCAACAGACGAGCTTTATGGGTGAATGTGACATAAATGCCCGCGATGACTCTCTAACCATATTGTCTTACCGATTGGTGGCAGCCTCACAGATGCGTACTATCTGAACAAAATTATGTTAAATAAACACTGCACTAAATGGAAAGCCAGTTGAGATCTATGTATGTATAGAACTATGTAAACATACCATCATGGGTTTGGAATCTATAACTTGACCTATGGTCGAGATCGGGTTAGGAGTCAACTTTAGATCAGGAGATTGACCCGAACTAGAATCTTGAAATTTTGTAATCATCGATTCTCCGTCTACTATATATGAGTTCTTAGGTCATCTGGATTAGTCCGGGAGAATTTAAAATGAGACATTTGAACTTATTCTTGTGTCTTAAATTTCCTATTTTTCGATGGAGCGGGGAAAGCATAAAGAGGCGTCGTAGAAAAAAACTTCGTGATTTGCGGCACTATGCGTGCGAAGACAAAAATATTGTCATTGGTAGAACCAATATGGGAGATTGAAGATTGAGCGGCGAATATATCGTTCATTCAGGACGGACCAACTCCTCGGTGAGCAAAAGGTGCCGAGCGTCAGCGAGGTCTAGGTCGTGAGTATGAATCTGCGAAAGAACAATCATTGCGGGTTGCGAACTTAGAACCTGTAAGGATTCGACCTATGAAGGTCGAAGATGAGAGATGAGAATTCGAATATAGATCCGATGGAAACAAAAAAAAACTGACAACACATTGGAACTAGAGTCCATCGAAATGGGCGGACATACCGAAATTAGAAGTGTTTATTGGTTTGAATTGCAAAACCATTAGAGCGAGAAGTGATCTCATATCTCCGAACAAATTTGGACAATTCGTTTGGTCACTTGAAGGCATGGTCGGCGTCGATCCTAAAACATGCATGCCACCATCTCAATATCAACGGCGCGTAATCTCGATAATTGAAGCGAAGAAAGTTGGATCAGGAAAAGTAAAGCATTTCGAATCTTTGAAGTTAAAAAGTTGCTGTGACGTAAAGCTACGTACGGGAAGTCAAATGCCGAGAATGGTTGAAACCTGAGCTGGGTCCAAAAAACCAAGCGAGAACACAGGGGTGCCATCAAATCCCTATCCAGAAGCGATCGGGAAAGCACCTCGATACGCCAGCTTGTCGCTGTATTTTTGGAGCGTATGCTTTTAGGTGCAAAAGAATCTTAGAATGCATATCAAAGGTAAAGTGAACAAGATGTTAAATCGAACATATAGGCGAATGGTGGGGTGTATGTCGATGACATTGTGGTCAAAGCGAGCATAAAGAAGACCACCTCGGCCACGCTAACTGGCGTTTGATATCTTAGGAGGCATATAGTATGAAGTTAAGCCGAACAAATCACGACGTCGGGGGTTCATTGGGGAAAAACACCGCCGGACGTGTAGTCCGTATGAGAAAAACTAAAGGTTGAGCACAAGTGCGTGTTTGCTTGATCCGGCCGGATGGTCGAAAACCTTTGTTAGATTCGAGATAAAAGCGGACCGACCACAAAAGGGAGCAAGGGGTGTCAAACCACGTATGAGAAAACCTCGCTTTCATTAGCAAAAGGAAAAAGACATCAAGGCATCAATAAGGTTTATACGAGGTGTAAATTTGTAAGCAAGTCTTGTTTACAAAAGTTTAACAAGTGTGGATAAAGCCTCGAAAGTTTAAAACATCCTGGCGTGGTGTTTATTCTTCTATCTGTTTGTTGAGATTTTGCCCGATGCGGTGCATCCTTGATAAGATGACCCGAATCCAACAAGAATCCGGACGGGCGAGTTTGTGTTTTAGCGAAAGAGCGTGTACTTACCATTTCGCATGACAAAGTGCGGCGTTAGTCTGGCAGATAGCACCATAAATAAGGCGACGGGCGGAAGCGATGGCGGATTCGTAAGCGATTGCGAGCGATGGAGTTGCCTGGGGCGACGTCATGACCTTTCATGATTGCACCTAGCGTAAAGCCAGTCATGAAGCCGAGTCAAGTCAAGCCACAGACACATCGATTGTTCGATTCTTACGGAAAAACATCTTGTGCGACGAACATATCAAGATCAAGGACATTTATCATGTTGAATTCATGCGAGGAAGAAAAGAGGCATAAACTAGGAAACAAGACAAACATCCACCATTCGCCGGCCATGACATTCATCTCAACAATCCGAGCAAAAAATTACCTAGGGGACAAATTCATTATTGGAGGTGGTGAGGCGAGTATAGAACAAATCATGCTTACATCGCCGGCCCGGGGCGGCGGCTCCTCGGCATGGTCCGGGCTTCGGTCACGCTTTCGCCGGGAAGTACACTTTGCTTTCGATCCCTGAAGGTCCCCTTTGTTCGTCACCCTTTGACGGAACAGGGCTCGACTCGAGGAGTTTTGGTCGATGACATCCAGCAATGTCGTCGAAACCGTCTTCGCCGTCCCTAGAATAGGATCATCAATCTCGATCCTTGACAAAAGATTGGAGAAATCGTACGGATCGCTCAAATGGAACATCGGAAGGATTCGCGATCTAGGGGTTGTCGATCACTCTTCTTGGCGGATATGGCGAGGCGATTTGTTACGCCCGATGGCGTGTGGTGGCCGGACGGATTAAATCGGCAACACATATGTAAGAAAAGTTCGACATGAAATCAACATACTTTCCTCCTGGCTGTCAATCTTGAATTTTGGGAACCACAGCGAGTGTTGATCTCTTCAGCATTGTTGAGTTGTTGCCGAGCAAATTCTTCTCACTTTCCATGACCCTCGGCGTCGATCTGTGAGTTCTGGCTTTCGACATTCATTTCATTATAGACTCTCGTTATGGACCCCTCCTCATCTGAGCAAGGTTTAGCTCTCACTTGCTGGCCGAATCTTCCGAGCTGGCGAACATCATACGAGTTTTGCGAGCTTTACTTTGTTGAGTTTACTTGCCCACTGAGCCAACCTCGGTTAAATGCGAGTTACGCTTTCATTTCGTTCACTTTTTCTTCAAGTTTTACGATAGAGCTAAGTAGTGGCATGAAGATTGGCCCGGATGAGCATAAGCCATTGAGAAGAAAGAAGAGATTGACCATGATGAACTAGGCCCGGGTTGCATGGTTTCGAGTGTTGGACGAGTGGTGGCCTCTTGACTCGGTCGTCCATGCTCGAATGGGGGCAATAAATATACGTACATCTTTCGGGGAAGTCAGGGGACATTCTGCGAACACTTCGGTGGCGATAATAGTTTTTTTCAATTAGGTCATCGGCGATCTACTCAACTTTGCAAGATCACCGAGCAAACAAATGAAATAAAGCAAAAATCCATTGAAGGAAAAAAATAATTCAATGGACGAACAAACATACACGATTGACGGGGATCCACATCCCAAAAGTTTATCCTCGGGAGACGGAGTTGAGGGTTCATAGGGGTCCCAGTTAGGGGTCAATGAGGAGGTGGGAAGATGTGCCAACCTCCGTTTTAACTATTTGAAGCGACCCGAACCAGGCCGTAGAGGCGGCCCGATACGATGTTGGCCGGTGGGGGTCTCCCTGCCCGGCGTGATGCTTTCGTCCCGGAGCTGTTAAACCTTGCTGCACCGTCGGTCTCCGCCCTTGGTCTTTTGGTGCCGGAGCCTGTTAAGCTTTCTGTGCTCCGGCCCGGCGAGTTTTTCCTCTTCGATCGGCTCGGTTCCCAATTTGACCTTGGATGCTTTCGGCTTTCGCCTTGCTCGTCACCTTTCCGCTTCCCCTCGATTTGCTTTCGCCTCACTTCGGCCGGCCCGATTAGAACAAGCTCTTGAGTCTTTTTCTTGAGCCGTTTCGGTATAACCGGATGTACTCGTAACCGCCCATTAACAAGCAGGGGAAAACTATAGATAAAAATAGTTCATTATACAAAGAAAGAAAGCGGCCGAGCAAAGGTACAAAAACATCACGAATGCAAAAAAACAATCCTTACGGTAGGGATTAACAACAACAAGATGGTGAGAGGGGCACGCGTCAAAAGCCTTCTTTCTTCCTTTGATCGTGATATTCAAAGTCTTCCTGTTGGTCGTTAGCGAGCTCGAGATCGATTGCGAACATTTGCTAAAATAACCCGTCGTTGGTCTCTTTGTCTGTCAAATTTGGAATTCTGAAATGAAGAATAAGTTAAATTCAGTTAGTGAAAAAAAGACACAAAAATACCGCTTCGATAAACCCCAAAATCGGTGGGGATGTCTAAAAGCGAGCATCGGTTCACTTCGGAAGCGAGGACTCTTCAATCGCCCCCAGCGAACGAGAATTTTTTCATTCAATCACTGATTTTGTTGGGGCACATCCTCAATGATCTTGCACTTAGCATTTGCTGCATGAACAACCATCGTGTTGCGCCCAGCCCGGACCGGATCAAATGCACTAGTTCGAGCAAGTTAAATTTCAACGTGGGATAATATTTGGGCTTCATTTTTGCGAACAAAGTCGAAGCTCATAATCATGTGCCACCCATTTCGGCAATTTAGCGTAATGGTAATGTTCCATTCTGAACAAACAAACAAGTGATAGCGGATGGAGTGGGGAATCAACCGGCTTCCATCATTAATACAAATTTAGAAACACAACCCTGCGGAGGGCGTTTCGCTCATCATCGGACCCGGTGCCCCGAAAAAGACATCTTTGGGGTTTCATAATTTCTATCTGGTGGCGAGCATATCAACATCAATTATGCTCATGATTTTGCTTTCGCCGTGTACTCGTTCTCAACCCTGATCCTCACGAGGGTTGTTGGGGCCAATCAAAATCATATGAGCATTATACTCGTTATATATTAGGCCTATGAGGGACACCAATAGGGATATCGAGTTACGTGTATTGCTTTCCCACCAACCTTTTTCGACTAAATTCGATATTCACGACCCATCGAAATTCCTCCCTCACATTATCATCATTCCTATTCCGCATCAAGACTATATCTACAACCACTAGACCTAATTTGGGATTGGGGCAAAAGAATCATCACTCAAATCATCAAAAAAATCACTACGGGCTAGGTCACTATCTAATTCGTCCCAGGGCGTCGTGACCGGAAGCGGAGGAAAGAATGCAAGCGGCTACGAACTTTCCAGCGAGACCACGATCTGAAACATTAAATCTCAGTAGCATTAGCATCGCTCTGAGGATGGATGGAAAGAGAAAGGGGAGGAAAAACTATGGTGGTCGATTTAATTGAAATGGAAGAGTTTGAGCGAAGCCATGTCGAATTAAAGAGAGTATCACGATGGTTACCTAAGTAAAATCCTTTCCGGAAATGATGAAAACCATTAGCAGGAAGTTTTAGGCAGCGAAAGAGTTGAAAAGCCGGATACAAAGAAAAGGAAAAAAAAAAAATGATAGGTGACAAATGGGGTATTTATGAATCTGCAAGGGGTTTAATTTTGAAAATCCGGCCGCGGAAAGCGGGGGCCCGATCTGAAGCGGCCGGTGATCAAATTATAACGGTAGGGACCCATGATGAATCTAAGCGACCGGTTTGGGGGTATTGTTGTGTTGATATAATTATTGACCTTAATGTCGAACCGTAAGAGAGACCGTGTAATATTCATTTATTAAAATAATCATGCTCGATGGACAATTGTGCACCGTAAGCAGACAAAACAAAAGCGGGGATGTTCGCCGCTCGGATCGTGAAAAAGGAATCGGAAAAGTAAGTCCAGTGATCGAGGACTCAAACAACACGAGGCTTTCCGGACAAGTCGAGGACTCGGACAACGAATCTCCGGACATTCTGAATGTTTGGGACATCTGAAGGCTCGGGCGTCACGAGAGAACCGGAACAACTGAAGTCGATATCACGGACATCTGAAAATTTCTCGGTCAACTAGGACTCGAGATAACTTTGAGGAGTAAAATAAAGAACCGCCAGGGATTTAGGGAGCGTAGGGTATTGGGCGCGAAGCCATGCGAGATCTGCAAGAATTATGTTCTCCGGCAACCCGATGACCGTTGACAAGGCGATGTAAACCGCAGTAATACGAAAGGGAAAAACCGGACGCAATGGGAAAGAGAGACGCCAGAATGAATGAGAAGGAAAGATGAGGCCCGAAGCGAGTCGTAGGAGGGAGACGAAGCCAAAGCGAGCGAGAGAAGGAAAAGACGAGGCCTAGACAGATAGATCAGGAGAAGAGAGCCGAAACCTTTATTTTAACAGAGAGGGACACGCCCTCACTCTGAAAGGCGAACAACCGGCAGAACCAAAGCTTTTGGTTTTACGAAACAAGCGTTCCCGGTGAGCAAAGCAACCTGTCGGGGAGGCGACGCATACATGATTAACAAAGGTCGGAAGGTGGAAGCGGAAAGTGTGCGCTTAAGCCGCAAGGCCGAGCACATAATGGAAGAGTGGTGTTTTGTTGTGACCCACACCCAATGAGCGACCACAAGGGCGAGAGCCTCGTGAGTCACGAATAACCACTGGCGAGCACAGAAGCGGAGTCACCACGATGCCATCATCACCACGGATAACAAAGTCGAATGCGCTACCGGCGAAGTAAAGATAAATGTCGATCAAAAGCACAAAACATAAAGCGTCTTAACCCCACCACAGGGTCGTGCATGTTAAAGAAATGCCCGACTCATGCTAGCGGGACACCACGGCTTATACAAATCCAATAAATAGAAGAAAAAAAACAACAGAGGGGTTGAGGAAATTTCCCGAGGGGTAAAGGTTCAAAAAAAATTCGAGAGATCATCCGTACGCGGCAAAAACCACTGGCTCGTATACCCGACTCAAAATCATCTTCATCGGGGCGATTCATCTTCATGAGATATATCATATATTGTACATATGTGGCTTCGTATACTACATCCCCGGCATGGAACTCCCAATGAGTAGTCATTTCTTGAAATATTTGGGTCAACAAATTCATCTTATTCACGGTTTATTTTTGCGTACATATTTTGTTAGTGAGTTGTCATCGAATTAGCCATAATATTCTCTCCAAACAAAAGCGACTCGCGGACAGCAAGGAGGCATTCCATATGCTTGGTATGTCAGCCTAAATATATGCAATCTTGTATGAGAGCCGGGATGTTGCTTTGCCTTTGGCGTGGTGGGAAGATATCAAAGTAATCGAGGAAAAAGAACATTGGATGGCGGTAAAAAATACGAAAGTATCACGAAAAGAACTTCGGGGATAGAATGTTAATTTATCGGTCGGATAGTCTAATCCCATCGGCTACGGACTCGGTTCCAATCCGGACATTGACTCGGAAAATCTACCTCCGGTAGTGTGTTTTGCATGGGGGAGGAGCCATGACATGGGAAGCGTCCCAGCGAGAAATCGTCCTGAATTCTACCATGGAAGTCGATATGTAGGCTGCTTGCGAAATTAGCGAAAAAGCGGTTTGACTCAAGAACTTCCTAGTGGACTTGAATGTAGTTCGAATTTGCTTGTGAGAATCCACATTTATTGTGCCAATCTTAGGAGCGTTTACGAAATTCTAAGGAACGAAGCCCTTGAGGCAATAAACACATTGAAAGGAAATGCCATCTTATCTGAGATATCGTTAAGAGGAGATATAGAGGTGGCAAAGATGAAGTCTGAAGACAACCCTAGCAGATCCGTTCACAAAGTGCCTCTTAATACATTGAGAGACATGTGGAAGGAATGGGTGTCAAGCCGGGTTGCCAATCTGCTTTAAGTATAAGTGGGAGAAATTATTAGGTTCGTGTAGGTGACATTAGATGTAGCGTATTAGGAACTACGAGACATGTTATAGTATACTTAAAGCGGACTTTGAGTATAAGTGGGAGATTGTTGGGATTATCTTTGGAAAGTATGCTTTTATTCCGGACTTATTCTTGAAATAAATTGTTTATCTTGATACTTTAAATATCATTGAATATTTACATATATTTCTTGCATAAACATTCAATAAATAATCGTGTTACATTGTATTTAATTTTGATACGGATCACGAAGATTAAATTAACATTCGCTTATAACTAAAAAGTACACCATTCACACGACCTAGATGGACATGAACAATCCATAAGTGAAGAAAAGGTTGAAGTGTAAGGCTTCAGTTGGCTTGTCTTGACCGAGATTACACTAGTGCATGGTTGATGCGAATAGGATCCCTCTGGGAGGACAAATTCTTGGTGAACAAGGAAGAATTAGACCTCGGTGGTTCGTTATTCTTAATCTTAAGCCCGTAAATAGGATCACGTGTGGTTGGTAACTATTGCTTTGACTTATCATGGGTAGAGAATCAGCGAGATTCAATACTTTTATCTTGGGCAATATTATTGGTCACGTGTGATTCTAAGATTTATCTGAGGAGAATCGTGTGCAGAAATCTGACATTCGATTTGCCCTTGGGAGGTTCGTAAGTTTTATCATACCGTCTTGCAAGTGGAACTAGTTTCGGTATGAGTAATAATGTTGAACCGTTCCTTAACCAAAAAGGACAAAAAAGATATTAATTAATGGAAAGCTATTTCGGTGGCTTGAATTAATTAATGGAAGCAATAATCTTAAACACGGAAATAATAGCAGGGAGCCATATTGGTATAATATGGGTTAAGATGGATAGTCTTGATATTAATTATGTAGTGGGATTACTTAATATTTATGGGCTTGAATAATATTGTGGCTCAATATTGATAATTCAAGATCCATTGGAAGATCTAATCTTAATTCTTCTAAAAGGCCCCAAAGTAGCCCCAACATATATAGTCGATAAGCTGAAAAAGGTGTTTAAAAATAAAATAAATATTATTTGCCTTATTTTTCCATTTTTTCAAAAATTATGGATAAGAGGGAGAAAAGATTTTCTTTGAATTTTGTTATGGAATGAAGATATGTATTTCTTGGAATACAAGATTATCTCATTAAATTCAAAGAAATCTCGAGCTTGGTTATTCATAATGAATATTTGAAAATATTGAAAATATAAAGGCAAAAAAGATTTTCTTGATTTTCTTGAAAAAATATTATGGAAGATATGTATTTCTTGGAATACAAAAATATCTCATAAATTCAAGAAGATCAAATCTTGGAATCTTGACCTAATATTTTGAAAAATCCATAATGTGATGAGGTGGGATTTTTGTAGAATATTTTAATTGTGGAAAAGAATATAGGAGATATATTCAAGATTTCTTGGAGATCAAAGAAAGATTTTCCCATTGTTTTCCCCAATATTTAGACCAACACCCCATCGTAAATAGGGGATGATTCTTTCATTCCCAAAGTCTGATTCCATGTCTTTGGAAAAATTAGCAAATCGAAAGTGGTGCAACAAAAGTTTATTTTTTCCTTTTGTTAATTGTTTATGAAGTGTCCTACCCTTAGGATAGTCGAGCAGGATTAAGGGAATACTTAGGAAGTTCTTTTGGTGAGTCCAATCAACAAGACCATTTCCGTCAGAGGTATGTTCCGTAAACTTCGTAGAATTTCCGCATCGTGGGTTTTGAACGTGAATTGATTATATCGTGATTTGTTGTTGGATTATTATTTGAATTAATATAGGATTAATTCATGCTAGTAATAATTATAAAATTAAATTTGTATTTAAATATTTATCAGAATAGATACGTAACAGCTTATTCCCCAACGTATATGTACGCAGTTAAATTTGAATTTTTGAAAAATTTAGGGTGCGATTGATAACAATCGTCCATTGATTTATTATTTTATTATATATTATACACATAAAATATATACAAATAACAATATCTACGAAATCTTGGAGGCGTAGTAAAAAAGAAAGCAGAAAGGGAGGCGATGGTTGTTGGTCCCGATTAGGAAAACCCATTAGTGCGAGAAAATACCATGTAATGCATATAAAAATAAGAGTGCAAAGTGATTCCAATTACTCTTTTTTCTTTTAAAACGATGTGTGTTTTGCATATGATCAAATGCGTATGACAAAAGTAAGAACATAAAAGCGATAAAAAGAACACACGATTTTATAGTGGTTGGGACAACTTCGTCCCTACATCCACTCTTCCCTTCATGGGGCACCAACCTAACCAAGCTGGACTTAGTTTAGCGTGTTAGTCAACACCCATAGAGATGTTTACGGAGTTCTCACTCAAAGCGGGACTTATCTCCTCCATTTGGATTGCCTACCCTCCTTTCGGGATTGCTAGATGTTCACAGAGTTCACACTTTCGCCTACAAACTTATCCTACCAAAACTGATTTGGGTAAGGTTTGTTTGGTTTCAACTAGGTTGAGATTTTCCCTTACATTTGTTTAGCCTCAATCTTAAGGATGGGAAAATCTCTCTAAGCTAGGATATTACATTTGTGCTTAGATCTGGGTAGAACACTCTTGAATATATGCTTGTATTTCTTGCTTTCGGTGTTCTATGGTGAGATCCACCGGATGACTTGACTTTTTATCTTGATGGATCTACGCATTTTTCACACTCTCCACCACACAAATAATGAAGGAAGAACTTGTATTTATAGTGTGGATTTGGATATTGCAGTTGGATGAAGTCATTTTCAAATCCATACTATTATATAACTTCTATGACTTTTAATTTGGTTGTCTTCTAACATTGGTCCGCGTCATTTGAATCTACATGGTATAATCTTGAGGATCTTAAGAGTCTTGAGTTCTTGATTGATATACTTCTCTTGAGGGGACCTTGTCTGTCGAGTATCTTGACTTTCGAGGCTTCTGAGTTAAATCTCTTGACTTGAGGACAATCGACCCTCCAGTCGGCTGCTTTTCGAGCCTAAGCGATCATCGATGGCGTTCGATTCTCGGTGAACATGACTTCGACTTCTCTTACGATTTCTTCTACTTTGATGGGTATCGCGATTTACGGTTTTCGATGTCGATTTCTTCACTTTGATCGTCGGCTCATGATCGGACCGGTATAGCATCAGTCGACATATCGGTTTATCTGCGTCGATTAATACATCGAGTTAGCATATTAGGTTAGCATCTCGGGTTAGTTTTTATCGATCTCGATCACGTCGATCTCGTCGATCTCATCTGTTCTCTTCGATACGCAACCTCCTCTTCGATGCGGTCATTTGCATTGCGGTCATCGTCGGGTCATCGATCTTCGATGTCGGTGAAGCAGCTTTTCTTTTCTTCGATTTTGCTTTCGGCTCATCGGTTAACTCGAAACTCATCTTACTCATCGATCTCGACCCGGTCACAAATGCGGACCTCGTCGATCTCGATCATCTTCGTCGATTTCGTGAGTTCCCCCTCAACTTATTTATACCGTTCCCCTCAACTTGTTATCGTAGATTAACTTCAAAACACAAGTTGATAATGTTTTGGCATAATTCATCAAAACTAAAATATCAACAATTTCCCGCGATAATGGCCTTAAAACATTAAAATATATGCATTTATCGAGGAGATCGGGTTTATTCAAAAATCATTTCATTTGATTGTCACATTAAAATTATGAACTTTTTAACTCAACTCGATACCCGATTGTTGGTATCGGTTCGAAACAAGTTTTAAAAGATCGGTTCATGTGGTCACTTTGAAATCATTGAACTTTTGAATTCAGCTCGATACCAATTGTTGGTATCGATTCAGAGCAGTTTTAAAATAGATCGGTTTAGGTGGTCACTTTGAAAGCTTGTGAACTTTTGAACTCCCTCTGCGATACAATTGTAGGTATCGGTACAAAAAGCAGGTTTTAAAATAGAGACGATTCGGGTGGTCACTTTGAAGCATTGATCTTTTGAACTCCGCTTTGATACGATTGTTGGTCGATTAGGAAAACTCATTAGTCGCGAAAAATGCCATGTAATGCATATAAAAACATGGGTGAGGCGAGTGATTCCAATTACTCTTTTTGCTTTTTAAAGCGATGTGTGTTTTTGCTTATAATCAAATGCATATGGCAAATAAAGAACATAAAGCGATAAAGAACACTGCGATTTTATAGTGGTTAGGACAACTAAATCTACATCCTCTTCCCTTCATGGGGCACCAACCTAACCAAGTTGGACTTAGTTTAACGTGTTAGTCAACACTCCATGAGATGTTTACAGTTCTCGCTCAAGCGGGACTTATCTCCCTCAGCTGGATTGCCTACCCTCCCTTTCGGAATTGCTAAATATTTGGGGAGTTCACCTTTCGCCTACAAACTTATCCTACAAACTGATTTGGGTAAAGGTTTGTTTGGTTTCAACTAGGTTGAGATTTTCCCTTACATTTGTTTAGCCTCAATGCTAAGGATGGGAAAATCTCTCTAAGCTTAGGATATTACATTTGTGCTTAGATCTAGGGTAGAACACTCTTGAATATATCGTGTATTTCTTGCTTTCGGTGTTCTATGGTGGGAATGTTGGATGACTTGACTTTTAGCTTGATGGATCTCGCATTTCTCACACTCTCTCCCTTGGCGAATAATGAAGGAAGAACTTGTATTTATAGTGTGGATTTGGATATTACCCGTTGGATGAAGTCGTTCAAATCCATACAAATCCATACTTTTTTTTTGGTTGTCTTCCTCTCCTTGGTCCACGTCGAAATTTGAATCTACTTCTTTATAATGGGGATCTTCTACGAGTCTTCATGTTCTTCATTGATGGAGACTTCTCTTGGCGGACCTTATACGTCGGTATCTTGACACTCGGGCTAGCGAGTTGACTCTTCCGACCGAACAATCGACCCTCAGTCCAGCGCTTTTCGGTAGCGATCATCGATGGCGTTTTTGATTCTTAGTGAACATGACCGGATGACTTCTCTTACGATTTCTTCTCTTGTCGGTATGCAGTTTACGGTTTCGATATCGATTTCTTCGCTTTGATCGATCGGCTCACATGATCAATCGTATTATATCGGGTCGACATATCGGTTTATCTGCATCGGTTAGCATATTAGGTTAGCATATCGGGTTAGTTTATCTAATCTTGATCGTCGATCTCGATCGTCCCATCTGTTCCTCTTCGATCGCAACCTCCTCTTACGTCTGGTCATCACATTACGGTCATCGATCAAGTCGTCCCGGTCATCGATCTTGATCTTACGTCGGTAGCTTAACTTTTCTTTTCTTACGATTTTGCATTTCGTGATTAACTCGGAACTCATCGATCTCGATCATTCTCATCCGACCTAAATCGGTCTCGATCATCTTAAATGCGATTTCGTGAGTTCCACCTCAACATTCTTCTCCCCCTCCAGCATTGGTATCGTAGATTGGCTTCAAAAACCTGAGAGTTGATAATGTTTTAGCATAATTCATCAAAAACTAAAATATCGGCAGTGTGTCATGTTAGGTGTGGTGAGTTATGTTAGTGTGTGGTGAGGCCCGGTGACTTCTGCGACTTTTAGTGTTGATAAGATAATTTCAAGTTTCTTATTTTAAGTTATTTTACTTATTTAAAATTAGTTTTCCTATTTTAAGTTATTTTACTTATTTAAAATTAGTTTTCTTATTTTAAGTTTTAAAACTACAACATTCGCCATAAATATTTAATTTTTTCAAAATTACCCAAGGCAGCATCTAAAACACACGAATTCACATCATAAAACACACAGTGCGTGTATCCTTTTTTTTTCAATGGGGTGCGTGGTGCATCGGTCGCGAATCTCCGTGTGATGCACCCGCATCCACCAAGTATCGCTCTTGCACCATAATAATTTTGGAGTATCCATGCATTAGAGATTTGCACTTACATAGTTGAATGTGCAAATTCGACTATATATATCTCTGAGAAATTGGAAATATAAACTTTAATTGGGGAAATAAATTACATATTATAGTCATAAAACTTAAACGATAAAATTAATGAGCGGCCAAATTGTTTTTGAAAGATTAATTTATATGTGAATTTTTTTTTTTGAAACATTGTTTTTTCTGTAAAACATGTTAAATGGTTAAAAAAAAAAGTAAAACATGTCAAGTACCATATGTTAACTCAATAAATTGCACATTACATAATATTAAAGTAATAAATTTGATTATCATTAAAAAATTAATTTACTTGTGATTTTCAATTAAATGATGTTTTATGTTTTGAATTAATTCATTAAATATGTGCACCGTACACTTAATTTAAAATTTTGATTATCGTTAAGCAAATTAATTTATGAGTGAATTTTAAATAAATGATATTTTATGTTTTAAATTAATTAATTAAATATGTGGAATGTACACATAATTCAAAAAGTTGAATAAAAAGATTAACTTTAAGATTTGTGTTAAATAAACGCATTGTGATTTTTCAGTTTAATTTTAAAAATATATTTAATTGAATTCAAAATAAATTGAGATCAAATAGACTGGACTAAAAACTCAATAATCCAAATGAATTATATATTTTAATACATTTGCTACAAAGATTTAGAGAAAAGTTGTTGCGTAGGTTGAGCTTGGGTAGAGTGACATATAGTATCGTACCATATCGTTGCATTTATTTATGCCGTACCAAAATTCACGGTATATGAAAATTTATTACCCGTCTTATACCAAAATTTTGGTATGCTAAAATCACATATCATTATACCATCACAAGAATTTTAGGTATTCCCATAATTTACGAAATTTTAATTTATATACGAATCATACCCGGATTGGTATATACCATTTCATCTAGAAAATTTGACATACCGTTCATACCTTGATTATTTAATAAAAAAACACATATTTTATGAATAATAATATATCTTAACAACTTATGTGTTAAATATGTATTTTATGAATAATAATCTATCTTAAAATAATAAAATATTTTATATATTTTAAATATATAAATGCGGTATATCTGAGAATACCTAAAATATTTTGTCATACCGATATACCTTTGAAATATTTATGGTATACCATTATGCGAACTTTCAAAATGTTTATCGATTCGTCATGCAGAACATTTTGATTTATCTTGAAAATTTTGATAAATTCAATATTTTTCGATGCGATAAAATCCATATATAGGTATACCGAACTTTGAAATATTTATGCGTTACCGTGCGAACATTTTGGTATACCAAAAGTTTCGATAAATTCAATATTTTTTAAAATGCGTGTAAGCTTTGAATCTCGGTATATTGATAAATTTCCCATCCCTAGTTTTGGGGCAGGCACCTCTTTAATATATTATCTAATAGAAATAACACACATGTAAAGTTAAGTTAAACATGTATTTGTGAAATAATCTTTTTCTCCCCTAAAGTAGTTGAAAGTTGAAACTACACAGATGTTATACATTGATAATCAATGCGAATGCTATTATACCATTTACTTCCTTGTGAGTGGAGAATTATAAATTAAGCAGTTAATTATTCTACCAGACTTACCGCAGACATACATATTGACATGCCTAAAAAAACAGAAACAAGCCAAAGTTAGATAAGGACTTACTAGCTATATATTTTATACATTAACATTAATTCTTATTAATAAAAAAACTATTTAATAACCATGAAATCACTTATCATCTATATATTGAAATTAAAGTGATGCATAAACTCATATACTTCCATTTTGTAAAGTAAAAAATAGTATGTAATTGTGATTTAAATAGAAAAAAGATTATACTTTAGTTATAATATGTACAGTCTTCATATTTTAGATAGATACTTTGTAAGAATATGACACATAATACAAAATTTGGGAAAACGTCATCAAATTTAAGAAGACAACACATTAAAAAGGAGGGTAAAAAGTACACTCGTCTCGTCAAATTTATCTTTGTTATTCACTTATTTAGTAGGTATTTGAATAAGAGTTTTTTTGTCTTTTAGTCGCGGAGACATTTCCATTTGAATTTCGATTTTGGTTAAAATCTTACATTTTTGGTCTCAAAGTCAAAATTTGACCACTTTTAGTCCGTAGTCAATTTTTCTGTCAATTTCAGTTTGCTTACTTTTGGTCGTAAATTTAGGTCAGCGAGTAGCGTGAGGGATTATTTGGAGGAAAAAATATGATTTTTTAAGTAAAAGTATGATTTTTACTCAATTTTTTTATCAAATTTTCCAGAATTTCTGTTAAAAATATGACATAAGTTTATTATAACAAGCAATTCAACAAAAATTCAACAGCAATTCAACAAAACAAACTAGTAGCAAAGTAACCAACAAAACAAATTTACATATGATCTGATTGCTTAAATCCCAGTTCAAATAAGCCCCATAAAGTTTCAACAACTAAAAAAAGAATCAATTTGCATTTTTCAACCATTGAAGAAAGCTTGCAACAGACACAATTGATTTCTGTATTGCTCAAACACATAACTATGTTTCTTACAAAACTATTCAGTCATAACGAAACACACACACGAAAAAGTAACTCAAACGACATAAGCACATGAACTAGTTTAGGGAAAGTAGCACCACTACTAAGGAGAGGATAAAGTGAAAGAACTCTTCCAGAATCATTGTTTCTTCCATCTGAACAATTAAATAAATAAAATTTAAAAGCTAATTACATCTCAAAACCTAATTACTCAGTCAAATATAAAAAAAAAATTAAAACAATAGCACGCGCAAAGGGCGCTCCATGAATTTCATCGTGATTGGAATGCAGACGAGGAAGATGTCGAGCATGGCGAAAAGCGACAGTTGGTTCGAAACAAAATTATGTAAAGAACCTGTGGCCAGAAAATTGCTTTTTCTTGTTACAAATTATTCGAAACATTGAAATCCTTCATCCTATGTTCAGAAAACAAAGGTGTCTCGCCGGAAAATGAATTATTCGGAGGTACAACGCCTTCGAATCCGTTGTGAAGCTGGAGCCCCAAACGGATCCTTCGTCGCAGGGCGGGGCGGGGTTGTTCAATTGGTTAGGCCGCCCTTGTCGGTGAGGGATGAAGGATTCATGTCGATTCCTTGAATAGATTCAAAAGGTGCAACGGCAGTGGCGGCTGAGAACTAGGTTTCTTCCTATCCAGAGAAAAAGAGACGGTTGAAAAAGAGTGAAAAGAAAATTTAATTTTTTTTGGTTATTAATTATTGTTGATGTTGCGGATGTTGTTCAGGATGTTGAATGACGTTCTGTAACATCATAAATTGTCATTCTCTCTTGGCTCCGTGGGTTTAATAGATGTGTTTACCATGTTTCACTCATTGCGAGTTGAAGATAATCCGGAAATTATCGGTAGTTTTAGCATTTGATGGAGTGAGAATATAAAGATCGTGGGTTCACAATACAAGATCGTGGAGATAGTGGAGGAAAGTTAAATTTCATTCCTTGCCAAAGTGGATGGGACAATGCAGGTTATCCAGGAATGTCATAAATAATTGCGTTGGTTGACATTCGAGGAGTTGAGTTGAAGTGAAATTCCATTTCTTCTCTCCCAAAACTTAAAGAAGTAACTTGTCAAAAATTGACCAAAGTGAAAAGAGTGTTTGTAATTCTAGGAGGTGTGTGAGGTCGTGTTATTCATGTGTCTTTGGAATGGGTGGGAATACAATCTCTCCTGTCGATTATTGATTTTATCTTATTAGATCGAGTTTTAGGTTGAATAAGATCACTATTTCTTGATTGAATAGATTGATTTTTGGTGTGTGTTTTCACTTCTGCTTTTAGGATCTTGTAAGAGATTTGTGTGTATCTCACTCTTTGTTATAGTGATGTTTTTAACCATGAGGTTAGTATAGTCGGATTCTGGTATACAAAATTGAAAATCCTTTTGCCGCTGCGTTTTTATGTACTGTTTGTCATATATTGTTTGGCATGTTGTATAACATTTTTCAACAATATTTCACGAAAATCTGTATGCTTAGCGCCTTTGTTCGGTTGGCCCTGACCATAAACTTGATACACTAAGTTAAAGGTCATGTGTTTAAAAGTGTGTTTTGCAATGGATTATCCAGCGACTCCTTCTTTAAAACCTCAGTTTGGAAGGATCAAAATTTTATATTGGAAACCTAAAATGTTCATGTACATTAAATTACATTGATGAGAGCATGGCGTAGTGTGTTATCTGGTTGGAATCCACCAAGAACAATTGATGATAGAGATGGAGAATGCATAAAGTTAAAAAGGAGATTGATTGGTCGATGATGAATGCACATCGACGATTTCAATTCTAAAGCTCTTAATGCTATATTTCTTTCACTCTTGATGTTTCAATGTTTAAAGCGATATCTAAGCTGTGTTTCTTCTAAGGATGCATGAGAAATACTACGGGGAACATTGTGAAGGATCGAGAAAGTGTTGAAGGACTAGACTCGGAATGTTGGGAACCAAGTTTGAAAACTTGAAGATGAAAGATGATGAAACCATTTCATCATCTGATGAAAAGGATAAATGAGATTGCTAATGAGTCTCACTCACTTGGTGATCCAATTTCCAACTTTCGGTTAGTCGATAAAATACTTAGAAGCTGTTCCTAAAGCGATTTGATGCTAAAATATGTGCAATAGAAGAGGCTAAAAACACTTAATTTATTGAGTCGAAATGAGTTGATCGATTATCTTGAAACTTATGAGATAAACTCAAATATGTTAGATGATGATAAACATGAGAAAGATAAAAGACAAGAAAGTCTTGCTTTTAGAGGTGAAACTTACGATAATGTTGGTAAACATCCTTATATGGCCGAAGAAGTTGATTCTAATGATGATATTTACGATTTATGTGATGAAAATGTTTTGAACAATTTGCTCTTATCATCTAAGAAATTCAAATCTTATCTAAAAGGATTCGAGGAAGACAAATGGTCGATTTCAATCAAAGGATAAGTTTAATCAAAACTCTTCTCCCTCGATAAAAAAGCTTGTTTCAGTCGGTCTTCGATTTCGAAATCAACCTAAACAATTTCAAAAGGATAACAAGTTCAAATATGATCTGATGCGAGAAAAAAAGGTTAAATGTGATGCATGTTGCGGATATGGTCATTATCTTTAATGAATGTGCTAATACTTTTGCTAAGAAGAAGATAAAGCTATTTGGGATATTTTAGTTTTGATGAATTATGCCAAAACATTATCAACTTGTGTTTTTGAAGCTAATCTCTGGGGATAACAAGTTGAGAGGGAACAAGAAAGAACAAGTTGAGGAACTCGAGAAATCGGTGAAGAAGATGATCGAGATCGGAGGAAATTTCTGAGCGAAATGATCGAGATCGAATGAAATAAGATGAGTTACGGGATCTTGATGGTGAGCAAAATCGGAAGAAAAGAAAAGCTAAACCCGGTGATCGGAAGATCGGATGGCCGAGATCGAAGAGGAGGTTGCGGTCGAGAAGAGGAGGCGAGATGGGGTGGTAGAGATGGACATCAATCGAGGTCGGATAGTAACTTTGATGTACTGTCGATGATAAAGCGATATATTGACGTCTTATCTTGATCGATCATGTGGCTGATCGAATCGGTAATCGGGAATGTCGAGCGAAATGCGCATGGATCGGTGAAGAAATCGAGAAGAAGTCATTTGAAGTCATGTTCAGCGAAATCGAGCTACTAATGATCGGTTAACGAGTGCTAATAACTGAGGGTCGGGATATGCGAAGTCGGAAGAAGTTAAAGAACTTCAGTTAACTGAGTGTCGGTATACTGATCGGATAAGGTCATTTGAAGAAGTCTCTTGAATCAAAGAATCCACGAAGACTCGGAGAAACACGAAGAACTTCGGAAAGGAACACGAAACTTCGGAATGATCCACGAAGATTATAGTAGTTAAAATTCCCGGTGGCGTGGACCCGGTGAGGAGGAAGACAACAAACCCTAAAAGAGGCGCAAAGCTACGAGAATAGTATGGATTTGAATGAGACTCCATCAGCGGTAACATTCAAATCCACCTTTAAATCTGAGGATTCTTAAGTTATTATTGGTGGAGAATGTGGAAAAAAAGCTCTGAGCCAAGAGCCACATACTCGAGCATTCCCACCATAGAACTGGAGCAAAAAATACGCGTATATTCAAAGAGTGTTCTGCCTGAGATCTAAGCACAAATGTAATATGTAAGCGGGAGATTTTCCATCGTAACATTGAAATTTTGAAACAAATGTAAGGAAAATCTCACCTGATTGAAAACAAACAAACCTTACCCATCGGTTTGTTAGGATAAGTTTGTAGGTGAGTGTGAACTTCATTAAACATCTAAGCAATCCCGAAAGGGAGGGTAGAAGCGATCCGTGGGGAGATAAATCCCGTTTGAGTGTGAACTCGATAAACATCTATAAGCGATCGTGAGGAGATAAGTCCGTTTAGTGTGAACTTCGGTAAACATCTGTTGGGTGTTGGACTAACACGTTAAACTAAGTCTAGTTGGTTAAGTAGGTGCCCTCTTTGAAAGGAAAGTGGATGTAGGAGTTGGACTCGGAACCACTATAAAATCTTGTTGTTCTTTACTACTTTTTATGTTCTTACTTGCCATATGCATTTGATTATAAGCAAAAACACATAGTTCTTAAAAAAAAAAAAAAAAAATTGGAACCACCATTCCCCTCACCTGTTTTTATATGCATTACATGGTATTTTCCTTTTCATGGGGTTTTCAAATCGGGACCAACAATTGGTATCGGGCGGGAGTTCAAAGATCTGAAGCTTTCAATGGGACAATACGGTAATCTACTAACAATTGTAGTATCAGGCGGGAGTTCAAAAGATCACTATTTTCAATGTGACCAAGCTGGCTGATACCAACAATTGGTATCGGGAGGGGAGTTAAAAGATCATTGTTTTCAATGTGACAACTGAAGCCCGATCTTTTTAAACAAAACCCGTTTCTATATAATTGCATATATTTTAATGTTTTGGCGTCATTATCAAAATGGGGAAATTGTTGGGATATTTTAGTTTTGATGAATTATGCCAAAACATTATCGCTTATGTTTTGAAAGCTAATCTATAGATAACAAGTTGAGGGGAGCGAGAGAACAAGTTGAGGGAACTCCGCGAAATCGGGGCGAAATGATCGATGTCGAGGCGAAATTGCGGACCGAACTGATCAAAGATCGGATGGTAAGATGAGTTCGAGGAGTTAAGCCGATGAAATTTGAGCAAAATCGGAAGAAAAAAAGCTAAGCGGTGATCGGAAGATCGGATGACCAGTCGAAGGAGGTTACCGTCGGAAAGAGGGCGAGATGGTGATCGAGATGGGGCGTGATCGAGATCGGATAAAGATAACCTGATATGCTAACCTGATGTACTAATCGTCTGGATAAAGCGATATCTTGACTGATGCTATCTTGTCGATCATGTAGAGATAATCGGATCGGTGAAAAATCGAATGTCAGAAATCTGCATACCACGGTCACGCCAGGAAAAGAAATCGAAAGAAGTCATCACGAAGTCATATTACGAAATCGAGCGCATCACCGATTAGCAAGAATCTTGAAGTGACTGAGTTCGAGATGTCTGAAATCGAAGAAAGTTGAACTTCGGTTAACTTTGAGGAGTGTGGGTATGGACACGAGTGCTGTGAAGCGAAGAAATTTGAATCAGAATCACGAAAGACTCGGGGAGCACGAAGACTCGGAAGAATCACGAAGACTCGGAAGGAACACGAAGACTTCGGAATGATCACGAAGATTATATATGTTAGATTGGGTCGGTGGCGTGGACCAATGAGAGGAAGACAACAAGTTCGAAAAGGTGCCAAAAAGTTACAAAATAGTATGGATTTGAATGAGACTCCATCCAGCGGTAACATTTCAAATCCACACTATAAATACAAGTTCTTCCTTCTTTATTCGGTGGAGAATGTGGAAAAAGATGCTTTCTGAGCCAGCGAGCCACATACTCAAGCATTCCCACCATAGAACTTTGAGCAAGAAATATGTAATATATATTAAAGAGTGTTCTACCACTGAATCTAGCACAAATGTAATATCCTAAGCTTAGAGATTTTCCCATCCTTAGCATTGAGGCTAAACAAATGTAAGGGAAATCTCACCCCTAGTTGGAAACCAAACAAACCTTACCCAAATCGGTTTGATAGGATAAGTTTGTAGGTGAGGTGAACTTCGGTAAATATCTAAGCAATGAAAGGAGGGTGGCGATCCGAAGTGAGGGAGATAAGTCTGTTTGAGTGTGAACTTGTGAAAACATCTATAAGCGTCCGTGGGGAGATAAGTCTCTCGTTTGAGTGTGAACTTCGGTAAACATCATTTGGGTGTTGGACTAACCGTTAAACTAAGTCCGGTTAGTTAAGTAGGTGCCCTATGAAATGAGGAAAAAGTGGATGTAGGAGTTGGACTCGAACCATTTATAAAATCGTGTGTTCTTCTTTGCTTTATGTTCTTACTTGCCATATGCATTTGATTATAAAGCAAAAAACACACATCGTTCTTAAAAAAAAAAAAAAAAAAATTGGAACCACAATTCCCTCACCTTTTTATATGCATTACATGGTATTTTCCCGCCTCATGGGTTTTCAAATCGGGACTAACATGAACTTTAATACCACTTTAAGTGATGATTACGATGATGAAATTGATCTTTGATAAATGTGAACTAAGTGTTATATCGCTAGAATAGTTTATGATGGTACATTTGATGATGATCTCTGATGATTATGCGAAGCTGATTGAGGATGTTATCACAACATACGAAACAACATTCGATAAAAATGATTACGAGATTAAGCTGTTTTCTTTGGAACTATTGAATCTTTGAAACATCAAGTTCTGGCGATTGTAACTTTGAATATCGAAGTTTAAATCGATTTAGAAACTCAAAAAGCGGTGTTGAGTTCTTTATCTTTAGAAAATTGATTTGAAAGAAAATCTTGTTAAGCTTGAAGTTCTTTTAATTAGAAAAGATGTGAAAATTTACGCTTTGAAAGATGAACTTAAAAAGCACTACTCTTAGCTTTAAAAGTTTTCTACTATTTTCTTGATTTGAATGATGCATTGATGATTGGTAGACATGGTAATCTTTGGACTTGGCTTTGAAAAATCTTTTGAGAATACTCCTATATTTCTTTTTGTAAAATTTGGAACCTGTACCAAAATCTTTGAAAGGTAAACAAAAAAATCGGATGGTTTGTTTAAAAGTATATTTGTTTTTTTATTGTGCGGGGAGTAGGTCCACATTAAGCCCATATTGTTCTAAGTTAAGAAGATATATATGGCTCTTGGCTCTATAGCATCTTTTGCATATTCTCGCTCATCCACCTTAATTTGATGGAAGATCTTGTATTTATAGTGTGGATTTGAATATTCTGGATTGGAAGAATCACATTCAAATCCATACTATTCTTTTATCAAGATGCGGTTTTTCCATCTTTGGTTGTCTTCTCTCTCATTTGGTCCCGCGTCAATTTGAATTCAAACGGTATATTCGCCGGTTTCTTTACCTCGGAACATTCGGGTTTATCTTGAGTATTGATAGTCTTGAGTCTTCAATAGTGTGTGCCTTGAGTTCTCACGAATCTTAGTGTCTTGAGACATCTTGAGTCTTTATCTTTGAGTCTTGATTTTCGATTTCTCACGAGTCTTGATTTCGATTTCTCACTTTGAGTCTTGATTCTCGGTTTCTGTTTGAGTCTTGATTCCTCGATTTCTCGTTTGAGTCTTGAAACCAGTTTCATCACGAAACCGGTTTCTTCATAAACTTCTTGAGTCTTGAGAATCTAACGATCTATATCTGGCGACTATGCGGTGCGAGATAATATCTGAACACTCTGGCCGAATCGACTCAACTATCAAGATTATCTGAACATGTCATACTCGGGGGTTTTGGGATCTAATCAAAATCTTCTTTATTTAAATTCATCTCCAACAAAAAGCTGGAATATTTTTACGATAAAGTTGAACATCCATAAAATAGGTTAACAACACTAAAGAGTTGATTCATAAGAACATATCTTGTAATGTTGTGTATACATCTTTGAAAGCATGTGTTCACGGATCTTGGTATTTTTTGATAGTGGTTATTTCTAGACATATTTAGTCAAGTTAATCATCGACTAATTATACATCATACAATGGTGGTCATATTTACCTATGTTTGTGGTTCAAAAGGTAAAGTTGTTGGTAAAGGAACATTGAATGTTTCTAGTTTTCCAAAGTTGTCAAATGTGTTACATGTAAAAGGTTTACTTGCTAATCGATTAGTATTAGTCGGTTATGTGATGATGATTTACATGTGAAATTTTGACAAGAATTCATCTTATGTGTTTGATAAGAATGATGAATGTAATGGTGACAATAGATCTGTGATAATTCTTTATTTGATTGGTTCAAATCATGCTTGTAAAAAGTGCTAAAAGCAGATGATATTATTTTGTGGCATCAAAAAACTTGGTCATGCTAATTCTGAAGTATTCGAGGAGATTGCATAGACTAGAGTCTTTGTTGTTGGTTTTACGATCTTAACTTTGAAAAAGGAAAAATCTATGGATCATGTCGGGAAAGGTAAGCAAGTAAGGACAACACATCAAATGTTGTCAACATGTAAAACAAGCAGGTGTTGTGGGTTGATTCATATGGATCTAATGAGTCCTATGGGGCCCCGAAAGTTTAGGTGGAAAGAGGTATTCTTATGTTCTTGTAGATGATTTTTCTAGATTTACTTGGGTTATATTTGAAAGAAAAAATCGATACCTTTTACGAGTTTAAAATTCTTTACAAAGGTTTATCCTTTGTTTTATGTTTAAAGATCGATAGTGTAGGTCTGAGCGGGTTTTGTGCGAAGTCTAGAGGGGAGGGTGAATAGACTTACGAAACTTTATGCCAAAAATCGGTGTGAGGCGATTAACTTTTGTCCAGTGTGAGTGAATCGGTTTGGTACGATAACCAACTTCTTGATCGCTGATGGCGAATCGATTGATAATATCAGTTTAAGCGTGTGTGCGGAAAGTTTCAAAGTTTTACCCGTGTGAAAAACAGTTTTGATCATCAATTCAAAGTTAATCTTTTAATCGGTTGGTGAAGTGTTGAGTTTGATCGGTCGAAGCTTGGAACTAAAGCGATCTCGATTTGGAATATGTATCGCTTTAAAAAAGGTTGTAATGCGATTGTGTAATCGAGTTAATCAAAGCGGTAAAGGCACACAAGATTTATAGTGGTTCGGACAAACCGATCCTACGTCCACTCTTCCCTATCACAAGGGGCACCCTACTTAACCAATTTGGACTTTGTTTTATGTGTAAGTCAACCACGATTACACCAACTAGATGTTTAAGGAGTTCACACTCAGCCGATCGGTCGGAACTAGAAACCCTGATGCGAAATCTTGCTAAACAACTTAACCTAACTTGGGGGTTTTGGGTAAGATTGTTTTTGGTTCAACTATGAAATCTTTTTCTTGCGTATAAGCGTCCCTACTTGGTAGATGAAAAAGATTTCTATGCTAAAACTTTATGGGATGAACACTTAATGAAAATTAATCTTAACATTTGTGTTCTTGTGCGGAAATCTGATATTAGCTTGAGCTTCTTGATTGTTGATGTTTAGTTATATCACTCACGAAGTGTGATCCCATATTTATAGACCTTGAAATCAAAGGCCGTTGGAGAAATTTGAATTTGGGCTATATTAGTAGACTTGTAGACCTTGATGTGGCCGAGCCGAGAGCGGCATGGCCTAGCGTGGTGTACTTTGTAGCCGATTCTGGAGAGGTAGCATCAAATCATACAATTTCGGCTCCGATCATCGTGTCTTGTTCTTATTGGATAAGCGGACTCACTTTTGGTGAAGTTCTTCCAACTTAGCTTGACGTTCTTCTTATTCGGATCATAGATGTATGATTAGGTGAAACATCGTTTTACTGGTGACTTTGTCGATCGGTCGAACTAATCGATTGACTGATAAGTCTTGGTCTTGGTTGACTTAGCTTCAACTAGCGGATTTCGGTGATGTAGGTCTTCAGTGCGATCTTACGGAAGTCATCGATCTTCAATTATCTTGAGTTTGAGCTTTATGACTTGGTGAGATATCTGTTAGATCGGTCGATCGATCTTACGTTCTTTTCTAGCGTTCGGCATGGGATATCATTTGTCCTTGAGTCTTCGGATCGACTATATACATATTGAGTTTCCCCCTCAATATGTGACCTATCTATTTCATCGGTTGTTTTCTATACAATCATTATCAAGCGGTTTCCTATAGCGGGTAATATAAACATCAATCGGCTTGAGTCGGTGGTCCTATTACATGTGTTTTTGTAACTTTCATCAAAACTATAAATTTCCAACAATTTCCCCTTTTTGATGAAACCAAAACACTTTGAGAAACCAAACAGTTGATAAAAATAGAACAATTAAAGCATATAATCGAAGACAATGAGACTTTGTCTTAGGATCCCGGAAAATAAACTTTTCTCATTAAAGAATGTTGATTACATGTTACATCGAGAAAAGTTTGAAAATAAGAATAAAAAAACGATCTGAGTAGTCTTGATTCTTCACTCTTTAAAACATATCCTTACATCATCTCTCTTTGATCTTGAGAATGCGTTGAAAATCGATAAAGTTTCCATTTGACATCGTGATGTCTGAGGATCGGTTATGTCGATTTATGCGGGGATGTCAAATAGAATCTTTGAAATGCGGTCTGTCAAATGAGCCATACGCCTTCTTGAGTATTCCAACGGATCATACTCTTGGCGAGTTATTTTTACATTGATAAGCAGCCTCATTTTTCGGATACTTGAAGAAAATCAGAATTATTTATTTTCTAACGGTTGAGGAATTCTTCATCGATGGATTCTTCTTGTGGAACAAGATTAAGAACAAAGGCATCGAAGCCATTCCTCTGATCTTATTCCATTCCTCAAATTTCTTAGCATGCTTGCGGTTTTTGGGATGATCTCATCAACTCTTCTTTGGCGGCAAAGGTTTACAGTATGGATTTTCGACCGCCGGCTTTCTTTGCTCTCGATTTGAATCTCTTCTTGATTTTTACGCCTCGCCATTTTTTACGCCGCTGCTTTCTTCTTGGCTTTTTCGGGCTTCTTATTCTCTCGTTCTTTGGACATCTTTTATTGATCCGAGTTTGTGATGTCCCTGCTTTTGTTATGTCCGGTTGGTTTCTCGTTACATCCTTCCTTTTTGGTTTGATCAAAAAAAGTATTGAAAGTGGGGAGTCGAGGAACCAAAGATTAAATCTGATCGCCTGTTGAGATCTGCATGGATATGTCTTGAGTTTGAGCGGTTAGATTTTTTGAATCTTGATGTCATTTCGATCTTGTGATTCCATGGCGGTAAGAGAGTGTTATGTCGGTTTGTCAAGTTTCTCTTCATCGATCCTGGCATCATTGAGCATCGGAAAAAAACTTGTTGTTGTTCCACCGAGTCGTTTGGCATCAGCGGTCTTTATCGATTCGGTATGCCTTGATGAACCTGATTGGGGAGGCCCGGATCTTTGATTGCCCTAATCGGGAAATAGTCAATTCCCTTTGATCTGTTATTTCTTTGATGGCAATCTGCCTTTGATCGACTATCGGTCCCTCAACTTCTTCTTCGGGGAGATCTTTGAGATAAGATTTGATCTCGCGAAGTTGATCGATAGTGGCGTGTGATGTTGGAATGTTGAGTGTCACTTGATGCGATTGAGTTGTTTGTGCCTCAGGTGGTTGGTCATGAGCTGCGGCACCAGCTCCACTATCGCCGGCTCACTCGTATCCTTCATGATGGCATCTGGCAGGGAGCTTTGTCGTGATCTCGATTAAATCTTTGATCCGGCAACCACAACTTCTGTGGATCGAGCTTTTGTGATTTAGCGGTTATATTTCATTTGGTGATCCTTTAGTGATTTCCTCATGTGAAATCGAGAATGCAAACTCATGCGCACCGCTCATACATTTCGATAATTATTATAAAGTCGAGAAAACTTTTATCGAAGATCTCTCGGTGAGGATCTCCATAACTTCCTCTCTTATGGCGGGATGGGCGACCGATTCTGGATACAACTCATCAATTTCTCTTTCGATTAGCGTTGATCAATTTCCGGTTATGATCTTTGTTGATCTGGACTTCGGGAATTATCTGTCGGATCGGTTGATGAGATGTGGAAGGATTCTGGTTGTGCTTGAGTAAAGCGAGGAAGATGGCTGTCCGATTCGACTGCGGGGGTTACAGCGTGGAAGCGATTTATACGGTTCCGCATCGAATTAAAAACTACGGTTGTGGAAGCCGGTCACGATTTCAGGTTAACGGCGGTGGAAGAATAGGAGGACATGCTTTCAATGACCATTAAGTCCCGAGTGGTGAATCGGCTCGAGCTTGGGAAGGATCGGTCGGCAGCATCTTCCTCGCCGAATGATCTGGCGGCTCTCGGTTTGAAAGCTTTGCGTCACGATTTTCACTGATTTTTTGTGTTGCAGTGGTGATGGTGCTCTTTCTTCATCGACTTCATCTTCAAGCATCGAGTCATGGAGGCTTGCCTTCTTGGCCTCTTCTCTGGGCCTTCACCCGGTTTCTTTTTTCTACCTATAACTAGTGGTGTAAAACCGGTTTGCTTCGCTTTTTCCTTTCTTTGACTTTGGAGGGGGTTGGCGTATCATCGTCGTCGGTGGCCCAAAGATGGTAAGTGGCTGTTAGAAAAGCCTTATAGGACTTGATCCAATCTGTTTCCCATTCGGCATTAAGCGGTTTATCTTTGGAATAAGCGCAGCTTTGTTGAATTTTGATCTTTCTCTTGAGATATACTGCCTCGGTTCATTGACTCCAAATTTCTCATGTTCTTGGAAGCGAGAATGGCCTTGAGGAACCGTGCGATTGATGTTTTTGGCTTCGTCAATTATTGCGACCATATTTGTACATTTTGGCGGATGTAAGAGCATGTCTGGGCTGAATCACCGTATAATTGTTTTTGACAATATGTAAACAACAATCGGTATTTCCTCTTGAGCATTGGCGGCGACAAAACTGGCGTATGATGTTTTGTCGGCCTCTCTGAAAACTCTTTCTGATCCGGCTCATCATCGTTCTCTTTTTGTAATGGCGGTCGAGATCAAATCCCCTTTTGGTAAAATTTGACAGGAGCGGGTTATATCATCATTTGTCGATCTGATTTCTTCTCAGATTGACTATCGAGGCGGTTCATTTCGGAACATCCGTATCCCTCTTAAATTCCTTAGGAATTCTAGTGCTTCATCTTTGCGTCAACTGGATTGCGGTGGCGGTATAAAATTTCTCAAGGCACTTTCTTTTGGCGAATTTGCTCGAAACCTGTGGATTAGGATCTGAGTGATATTGGTATGCGAACTTATCATCCACAATCTTTGTTGCGGTTTCATAATTGCACATTATCTTTCCCATTCAAGTGGGTGGCCATCTACAAAGGATGAACCGATTAAAGTTGTGCATATATATATATAAGAACATCACATATCGGAAACCAGGAAACAATAAAAGCATAACACGGGATAAAAACATTTAAGATCAATGGATTTTAAAAGAATACATCAAATAAACATAAATTACGGTTGTTTTTGGAAGATGATTTTGAAACTTAGGAAAAACACTTTTGAATCGAGAGAAATAATCTGGAGTTTTTAGGAGAATAAATACATAAGTTTGTGAAATGGAAAACTACGGTATGGTTTTGATGATCTTTATAAAAGCGAGGAGGAAAAAAAAGACAAGATTTGGAAGATCAACCATTTGAAAAGATTCGGCGCTCCAGATTAAGCGGTTTTGATGGTAAGGGTCGGGGAAAAGCGTCTGAAAACCTTTTGGATTTAAAGCACATTTAGTAGCGGTTAATACGCGTTCCCCGCGTCGCGTTAAATGATTTGCGGGGAATCGTCACAAGGATGAGTGGATGCGATAAAAGGCAAATAATATCGAGATAAGATCAGATAAATAAGCAAAGAACAAAAAAAAAAAGCGTCTGGTTGGTGATATTATGTCGATCAATACCACTTGTCCATGTTGATTTCACTTGTTGATCTTAGTAATACGCCTAAGCCTTAAACTTTCCCTGATCCTTTTTAAATGATCTTCTTCTTGCATCGATCCTCCTTGATCGGTTAAGTTCCCTTCAATGATGTTTTCTGTTTTTCCATAGGTGATGTATCGATTTGTTGGAGTTTCGAGCGGTGATCTTCATATCGATCGACCGTATGTAATCAGATTTTAGTTGACCCTAATCGATTCTTCTCGGATCAAGCCGATTCTTGGGATAAGTGTTCTGTGAAAACTTAGTCTGGAAGTAGTAGCTTCTATTCCCTAAAGTTGGTAGCGATTTGACATCGTAATTATCTTACGGAATCTCGATATGTCAATCCGTAGTAAATCTCTCAATTATCGGTCGGCGTGATTTCTACCGCTCATCCTTTTAGTCTGATTTCTCTAAAGGTTTTGAAATTGTATTTGCATTTTGCACCCTTGGTCTCTATAAATTGGACCAATTGTTTTACACAACATAACCCGTTCACCATCTTATCTTCTTTGGCAGAATCATGTATCTCTGGTGAACCCTTATTTTAGGTGAAACTTAGGCAAACATTTTACCCTTTTCAATGATTTGACTTCTCAAATCAACCATGTGTCCTTATCCTTTGTCTTCGTCGTCATCAAAGATTTCGTACAATCGTTTAGCTTTACCTACTACCGAAAGGGTTGCTATCATAAGAAGAAGACACTTCTCCTAGCATTATGCACCTTATTGTGTCCATCGAGATAGCGTAACCAGCATCAGGAGTTCGGTCGAAAATGAACATGAGTTTGATATGCAGTGCGCATCGGACAACTTGGTGATGCCGTATATCAACTCACCATTCTGTTGGAGAGAGCTTGGGACTCTTTCTTAGGGCTCTGGGCAAAAAATCCCTATCAAGGCATTTGTTGCTCCTTTGGTTTTAACTTCATCTTTTTAACTTTAGGATTTCTTTAAAGCCCTCTCACCACCCTTGTTAAGTGGGGAAAATGAGAAACATCGATTTAAAATCTCTCTCTATAAAACTTCTTCAAGGGTTAGGATGAGAGTTTAGTGTTAAGATCTAAGGTTTAGGATTAGGGGTTTATGTCTTGCGACCTCCGGGTCCTTTTTGTACTTGTATCTTGTAATGTAACGACCTTGGTCTTTATTAATGAAAATTTATGTTATTTCATTGTTGTGCAAAATTTCTATATCCTTATGCGATTTTAAGCTTTAATCTTGTGAATACCACTAGTGAATCTTGTTGAATTTGGCAATCGACTTACGTATAAGCGAGCATTTAATCGGATAATCCTTTAAGCGATCATTTCATTTAATCGATAAACTTTAAATGTGATCGATACCTTCTCGTATCGATTCCTTGGTGATCTTACGTCGATTGAGATACCAATTCAATGATTTCACTTGGTGATTAGTTTCTTAACGGTGGTTGTGGAGATCATTCCATCAAACATTTTTAGGTGCATTTTCTCCAAGATCGAAGCCCTGGCTCATTGCATAATTCTCTGAATCGATCTCGGCTAGTGGCGGATTTAGAATATCGACTTTACGTATATCGATATGAATCTTTTCCATTACGATATTCTTCTTTTCAACATGATCTCTTATAAAATGGTGCGACATCCACATGCTTGCATCTTGACATGTAGACGAGGATTCGGTGATTGCAATAGCACTGTGCGTCGAAGAAAATGGTACATTCTTAGCCCGATGTTACCAATCTCGGTGATGGCGGTGGAGTTAGGAACAATGACTTCACTATGGCCATATAATGCGCCGGTAGTAGATGTTCTGGCCCGATATGTATGCTTTTTTTGAAAAACCATGAGATGGGTTTACTTATAAGAAGTGACAAGTTCACGAGGTTGATTTTCTATGATCTTCTTGCAACCTCCATGTCGAATCGGAAATACCTTTAAGCTCTAGATTATCATCGATGGGTAAATAAACCAAGGTTTTGTCAGCCGGATACTTAGAAATCGACTGCATTTCTTCTAGGTGACTTATCATTGGATTTGCACGAAATACGGCACATACACCCTCTGCGAAGGTTATATGCGGTCTCTTGGCGGTCGGTATAGTAGAGATCAATAAAGCCCTATATTCGCCGATTTGTTTCGACCATCGCAAATACGGATCCATCTTGAATCCGGTCATCATAGGAATTTTTGGCTTCCTTACAATTTTGAACTCCAAACTTGGCGATAAATTCTGAGTGTACTTTTCTTGAGATGAATATCCATACGTACTTTGCTTTACTTGAAGACCCGAAGTAATTCATCGACCCATCATGGACATCTCGAATTTTTCCTTGCATCGGTTTTTTGAATCTTTCACATAGACTTTGTTGGGAGATCAAGAAGATGATGTCGTCATAAAATAAATCTGAACCATCAGAATATCTTTTCCATCTTCTATTCTGAATAAGGTTAAATCCACTGTTCCTTTAGTAACCCCTTTCGATCAGAACTGAGAGAGTGTATCATACCAAGCTCGAGAGCCTGTTTCCGGGACATAGAGAGCTTTTCTTGAACGGTTTGGTTGGTTTGCTCTTTTCAAAGCTTTGGGAGGTTGTTCGACATAAACTTCCTCTGCTAGTACCCCGTTTAAGAAAGCGCTCTTTACGTCCATCTGATACACAGTGAACCCTCTGTGGGAAGCATATGCCAGAAACAGCCGAATGGCTTCTAGGCGAGCGACTGGTGCAAAGGTCTCATCATAATCAATTCCTTCTGATTGTGAATACCCAAGTCTTGCCTTATTTCTGGTGATGACGTTTTTCTCATCTCTCTTGTTCTTGAATACCCACTTCGTGCCAATAACGTCTTGATGACTTGGTCTGTCCACTAGTTCCCAAACTTGATTTCTCTCGAACTGTTCCAGCTCCTCCTGCATGGCTAGAATCCAGCTTGCGTCTTGTAGAGCTTCCTCTATTGTTGTTGGTTCCTTCATAGACAGATAACAACAATACATGGCACTTTCACCAATCTGATGTCTAGTTTTAACTTTATCAGATGGGTCTCCGATTATCAGATCAGTTGGATGACTGGTTATCCAGGTCCTTCTGTTCTGATTTGCGTCGGTTTGGAGAACATCGTCCGTTTCTGATAAAATTTCATTACTAGCGATTGGGAGTGGTGCAGAGTTATGATCCACTTGATAAGAACAAGTCTCAGCTGATGTTGGACTCATCATGTGGCGATATCATTCATGGGAACCGGATGTTCCCCCTAAACCCGGATGGTTCGATTAATCTTATCTCGGTACATGTCGACTTCTTCACCAAACGATTTTTAGTACCTTAGGATACGAATGATCTGGTGAATCGACTAGATCTTGGAATGTATCTTTCTATTACGGTTTGATTCTTTTTCCTTGATGGTTAGGTGATCCATTTACGAACATCCGGGTTACGGTTTGGTACATCTTCTTGTTAAATGATTTCTCTTGATCGGGAAGATGCTTCGTCAAAAACTACGTGGGGTGTTTCTTCCACAAAGTAGGGTTAAATGCAGTATAAACCAAAGCCTTGCTAGATGGGGAATATCTAGAATATACCCTCATCGACTTAGGCTCAAGGTTTTCAATGACTCTTTCCATTGTTGTGTATGAAACACTTTTAAAAACATGGAAGTAGGAAACCGCGAGGTTTTATGTCCTTCGCGATTCATAGTGTTTTTTAGTGAAATATAGTCGGGAAGACTATTACGAGTATGTATGGATGTTGATTATACGTTGACTTGAAAGCGGCTTGGTGTTGCATAAATTAACATCGTGCGGCGAACTATTTTGAGGATTCTATTCCTCCGTTCAATTTACTCCGTTTTGTTGTAGGCGTCTATGCGGTGATGTTTAAGTATTTATACTAAACTTAGAGCAAAATGTCATTAATAAAGAGTTGAAGTGCAGTACCTTTATCGTCGATTTTACTACTTGACACTGCCCTTCTCATTTTGTAATCTTTTTAGCATTTCGGGTATCTTAGTTTTGCGTCTCGTTCTTATGTAGAATATAACGAATAAACTTGGAATAGTCATCACGATTACGAGAGTATTTCCATCAAATGATTGAGTATTTGGTGTATGCTGGTCGAATAGATCCATATCTCACGATAAACTGCCCGATATTTCTATTTGGATGCGGTCAAGGAATTCCCTTGAATGAAGCTTTGAGCGCTGTTTTAAAACCCGACATCACGGTACATATACGATTCTTTGAAAATACTTCATTCGGAAGTCCTTCCACTAGAACATCCTTCTTTATCTTATTAAGAGTTTTTAATTCCGGATGGCTCATTCTTTTTGTGCAGGCAATTTTACTTTTGGAGCTCTTAACAATCGAACATACATTTCTTGAATGACTGTTCAATCGGTACATGTGGATAAAATCCCTTTTCTTGAACGATTAGCAAAATCATTGAGTGGCTCGATTCTTGATAGTCGTTGATCGGTCGAGAACTCAACCTTTGAATCCATTGTCATAAAATTGTGAAACCGATAAGAGGTTGTGCTTAGGACCTTCGACATACGAGACTCGATTACTTGTACATCATCATTTCTCTGAGTTAGAACCTTTGGTATAACCCAAAGATTATCATCCGAAAAGTACACTTGAACCTTTGCATTACATCTTAAGAAGTGAGGAAGGTGCTTCTTTCTGTCATGTGCCTTGAACATCCACTATCGATGTACGGATAGTTGCTTGCACACCTCGCTGTTGGCGGACCGATCCTGTGACCCAAATCGGGGCTTTAGGTACCGCTTTTGGATTAGGTCTGAGGGTTAGGATTAGTTTTGGGGATCCATTACAAGCGAGGCACTTCTATTGTGATCGATTCGTCGAGAAGACGATTTGTCTCCATACCTATCAACATAATAATCATCGTCTCTTTATATCTTCGATTTGTATGATTATTAGTGTGAACCTTGGATGACTTAGAGACTTGGGATTTATCTTTTGTTTGTCTTCTTTTATCGATGTGGGTTGGTCGTGACCCTAGATTTGATTATGGGGTGGAGTCTGTTGCTACCATCAAAAGATTCATATCTTTTTGGCATAGGTGGTTTTCGCGGGTTTTTGAAGCATGCTTATTAAGCGGTGACCTTGATTGGGTCTCGAATTGGACTTTCACTTTTTTTGAGTTTGCACCGATTCGATACATTTGATCCGGTTGAAGTCTCTTGGAAAGAGCGGGTTTCATTTGTTGATCCTCTCGGCCCGATGCTTTACCGATTTTGGGATCCATTTATGTTCCCCTTAAGTTAAGCACTGCCTTACACTCAATAGGTCTTTTTCCTTATTAGATACATGTTTGGCTTTTTGGTGTATCTTTAGCCGGGCTCGTCTGATTACACCTTTTGAGATGAATCGGCCGGGGCTTTTGAGGATGTGGAAGGGTTCTCATGCCAGTCCCTTCTTATTAATCGTTGTTAGAAAATAGGTGTTCATATGGCAGAGCGGGTTTTAGATGATTTTTGTGAAAACCTCTATTTTCTTCTGTGATTATCCTCGGATGATTCAGGACTTTTCATACGTTGAATAGCTCATCAAATTTTTGCTTGAAGAAGTTTGAAATCATCGGAAACCTGGCATTTTGTTAATATCGGTTGATCTTTGATCTGCTTCTACGTCGAAACCTTAAATTTAATTTTACATTCCTCGATTGCCTTACGGCGATTCCAATGGAATTTAAGTTCGAGGAGGCTTTGCGAGGTCATTCTCATAGCAAGTGATTATTTCCTAATTCTCGGCTGTCATTTTCGAACTTCCACTATAACATAAGTGTCTCTTGCATTGGTGGAGATCCTCAAGCAATTGCTTTCTGAGTAAGAGCTGCGGTCAATCTCCCGGCCGGTGTGTCTTGTGATGGCCGAGGGTGTAGAAGCGAACGAAGCGATTTGGAGGATTACCTTCAGTTGGTCATCCACGGCCCATCGAGGCAGATCTCATCATCGTCGGAAAGAATATCAGTCTTCATTTTCATAGAAGTCAAGCGTATGCTTAGCTCCGGTGAGAAGTCTTCTCTGAGGAGGGTATCGAGTCACCGGAGGTAGATGCAAGATTGTCAATTCGGCGTGTCGACAACCATGGCTGCAAATGCATCCCTATAGCGTTGCTCTCTTGCATTCTCTTTTTCTTCCCTTTCTCTTTGGCGTCGAGTGCAGGCGTCCTGTGGTAACTTCGAAACCTCACACGGTTAGGCTCGCTCCCTTGATCCGCCGAACCTTTCGCTGGTGAATCCTCGATACATATGACCTATCGGGTGACTTCACTACGATAGTAGTCGAGATTATACATGCGATTGGTTGTCTCTTCCATACGCCGATCCCGATTATCTCTTTTCCTTTCATCCTGCAGCGATCACTCCGATCATGTCAGATTTGGTTCTACGGAGATCTGTTGGGTACGATCTCCTATCTCTCCCCAGCTATGTTGATAGTTCTTATAAATCTTCGATCTTACTAAGTTGAATACGACTTCTCAAGCTCTTAAGTAAAAATGACCGGTTTGTTACCGCGACTCATTATATTCCCAACAGTTCAATTGGTCTTCGTTCTACACTGTTGTTGCTTTAAAAAGAATCGATTTTGAGATTGAGGCTTCACGGGCACCTCATGCCTGGTTTACATGTCCTTCAATCAAATCGAACTTGTGAGCTTTAAGGCTCAGAACAAGCTACTTGGTTTCATTTTTGAAATGTCTTGGCAATCCTTGATTCTGTGACCTTCATGTCCCATTTCTTGGTGAGAGACCTTAAAATTTTTGTAGTTTATATCTTTATGAGACATCTCTCTACCAAGTTCGAAGCTTGTTTATTGACATGATATCCTTCCATCGGGGTTAGATTGATGGTTTCATGGCGACATCTTTAATTTTGAACTTCACCGGTTCGACTTGTAGCAGTATGCTTTTTATCACCATTCATTTTCCTCGTGATATCGCGCGAGTATCCCATTGCTTTGTGATTTGAGATACTTAATCTTTTCTTGGTGACCTTATCCATTGTTTTCATGATAATGTGCCTTGCGATAGTATCCAGAGTGTGTAACTTTTCCCTCTGCATCCATCAAATTTTGGGCCAAGACAAGACTTCGGCAAAGTCGGATCTCCTCCAACCGCAGGGGTTATCGTAATATATGATGATGGGTCCTCTTTGATGACTTCCGTCATTCGCCATCGACGAACCTAGATGGTTTGGACATATATATGGCCAATCTCGCATCGTCGATTGCAACTCCAGATCATGACACATTCTGAGGTGTTATCCGTGCTTGGTGATTTTGGAAAATGAACAGAGTTTTAAAAATGGTTTTTCAAGATGGATTGTTCGACCACAAAGATTCTTCCTCAGAATCGTATGATATACAAAGTCCAAGGTCAAGAGAACCAAGCTCGCTCTGATACGACATGAGGGTCCTTAACGGGCCAGGAGGGCAGAAGTTCAGGAGGAGGAAGGAATAGATTGGAGACTTTATGCAAATGTAGGGCGCTTAACTTTGATCAGTGTGAGTGAAAGGGTTTGGTACGATAACCAATCTTGATACTTTGAAGAAGGCGATTCAGTATACTATCGATTTAATCGATGTGTGCGGAAGCAAAGTTTTACCGTGTGAAAAAAACCGGTTTTACAAATCCGAATTCCAAGTTAATCTTTTTAGTCATTACATGAAGTGTCAAGTTTGATCGGATCAAGCTTGTGTAATGATCTCGGTTGCAGAATATGTATGCTTGACTTTTAAAGGTTGTGTGCGATTGTGTGTCGAGTTAATCGGCCCGGTAAAGGCACACCAAGATTTATAGTGGTTGGGAAAATCCCGGGTCCACGTCCACTCTTCCTATCACAAGGGGCACTACTTAACTAACCGGACTTTATTTTATGTGTAAGTCCAACCACAAGACACCAACTAGATGTTTAAGGAGTTACGCTTCAACTTCCGTCGAGATCGAGGAACTAGAAACCCTAGTCACGGGAAAATCTTGCTAAACAACTTAACAACCTAACTTGGGGGTTTGGGTAAGATTGTTTTGGTTCCAACTATGAATCTTTTCTTAGCGTATAAAGAAATTTGCAATTTAGATGAAAAGATTTCTATGCTAAGAACTTTATGGGATGAACACTTAATGAAAATTAATCTTCTTGTTCGTGTTCTTGTAGCGGAATCATATTAGCTTGAGCTTCGATTGTTCAATGTTTTAGTTATATCACTCCTAAGTGTGATCCCGTATTTATAGACCTTGAAATCAAAAGATGGATTTGAGAAAGAATTTTTGAATTTGGTATATTTAATAGAACGGCAGGCTTGATGCGATTTAGTCAGAGGCGGCATATACTAAAAGCGCAATTTGTACTTTGTAGCCGTTAAGAGAGGTAGCATCAAATCCCGCAATTTCCGCTCCGATCATACGGTTCTTGTTCTTATTGGATAGCAATTTCCTTTTGGTGAAGTTCTCTCAAGCTTGACGTGCTTTCTTGTTCGGATCATAGATGTATGATTAGGTGAAACATCAGATTTCTGGTGGTAAACGTCAATTGAATCGATCGGTAACTGATAGAATCTTGGTCGCAGGATTGACTAACCCGACTAGCGGTTCCGGTGATGTAGGTCTTCCGGTCCGATCTTAAGTTCATCCGATCTTCAATTATCTTGAGTTTTGAGCTTTATGACTTAATTTGAGATATCGATTCGATCGGATCGATCGATCTTCTATTCTTTTCTAGCGTTCGGTTTGTCGAATATCGGTATCCTTTCGAGTCTTCAGGATCTGTCCTATACATATTGAGTCCCCCAATATGTGACCTATCTATTTCATCGGTTGTTCTATACAATCATTATCAACTGGTTTCCCTACTCTTGAGTAATATAAACATCGGTCGACTATAATTAGTCTTCGGTCCTAATACATGTGTTTTGGAACTCTATCAAACTATAAATTTCCCAACAAGTAGGATAAGATCGATCTTGGAAGGGAATTTGAAAATAGTTTGTTTACTAATTTATGTGAAAGAAAGGTATTTTTACAAAGAGTTTTCCTCACCTAAAACTCCACAACAAAATGGGATTGCTGAAAGAAAGAATAGAACTTTGCAAGAAATGGCAAGAGTTATGCTAACCTCAAAAGAATCTTTCTAAGAAATTAAATTTGAAGCTTTTAAATATTGCTTGTCACATTGTGAATAGAGTGTACATTAGATTAAATTAGTAATTGCACTCCTATGAGATTCAGAATAACAAGAAACCAAATTTGAAATACTTTCATGTTTTTGGTTGTGTTTGTTACATTTTGAATGATAAGATCGATTCATAAGTTTGATTCAAAAGTGATAAAGGATTTTTCTTAGGATACTCTAAGAATAGCAAAGGCATATAGAATCTATAACTTGAGAAATCGTCTACAATGCAGAATCTCATTAATGTGGTATTTGATGAACTTGCAAGTCTTTGCAGGAAAAAGTCTTGAAAACAATGTCTAAGATTTGATAGAAGTATCCGGAGATCTTGGCGACGAAGATAAGTAAGGATGTTGATCGAGAATGTTCCTTCCACATCGATACAACATTACCCAAAAAAGTTCAAATATGAAAATCTGTCACAAGATTCACAGTATTCAAAAGCGATTGGTTCCCTCAACAAAGATAATGAAAAGTCATCCATCGGATCGGATCATTGGAAAGCTACCACAGGTGTACAAAACTAGAAGAATAATGGGTATTTATATCAATAACCTTGTAGATCGGTTTGCATATCTCATCCATATGCAATCGGGAGGTAACTTTTTGAGTGTTATCATTACGCAATTGAGCCTAAGAATGTTAAAAGCTCTCAAATGATGAAAATTGGATAAATGCTATGCATGAAGAACTTAAATCGGTTTAAAGAAATGATGTTTGGACACTTGTACCTAGACCTAATTCGATATTAATGTCATAGGAACAAAAGTAGATTTTCAAAATAAAAACCTGATGAATCTGGTAATATTGTGAGAAATAAAAGGCTAGATTGGTTTGCTCAAGGTTATACTCAGTTGAAGAATAGATTTTGATGAAACATTTGCTCATATTTGCTAGAATAGATACTATTAGATTACTTCTTGCTATTACGTGTTTCATTAACATTAACTTTTCATCAAATGGATGTTAAAACCGCTTTTTCTTAAATGGTATTCGGAAGATGAAGCTTATGTTGAACAACTTTAAAAGGTTTTTGAAAATCTAGAGTTTCGATCATGTTTACAAGTTAAAGCTTTGTATGATCTAAAAACAAGCACCTAGAGCTTGGTATGGTAAACTTTCTTGATTTCTTATTTGAGTTTGGATTTTTGAGAGAGGTGGAAGTGATAGAACCTTGTTCATTAAAAATTCTAAAAAATGATATCATGGTTGATCAAATATATGTTGATGATATTGTATTTGGTTCAACTAGTAATGATATGTTTGAAAGTTTTGTTAAAGAAATGACACATACTTTTGAAAATGTCCATGGTTGGAGAACTAAATTTCTTTTTAGGTCTTCCAAATCAAACAAATGAAAGATGGTATTTTCTTTTTTGTCAAAACAAATATGTTAAGAATCTGGTGAAAAGATTTGGTTTTGGAAAATGCTAAAATTATGAAAACTCCTATGGGTTCAACTCAAAAGTTGAGTAAAGACTTGATTGGAAAAGATGTTGATCCACTTTGTATAGATCAATTATTGGAGGTCTTTTTTGTACTTAACTTCTAGTAGGCCCGATATTATGTATAGTGTCTTTCTTTGTGCTATATATCAAGCTAATCCTAAGGAATCACATCTCAATTTCAGAAAAAAGAATTATAAGATATATGGAATTTGGAACATGTGATCTAGGTATTTGGTACTCAAGGATGCTAATTGCTCTTTTAGTTGCTCTGTTTATTATGCAGTTAGGCGGTGATTGGGATGTGAAAAATACTGAAGTGGAGGATGTTTCTACATTATAAAACAACATTATCTCTGGCATAGTAAAGAAATAAATTGTGTTTCTGTCGGCGAAATTTGAGTCTGAATATGTTCTTCTTTGGAATTCTTTGCGCTCAACCGCTATGGCTTAAAAAGATGTTTGATGATTATGGGTTGAAGAAAGTGGTATTTTGACTGTTTATTGTGATAATACTAATGCTATATCAATGTTTCAGAATCGCCATTGCAACATTCTTTGACTAAGCATATAAGTATAAGACATCACTTTATAAGAGATCTTGTAGAGAAAGAAGTTGTGAAGTTAGAATACATTTTCTTTGAAAAAACAACTTCTTGATATTTTCACAAAAAGCCCTTGATAATGAGAGGTTTTCTTCACTTAGAAATCTCTTGGTCTTTCTTATATCGAAAATAAACACTAGATGTTGTGACAAATATTTCCAACATTTGAAGCAACATTGTGGATTCGATAATGAGTTTATCATTGTTTTTGCTTTTTTTTAGCTTTAAATGATAGTGTTTTGATCTTATTGTTTGAATCATGGTTTTGATCTGAGTCTCTGGGCATATATCTTTTAAATGCATTAAAAATAAAAACACAACTTAGATGTGTAATAATGAGTAACTATGGGACACAGAGCTCGCTTTACGATGTTCTCTTTTTCAAAAGGTGATTAAATATACATATGTTTGTTCTAATCCATTGAGTAACTATGGGGACGGAGCTCATTACTACGATGCACTTCTTTTGAAAAGATGGATCAATGCGAACATGTGTTTAAAAAAAAATCAAAATATGCAACACTTTGATGATGAATTTCATGCAAAATTAGTGTTGAGATATATATGCCGACATTTTGTGAAACTTTAAGTGATTCAAACTTTATCTATCATACATATTGATTAGTTTAATGTTACGGATTAGTTGAATTTGGATTGAACAAGTTATTTAAGGCGATTTGTGTTTATTTAATTTTAGATATGGGTTTTTTTTTTTTTTGAAAATATTTTTAGCGGTCCTTACACATCTGCGATCACATAAGCTTCAAAGTAGTGGTGGTTACCTTTGTTCCCCCATCTCGATCGGTTTTCTTGTGGATGTGTTATAACCTCGTCTTTCTTCTCTACTTAAGTTCGATTTATCTATGATGTTTAATATTGAAAATTGAAAACATTGTTCTTTGCATATTGGATTAGAGGTGTGTTGTTGTTCTTGTATTTATTTTATATTTTTTCGGTCATATGCTTCTTTCCCTCCTATTTTTAAGATTTTCATTATTTTAATTGCCTATGTATTTTATTTGTTTGAATGAAAGAATGGGCGAAAAACAAAAACCCTCCGGTCGCTCTGAGCGTCGCAAACTCCATAAACCCCTCTCCTCGAAACCTTCTTCTTGAAAATTCAAACCATCTGAACCTTCTGCCGAAATGGCTTCACAAAATCAGGATCATGATTCCTTTAATGTTGGTGGATCATCTTCTTCATCGTACCAAAACCCTCCGTCTGAATTTCTGAAGATACTCCTCAATCTACGGGATTCGTGATCGATTGAACAAATCTTTCGAGAAAAATCTTCCTTTGATCTTTCCCAATGTTTTTGTTGGCAAAGACAAGTCAACATTAATGACTTTGTTGATCTTTTACGCTTAAACCCTTAGTCACATAAATTCTGAAAGAACCTTCTCTAGAAATACCCTTAAACTCCTATTGACCTGTTCGTTGAAAACCTTCCTCGAAAACCCAAATCAAGCGGCCGATGTTAAAATGAAAGTCACCGACTCCTCGATTGGAAGGAATGAAAGAATTGAAGAACAAAGAAGCAAGAAAAGCAATTGGCTCCCGGAAAGAGTGTTGGTAGATGAGGAAAAGAGAAGAACGCTGCAGAGAATCGCAGGGCAAAAATGTTGATTAAGACCGGAAAGCGTCAAGAGGCGATGGTGGTATTAATGATCCCATCTCTATTGACATCTGGCGAAGAGGACGGTTCCAAATATTTCCCTATTCACGAGCCAAAAGATTCAGATGATGACTTAACCGTGCAAGAGTTGTTGGCTAAAAGCGAAGGAGAACCAAAAAAAATGAACCTCGCAGAATTGCTTTCTGATCATTGCCAACTATCCGACTGAAACAGGCATTGATCCTCGTTTTGAGGATGCAGGAAGATGAACTGAGGAAAATGTCCCACGAGGATGATGAAACGAGAAGAAAATGAACTGAACAAAATGAGTCGATGATAGACTTGATCAAATCTTTGATGAGAGGTAATGGAATCGACTCGATTTCGGATGATAAAGTTGAGCATGATAGAAAACAGCATTTGTTATTAAATCCATGCTTAAAGATTCATTGTGGATGAAAGGATAATCAAAATGCGATTTTGAAGCTCAAAATCGATAGGTTTCGTTGATAGTAGATCTTTGTTGCATGCTCTACAATACGCCAAACCTCATTATGTTTCTTGGGTTCTTTGAATTTTATGCTAATCTTAGAAGAGTTGTGGGAATAGGCGGTCTTCAAACTATGGGAAAGTAAGGTTTAGATCTGAAATTTGTTACCATTTAAAATTATAAACATCTTTCGAAGACTAAACAAGTGGAAGATGATTAGAATTGGACATAGAAGTGATGCATGCATCATTTGGTGGTAGACATTGCAGTAATGGACTTTAACAATTACCAACTGCAAAATGACCTCTTTTTATACTCATGATGCATATGCTAGTCCTAATTGGTTGTCTTCAGGGAATTCTCTCTGTGTTAACCAAGGAAAGGGCATTCTTGTTGTACAGATTGTGCACCTAAACAAATTCAACATCACGTCAAAATCATATTTGACAACATTATATCCTATCTTTGTCGTAAACACTCTGGATGAACTATTCTCGCCTCTATCAAGTTTGATCGCATCAACTCTTGGATAGGGCGGGAGTTTGAGAGACTAGAGGAGATGATAAATTGGGTATATGCCAAGTTTTGGTATCTCACATATCTTGAGGTCTGGAAACCGTCTTTGTTGATCTACCTTGGAAGATCCCAAATGGAGGATTTTATGATGAAATTTGTGGAGGATCTTTGTGGAAGATGTACTCAATCTTTGATGGTCTTTTTATTCTTTAACAAATGGTTTTGATGATCTTTGAATCCGGTTGATGATAGCCACATCAAGGATGATGATAAGTGTTGATTGACCTACGGAATTGTCTCGAGCATTGCTATCATTGATCTTTTTATGGGTCGGATGGCGGTGATTGGATTGAAAGCCGGTTAGAATTTTGAAGTATGGGGAGCATTTGGAAATTATGGAGATGCGACCCATTCCTTGGCCCAGTCGTTCTTTATTTCTCTATATTTTTTTTTATACGTGTTGTAATCTTTTATTTACACTCTTTACTTTTAAACTATGTTATTGGACAATTAGATGATAGGTTTATATTTATGTCATTTACTTTTATTTGTTGGGTACTTTGCTTTAAGTACCCAAGTACATACATAATTATGACCCTGCGTTTGTTTATATTTATGATTTGGTTGAATAGTATTTGTTCTCTGAATGGTATTATTTATTTCTTTCTGACCAAGTTTGAATGTTGTTTTTTAACATCGGTGTGTTGTAGTAGAAAAAGCCAAATTGGGAGTTTGTTGATGTTGCCGCGGATGTTGCTCCGGATGTTGGACAACGTGCACAACATCTAAATTGCCCTTTCTGGCTGTGACTCGGTTTAATAGATGTGTTTCTATATTTCTACATTCTTGAGGTTGAAGATAATCTCGGGAAGTGATAGCGGTTGCTTGATGGAGTGAGAATAAATATCATGGTGGATTTACACCAAGATCATGGAGATAGTGGAAGTTCAAAATTTATTCACACCAAGTGGATGGGACAATGCAGTTAAGTCAGGAATGTACATAAATAGGCTGCATTGGTCGACATTTGAGTTCGAGAGTTGAAGTGAAATTCCATTTGCTCTACTCCAAACTTAAGAGGTAACATCTAAGACACAACCAAGTGAAAAACCGGTGTTTGTAATTCTAGGAGTGTGAGGTCGATGTTATTCTATGTGTATATAGTCGAGAATACAATATCTCTGTCGATTATTGATTTTATCTTATTAGATCAAGTTTTAGGTTGAATAAGATCTTTATTTACTTGATTATATATTGATTTTTGGTGTGTGGTTTTCACTACACTTTTAGGATCTTGTAAAGAGATTCATGTGTATCTCACTACTTGTTATAGTGATGTTTTTAACCATGAGGTTAAAGATAATGCGGATTATAGACTATACAAAATTTTGAAAATCCTTTGCAGCTGCGTTTTTATATACGCTGGCATCATGTTGTTTCACGTATTTGTATAACATTTTCAACAACAATTATTTTTTTTAATTATTTTTTATTAATGTTGGTATGATGTAGGAGAGTGCAAATTTCGATTAATTTTTACGGATTTTTCAAATATGAGGGATAAAAGTAAAAAATTTCGGCTTTGAGACCAAAAATATAAGGTTTGAGACCAAAAATCATGTGGGCGTGTCTTGTGGGACCAAAAGTGCAAAAAATCGAATAAGAGTGTAAAATTACACATTCACATTGAATTTTTATTTTTGAATAGAAAATTAGTACTTGTTTAAATGAAAAAGTATTACTTGTTAAATTAAAAGTATTACTTGTTTAAATAGAAAAAAGTAGTACTTGTTTTTAAATAGAAAAGTAGTACTTGTTTAAATGAAAAATAAGTACTTGTTTAAATAGAAAGTATCACTTGTAAATGAAAAGTAGTACTTGTTTTTTTTAAATAGAAAAATCGTAAGTGTTTAAATGAAAGGTTCTATTTATTTAAATGAAAGTATTCTTGTTAAATGAAAAGTATTACTTGTTTAAATAGAAAAAGTAGTAGTTGTTTAAATAGAAAAGTACTACTTGTTTAAATGAAAAGTAGTGCTTGTTTAAATAGAAAAAGTATTACTTGTTTAAATAGAAAAACAATACTTTTTTAAATAGAAAGTAAGACTTGGTTAAATAAAAAAACATTATTTATTTAAATTAAAAGTATTACTTGTTTAAATAGAAAGTATTGCTTGTTTTAAATGAAAAGTAAGTACTTGTTTAAATAGAAAGTATTATTTGTTTAAATAGAAAGTAGTACTTTTTAAATAGAAAAATAATATTTGCTTTAAAAAAATGAATTTGTAGGACATATACAATTTGAAAAGAATATAATCATTTATTTATAATTTTATAAAGTAAAAAAAAATATATATAATTAATATTTTAAAAGATTTATTAGATAGTTAAATTAAATAAATGAAATTAAAAAAAATTTAAAAATGTAAAAAAATAAATTAAAAATAAATAAATAAATAAATATAATTTTAAATATAATACAATTTAATTTTAAATTTATAAATAAATAAAAATAATAATTATTATATTAAAATGTGGATTTAAATCATTAAATTAGATAATTGAAATAAAATTTTTAAAACAAATTGAAAAAATGATTTTTAGAACATATATAATTAATTTCATTAAATGTATTGAAAAACAAAGTGCTGGCGGTTTGATCCTTCGGCGCCCATAGGTCCGTGTTCGGTCCCCTTGGGTAAAAATTTGTCTCGTTTAATAGGGAGAATTGGTTGCTTATATATGATATGCTTGGTGGTTACCAGATGATGGTTTCGTGTTTAGATGGTTCGGTCAAGCCCCCCGGCTCGGAGTTCAAACCACCGTGAGTCATTTTTTATTAAGTAAATTCACGCTTTTAGCGGCGGATATTATTAAAAAATTAAAATTAAAAAAATTATAAAAAAAGCGTCGTAATCGGCTTTTATTCGTAAATTAGCGGCTTTTTTAAATATTAAAAAATTAAAAAATTAAAAATTAAAAAAAAAAAAAAAACCGTCGCTAATCATGACGAAGTCACAAAAAAACCGGTTAGCGATTCTGATTCAACAACGGATTTTTTGATCGCCAAAACCGTTCTTAATATGGATTATGACGATTTTTTGTCATTAAAACAAATCGTTAAACCCCATCTTTTTCAATTTTTGTAGTGACAAAATTTAGGAGAAAAGCGTACACGTCATCAAATTTAAAGAAGACGACACATTAAAAAGAGAGGGTAAAAGTACACCTCGTCTCGTCAAATTAATCTATGTTATTCACTTATTTAGTAGGTATTTGAATAAGAGTGTAAAAGTACACATTCACATTGAATTTTTATTTTTGAATAATTTAATAATCATTGTTGAATAGTATAGAGTACTGGAATTAGTTAATGTAATCTGTATTTGTCCATTATTATTAATTAATTAATTAATAATCAATGTGAAATAAACTTCAGAATTTGTTTCCTTTCAAAAAAAAAACTTGTAACTTGTTTAGGTATTAGCCCATAGTGTCTATATGAAATATTTGAGCGATAACACATGATTTATTAACTATTATATAAACTGGTGACCAGCCAAATATAGATATTATCAATAAATATTTTCGATGGTCGATTTTGAAAACCCATTTGCGTCTCACGGAAGCAAAAGCGTTTGATTCGGTGCATATAAAAACGGTGAGGCAAGTGATTTCAATTTTTTTTTTTTGCTTTTTAGAACGATGTGTGTTTTGCTTATAAGCGAATGCATATGATGACAAGTAATAACATAAAAGCATTAAGAAGAACACAATTTTATAGTGGTTCGGACAACTTCGCCCCACATCAGCTCTTCCTTCACTAGCGCCAACTAAACTTGACTTAACAGCAAGGGACTTATCACCCCCTCGGGATTGCGATAGATGTTTGTTAGGAGTTCACACTCAAAAGCGGGACTTATCTCCCCTCACGGGATTGCCGACCCTCACTTTTCGGGATTGCTTAGATGTTTATCGAGGTTCCGCTCAAAGCGGGACTTATCTCCTCACTTGGGATTAGCCCTCTTTCCGGGATTGTTAGATGTTTATCGGTTCCCACTCACCTGCCAAACTTTATCTATCAACTGATTTGGGTAGGTTTGTTTTGGTTTTCAACTAGGGTGAGATTTTCCTTACATTTGTTTTAGCCTCAATGCTAAAAGGTTGGGAAAATCTCTCTAAGCTAGGATATAGCATTTGTGCTTAGATCTAGGAGTAGAACACTTTTGAATATATGTGTGTATTTATTTCTTGTTCTTGAATGGAGTTGCTTGAATATTTCGCTTTTAATTTTCACTTTGCGGATCCTCCATTATCTTTTTGAAGATAGTGCAATGTATTTATAGTGTGGATTTGAATATTACCGTTGGAGAGTATTATTCAAATCCGCCTATCTTCAATTTTCTTTGTCTTTGACTATTTGTTGTTTGCGGCTTTATGACACATCCATATATGTTGTTATCTTCTTATTGATCAAACTTTTGTAGTGTCCTATCGGATCGATCATTTCGCCGGGATTAATTGCTCATTGCTTGCCGGTCGTTTGATCCGTCATTTGAAATCAATCATAGATTCTGGTGTCTTTAAATTACTATTCATCGATCTTCAAATCACTTTGTTCATCGATTCATAAATCCGTTTGTTCATCGATTCTGAATCCTTTATTCATCGATTCTGGTCAATTCATCGGTATTTTTCTTGTTCATGTTGGCCGATTTCACGAAGTTTTACTTTTCATCGGTCTGATTTACAGTACGCGTCGTCGGCTCACGATCGGTCAGTCTATTATCTGATTGCGTAACAAAAGCGCATCGGCCCTTTCTTCTGATGTCGATTCTTCTGATAATCAAAGTACTTCTGATGCTTCCTCTGATGTCGATTGCTTTCTGATCTTGCTCTGATAAAAGCGCATCGAGCGCTTTACTTGGTCGGTTTACGCGTCGATTAACTCGGAACTCATCCTTTCTCATCGATCTTGATCTCAGCCTGAAATACGATCTCGATCATCTTCGTCTGATTTCATGAGTTCCCCTCGAAACATTCTTCGTTCCTCTGACTTGTTATCGCCAAATTGGAAACTTCAAAAACACAAGTTGATATGTTTTGCATAATTAATCAAAACTAAAATATCGACAATTTTTGATAATGGCCTTGAAAACATTAAAATATATCTTTTTCTGAGATGGTTTTGATTTAAAAGGTCGGTTAAATTGGTCACTTTGAAAAGTTGTGAGCGTTTGAACTCCCGCTCGATACCAATTGATGGTATCGATTCGAAAATACAGTGAAAAACGGTGACCTTTTGAACAACCGCTACGATACCAATTGATGGTCCGTTTGAAAACCCATTTGCGCGTCTCGGCGAAAAGCGTTTGATTGTTGCATATAAAAAGCAAAAAGATACAGAGTGATTTCAATTTTTTTTTGCTTTAAAACGATGTGTGTTTTGCTTATAAGCGAATGCATATGACAAGTAATAACATAAGCGATAAGAACACACAATTTTATAGTGGTTCGGACTGACTCGTCCTACATCATTTCTTCACTTCATGGGGCACCAACTAAACCAACTTAACGGCGGGACTTATCACCCTATGGGATTACCCGATAGATGTTTGCAGAGTTCACCTCAAAGCGGGACTTATCTCCCAGCGGGATTGCCCCGACCCTCCCACCGGGATTCTTAGATGTTTGTCGAGGTTCCCACTCAAGCAGGACTTATCTCCTCTCCGGGATTTACCGACCCTCCCTTTAAAGGTTGCTTAGATGTTTGCTCGAGGTTCCACTCACCTACAAACTTATCATCAAGCGGTTTGGGTAAGGTTTGTTTAGTTTCAATAGGGGTGAGATTTTCCGCATTTTGTTTAGCCTCAATCTTAAGGTTGGAAAATCTCTCTAAACTAGATATAGCATTTGTGCTTAGATCTGAAATTAGAACACTTTTGAATATATGTGTGTATTTCTTGCTCTGTGTTCTTGAATGGAGTTAGCATTATTTGACACCAATTTCACTTTGCGGATCCTCCATTATCTTCTTTGAAGATAGTGCAATGTATTTATAGTGTGGTTTGAATATTTCGTTTGAGTAATATTCAAATCATATATTCCTTACATTGTTGCGGCTTTTCTGACACATCCGTATATGTTGTTATCTTCTTATTGCGATGAAAATTTGCTTTTGTGTGTCTA